>QVRM01003125.1:80000-280000 GCA_003439945.1 Dermanyssus gallinae | reverse complement strand
CCCAAGCGCTCGCAAAGAAGTCCTGTTTTCGCAAGATATTTTTTAATGTGCTCGGTGGTTAGCATCCATTGGACCCCAAGGTGCGTGGAGTGTTGTAGTGCTGTCAGGCGGGAGAGGCGGAGTCTGGGAATAAATGTTTGGAGGCAGGGGATGTCCAGACCGCCGTGTGCTGTGTGCGTGTACAGGTAGGCGTTCAGCACCGAGTTTTCGAGCTTAAGCCATTTCGACTTAACAACCTTTCTGATCTCTTTATCTAGGTCACTAAGGAGTGCGTAAGATCGTCTGGGACCGGAGACCAGTTTATATATGAAACGGGGAATGAGAAAGTCTTTAAAAAATATGAGTCTTTGGTGGAGTTTAAGGTGAGCTATCGTGAGTCTGTTGAGTAAATTAAGGAGTATATCCTTGGTGGAGTCAACTCTGCCATTGCTGTCAAAGTCGACTCCAAGATATCTCCATCGATCGCTCATACCTTTCGCTGGCAATTGCCGATCTCCAACGTTAAATTCTGGTACGGTATTAATAAAAAAAATGTACCTTCCTTCCTATTAAATAGGTGGGAGATAGTAAAGCTTTTATTAGTATTAATTTCAAGGCCTCGGGATTTCAAAAGTGGGTCCGCAATATTAAGGAGCCGTTGGAGAGTGGATTTCGTAGAGGCAAGGAGGATGAGATCATCCGCAAAGGCTAAGCCCATAAGGCGGAAGTCATCAGTAAGTTGGTACCCGATATTAGTTTTGTCTAATTTTGAAAGAATATTGTCGAGAACTAGATTAAATAAGAGGGGGGACAGAGGATCTCCCTGCCTAACACCCCTAGTTGGCCGAAATGTGCGACATTCTTGTCCAAATTCTATGAGAGTTTTAGATGAGAGGTACAAGCGTTCGATGTAGTTAATGAATACCTCCGGGTATCCGCGAGTCCGGAGTGACCACTATATATATATATAGACCACTATATATATATACATTTTTGAATTAAGTGTAACTAGTGGACACTGCGCGTTGTTGTTCCAGCCCCAGTAGTACGGTTACAGCCAAGAGAGAGCCTTGCTTATGCGATGCGCCCCGGCCGACGCCGAGGCAGCTCGGGTGTTCCTGGACTCGCGGATCGCGGCAACCACGACCGCAAAGGAACTCGTCAATCTGGCGGGTTTTTTTCAGGCCCGCAGAGTCCATTTTAGCAGCCTACAAGACAATGCACACACAGAATTCGGACAGCAATAGTCGCCCAATATGTGTTCATGGTGAAACTCTGTCGCAAGGAATTCTTCGTGGCCCTACCAACGCGGTCCCGGGCGGTGCTCTCATCCCCCCCTGCCCTGATCGGTTAGAGTCAAGGTGAGGAAAGGTCAAATAGTCGACGAAGACCCTTAGGGAGCATTTGGGGCATCAATCTCTCTGTGGCTCTAAGAGAATCCAAACGGAGCTGCAATGGCTCTTTATTGTTCTCAAGGCGACAACAACGGCGGATAAAGCGTGCAGACGTGAGGTCTAGGCGCGCCTCCAACGTGCTTTAACTGCCATAGATTGGGCCACATTGCCTCATTTTGTACGGTTCAGATGACGACTACCCACCGTCGGAACGCCAAAGCATGCCGTCGCGGCATATACGGCTGAGACCTCCCACTGCATAGTTTGCAAAACCCCGGGTCATCGGGCACACAGTGTACACATGGCTAAACCATCATACAGGATAAACCTACTGGAGTCGCGAGAAAGGCAGGCCGAAACACGCAGCTCCTGCCGGCGAGGTACTTGCATCGGCGAGGGCCACACAATTTACAGAGATACTGGCTGCGCCAGCCCAGCTGAGCCAGCGACGCTCCCGCCTCAGGACCGTCACCCGGCCAACGGACGACGGCGACGCTGCTTGGAACGACCACATAGGCTAAATTTCTCCCAACGGCAACAACAAAAAACGACAAGATTGACGGAGAATGACTGCGAACTAATTTTAACCATCGCAGTGTCGCGCATCAGGACAGGCAGCCCGTGCGACGCTGCCTGCTGGCGTGGCAGTTGCTTGAGTGTGTGGTGGACTAGCCAGGAGACTGCACCGTTCATTACTGGCTACTAAGGAGAACGGCTTCTCATAGGCCTGCGTGCCGGATCGTAATATTAGACTATACCTTCGCTAGTTCTCCTCAAAAGATTTAATGCTTGATTTGATGATCATCACGGCAGGCCGGGGCTTGGCACTTGCCAATAGCATCCCAATACAAAGCCACGCACCAATCGGCCTTCGAGCATCGCGGCGAGATGTATTTACTTCTCATTTTAATCAATTCAACGATCCCTCGTTGCGGTAAATGTCAATTTATTCATGCTGTTGCCAGTATCGTACATCATCTGTGCTGACTGGGAGAGGTATGCCATAGATAATATGTCATTATAACAGAATCTCTCTATCTCTCTCGCTCTCTCTCTCTCTCTCTATATATATATATATATATATATATATATATATATATATATATATATATATACTTAAAAGTAGTACCACCGCCTTGCACAACAACAACCGTTTCGTGCATACAGCCACATACTGATTTTTATGTTATGATAGCGCAACGATTGACCAGAATATGCATTTTTGTGGGTTCTGTTAGAACCAGGATGTACAGGTAGTTTAATAAGTTCTTAGAATGAGCTTTTTAGAATTTGAATTTTGGCGCGCTTTCACCGCTATTAGGAACTGCAACTTTTCGACTGCCAGCAGTCAAAATATTATGGTGATTGGCCGTTGCGATTTCGTTTGATCGCTTTTCCCGTGCAACGTATCGGCGTGATTTTGAAAAATAGAGAAAAAAGAGTTTCGAGTGGTTATCAAGCATTTTATTTCAAAGGTTGGAATGCGACCCAAGTGAAAACTGAGTTAGACGAGGTGTACGGTGACTCTGTGCCATGTTTTGCCACTGTTTCCAACTGGATTAATGAGTCAAAAAGAGGTCGCAGGAGCACCGGGATGAACTACGTTCAAAACGCACAAAAACGGCAACTGATTAGGAAAACGTGGAAAAAGTGCGGAAAATCTTTGCCGCAGATAAGCGAGTGAACATTAGGGAGATAGCGGAGGTCTTGTGGATCTGTTCGGGTAGTGTGCATTTCATCCTGCACGAAAACTTGAAGATGAAAGAGCTCAGAGAAAAATGGCTGCCGCATTTGCTCAACCAAGGCCAAAAAACGCGCCTGTTTTCGCTTCACAGCGAAATTTGGCCAAGATGTCGAACAATCCGTCGGATTTTTGGCGCAGATTCATGACCGTCGATGAAAGCTGGGTCCATCACTACACTCCCGAGACCTGAGAAGCATCTTGCCAATGGTGTGCACCTGATGAAGGACCTCCGAAGAGGGTGCGGGCAACGGCATTGACCGGAAAGGTGATGGCTACAGTTTTTTAAGACCAACGTAGAATAATGCTGGTCGACTACCTTGAAAGCGGTAAAACGATCACAGGAGAATATTAGGCAAGACTGTTAGACTGCCTTTAGCAAGAACTCATCGTGCAACGGCCCGCTTTGCAGAAGAAGGTTGTCCTGTTTCACCAGGACAATGCTCCTGCACACAAGTCCCGGCAAGCATCGGCAAAACTGGCCTTATTGAACAACCTTCCTATTCTCCAGACCTGGCCCCCTCTGATTATTTCCTCTTCGGACATTTGAAGAATAGTCTCGTTGGAAAGCGTTTTTCCAGCAATGAAGAGGTTAAGGCTGCTGTCAATGCCTATTTTCAGTCTAAAGACGCGGAATTCTACTTAAGAGGTATAAAAGCTCTGAAATCTTGGTGGGAAAAGTATATTGAGCATCTCGGGGAGTATATCGAATAAGATAAATTTAAAAACATGATTTGGAAAATTCTTGGTTTTCATTCTAAGAACTTATTGAACTACCGTATAAAGGACGCTGATACAAACACACCTTTGGCACACTAGTTCAGTTAGTTGTGTTAGGGTAATCTTTACGAGCGAGTAAGGGTCGCGATATAGTAACCATATTACATTGTTTACTAAGTATAATTTCAACCGTAAGCTGTCATAACGTGGGGCATTAAAACCACTACTATAATCTCAATTGTATCTAAGGTAGATCTAGTAATGTTAAAATGCTACCGTGCATTTAACTGCTAAGTGCGTCATAATATGACATCCGGCTCGTTGTGATAGCAATTTTATACGAGAATGTATATATATACATACATATAAACCTACCTTCTTCCAGGCTGTATCAGGACAATTATGACCAACGTTTCCTTATTAGGCGTGCCACTTCTTGATGACGGGCAGAAAGAACAGATATCTAGTTGGGTGAGGAAGTTAAAATTGTCTTCAGGTCCCTTAGGTCTCTTAGGTGTACACAGGGGATTATTCTTATTAAGGTCCTGCTTCTCGACAGCGCCGGTTAACCACCTGCTTCGTAGGATTGACTTAACGCAAGATATACATATCTTAGAACAATTGAAGCCCACACGTTAAATTCCCTGTTTTCCTTACTTAACCTAAGTTTACCAGAGGCAGCTCGCAGGCAAGCCCTTCTGCCCGTAGCAAAAGGAGGCCTAGGCATTGCAGACACTGTCTTGGTCAGGTCCCCCGGTGGTCGCCTCAATGTCTAGTGTCTGGGAAACGGCGTCAAGAATACTAGATTCCCTAGCTGTCGAACGGCTACATACTGTACTAGAGAATTCCAAGGAATGTCTCTTAGCACGCACTGGAGCACCCCTCCGAAGGATTTACCGAGCAAGATGGCTTAGTGGCAAAGCCTTGCATTCGGGAGGACTAAGTTCGAGACCCAGATCGGCCCGAGGACTCTTAAATTGGTTTGCATGGTTTCCAATTTAGACAAGATAAATGCCGGAGTGGATTAAAAATTAGCCATGACATGAAAAACCTGTACACGAACATAAGCCTCACGGAAAATCTAAAAAAATCCGATTTTTCAGGTACACTGGACCGCGCCGTAGTAGAATATACAACTAGGCAATCCTGTCAATGCAGCAGAAGACGATGTAGGCAAAGCATGGCTTTGAGAAGTTTCATCTAGTGGTGCTGATGCTGTTACTCGGTTGGGACGCATATCTAGTTCCCTTTCAGATCAATTGGCACGTATGCCCCACGCCCCTGAACAGCACCTGCGTTCCGTTTAACCTGCGTTTCTCATCGGCCGTTCTGGTCTAGAATAAGCGCCTGTCCTTCACGGCACTTTTTGTGCTTCTCCTGGAGCACCTCTCTTGCCATAGCTGCTCTCCGCTTTCAGACTTGCTTACTAAAGCGGATGTATTCTGGGAACTCTTTTAGGCTGACCCAAGGTGGGTTTGACTGACCCGAGGATCTCGTGGTGTTGTCTCCCTCCAGACGTTCGCGCGGCCTCCTAAGCCGAGCACTTTAGCACTTAATGACTTGGAGTGTGCCTCTCGGCTAAATACAGCCCTTCTGTCCCCATGTCTAAATATTTGGCCGCAGTCTGCGTAGAGGTCCTGCCAGAACTAGGGTAGTATTCGTGCTGACAGTGCAGTACCCCTGGATTACACTCAGGGCTGCTACGCTCTGGGTCCTTCGTAGTATCTCGATGAGTATTGCTTCGCACTTTTCTAGAGCCTGAAAAAGTCCCGCTGCGTTCATCCACTCTGGCGTCAGTGCAGGTGGGGGAAGTTGCTGTGACATATAAATGCAGGCTCCGTAGCGCAAAAACCTACTAAAAAGAAGAGAACGGCATATTCTTCACAAGAAAAGCCATCATCTCTCAAGCCTTATTATGGTGGACTTACAAAAAGTGACTTTACCCTGTGATGACCTCAACTGTCGACTTGACACGCCAAAATGTTTAGGAACGATGCCGCTAATAAATGCATTGCCGTTTTGCAGTACGTACGTTTAAATTATTTTTTTATAACTTTTCTATGTTAGCACTTTGGAGTAAACAGTTGACTCCGCGCGAACGTGTAGTCAGGGTTTTCTAACCCAGGATTACCCCAATTCGACAATAACCTGGACGCATGACCTGTCTGGTCAACACCTGCACCGACCATCGAAGGAGCTAATGAGTAGGTTACAGTTGCGTCTAAACAGGACAAAAAGAGTCCCAAACGGAGTTTAAAGGGGGTTAGAATAAGACCGTCATATATATTTTTTTTATTTATATATGATAATAATATATAGACCGTTATATATATATATATATATATATGGCTTATCTTCTGTTTAATCTCTTGTAGCCTTAAAATATATTATTGGTGACTTGTCTTCCTCAGGCAAATTCATAGCTGATAATGAATCGGACATCACATCTCGGGCGACTTGACGCACTATTATTTGTGCTTATATTGCCCTCTGTTTGCCCTGATTGGCGTTATTATTTGACACAGAGTTAGTCAGTAAGAGCGGTTAAAGGCCGCCACATCAGCTCGGGCGAACAAATAATTGTGTTCCTATATATATATATATATATATACAATCTGATTGTATGTATATATATGTAGTTATTTTTGTGACTATTTATACAATATAGACGACTGGTCCACCCACCATGCGCAGCAAGACTTTCGAAGACGCTGACACATCTGTTATGATGATAGTGTCGGCCATGTTTACAGATTACAACAGACTTGACGTCGGTTCTTAATTATAAGGTATATATATACAGTATTTGTCACGTACCATATTCCATTTTGGGAAAATAGCGAGTGCCATTCTGTTTGTTTTTAGCAAGCCACCTTACGCGATGAAACATGTGTAAACAGTGTGTGGTTCCAGAGTGTGTCGGCGAATATAGTACAGAGAAACTCTAGTTATATATATAGACCATGTATTGTGTCGGTAAGCATTCCGCAGAGCTATACATTCGATTTTGTCGCTCAAGCCATCAAGAATACCAAAGTCAAGGCCAGATCGGTATGTTGCGACTGACAATGTGCATACCGAAAACATAGACGTAATAAATTAGTAAAATAATAAAGTGAGTACATATATATATATATATATATATATATATATATATATATATATAAGCCTAAATTGCAGTAACACAATACATATTATATATTATTATTATTATTATGTAAAACGATCATATATTTATATATTATTGACCAGCACTAGGGTACTCGAAGCAGTTATTATTTGGAAGCTGAAAGGGGGCCGCTCTACTACGAGTTTTACGGAGACGGTTTAAACTTAATCGAAACGTTGAGAAACAATGAATGAATGATGATACATTTTATGAGTTGGATAGCCTCAGTAATATTTATCTAGTCGCCGCGCTCTGTAAGAACGTTAAAAGGACACTCACAAATCAGAAAGAAACCCGTATCCGTTCCAAAAATAGTTCATATCGTATTGTGCAACACATTGCTACAGCGTTTTAGTCTGGCCACCATTTTAATGTGTTGTGGTCATATGAGTGCAAGTTCGGTGTGCAGCGGAACTACTTAATGCTTGCCCGAGGCGCCCAGGAAGCTATGAAACGTAGAAAAACGGTTAGCCGATTGCAAGGAAGGATCACAACCATGGCATGGGCCAGAGTGTCGGCAACCGGCAAAACTCCGTTTAATTTCTTCGACCCACCGCAAACGGAGGTGACGACCAACGGTCGGGCTTCAGAAACTACTGTACTCCCCTAAATGCATAACCACTTCAAGAATCGACTGTGGGTGTTCCCCCAGGGCGGGGCACCCGCGCACACGAACGAAACCGTGTAGGAGTGCTGCAAGGAGTACTCTTATTTTTACACTCTGTCCTACGCGATATTCTAAATGATCGGCCCCGATCCAGGTTCCTTCACCACTAGATAACCAACGACCCTTTGTTTTGAGTGTATTTTCTTGCTCGCTCTTTGCAGTATCCAGTAACCTCTCAATCGCCGACAAGGTCACGCGACCATTTGAGAATTCAATTTGATGGTCTGATAGTAATCGTAACCTCAAGCTCTTGTACTAGGCACTTTGCTGTTATGGCTTTGAATATCTTTCCTACCATGTTGAGCAGACTGCGTGGCCGGTTTGATGAGGGCTCCCTGGCTGGTTTTCCCAGCTTTAGCAAAAGCACCACTTCCGCCCTTTTCCAGAGAGTTGAAAGTGTCCTTTCCTCAAGAGCCTTTTTGCCACTGTCTGAATCAGCTGAATCAATTCTTTCCATACGTATTGCATTCAGCACCTCTCCACCGTCACCGGAGTAGTCTGGGGTATGCCCGACCATGTCTCATTATTATCTAGTAATAGGGCTTGACATTCTAGGAAAAAGACCACATATGTTTTTCCGTTATTTTAACTGATGTGGGGTTGTATTCAACTTCTTAACTGCAATGCGGTAGCTTAATCCCCAAGGCCATGTTTCCACCTCTTCGCATAGCTTCTTCTAGTGGGCTTCCTTGCTTTTTCTGATGAATCGTCAATGCCTTGTTATTTCCCTGCACCCTTCCGCGTAGACTTTAATGTCAGCTGCTTAAACATCTCGTGTGCGACTTTCTTAACAAGTCAAAGTAGTTTCTTCGAAGCCCGAAACTTAATCGAATGGAGTTTTTGTAGGGGGTTTAAAAGTCATTTTTCGAACTATTCGATTTAAAAATTTGAACAAGTCCAAGCAAACCCTTCGTAAACTATACGCATAAGTATGTGGGTTTACGCCAATGTCAATAATGATGATATTTTTATCAGTGATACGTTAGCAATATATATATTTATTTACACACTATACACACAAACAAATTAATAAATAATCATATCAAACACGATAAACCACTGGCACCGCATATTATCTTTAATTGCACCTCATTTGATATTTTCTGTAGCAAAAATTCAATATTAAAACATATTACTAATATTTCCATATTAATATCCGCCCCACACAAAAACTATTAGGTCATCTGTTCATAGCTGCTCGGCCTCAACAGTACAACGAAAAAGTCACCATTCGACTACAACATTCAGTGTGACAATCACTTTCTGCCACTAGAGATTGTAACACTACTACGCGCTGTTTCGTTCTTTCGGACGCATCCATCTTTACTACGGGTCAAACTTAGTTTAAATGCTCTACACACGAACACAGGTGAACTGCGGTTCACTCCTCGAACGTTCTGTTGCAGCCCTGACTAATGGCACTGCTGTCGCTGCCCTCGCTATGACACTGTCGCACGTGTCCATTTTTTACTTTAGCAAACGATAAATCAAACCATAAGCCAGCACCTACAAATATGCCTTGTACATAGATTGACGGCGTTGGCAAAATCACGTTTACATTCTTGCTGAGACCTAAAGGGGAAAAATAGCTTTCAAAATACTGGACGCAGCCATCGGCAGTGCCACACTATGGCCATTTTCGTTTTCCCTTCCTTCCCTGTGGTAACTGTGGCGCCTCAGGTCATAAGGAATTTCTGCCCTCGTCGGGGCGTAGGGGAGTAGGATTAATGGAAAGGCTGCAAATAGCTGCTACAACCTTCCTACGACAGCCTTCACCAAGTGCTGGTGGAAACATGACGGGCACAGCGAGAGCGACGGGGCCAGACGCCTCATCGAAGCCCGAAGCAGCGTTGAGGTTGCACTTCCGGGCCAGCGGAGCTGGTAGTGGTGATGGCGAAAACGGTCGAAACACACTTCTACACAGAGGGCAGAACGATGAAGCTGCGCACCTCGCGTAGCCAGGACATAGCCAAGCAAGTGCGGGAACGTCGCTTGGCAAACGCAATGGTTCCGCACAACACACGACAAACGCTATCTACAAGGGGTTTAATACTGACGAATGAATCCGTGTCTTCCGTGAGGGGTTTACTTTAGCAGGAAGTCGTACTGCAACAGATAGGTACGTAACGGCGTCAGTGAATATATGTATATATATATATATATATATATATATATATATATATATATATATACTTTGTAGACACGTTATATATGCATACTTTTATACGAGTATCACGTTTGCATGTCTATATATATATATATATATATACATATACTAATTATGTGAACATGAAACGACATGACTGCACCTAAACGGCAGCGGTTACCGTAACTGCTTGGGGATATCTGTCGCCGGCATGAGATGATAAAATGTTATATTCTGATGTGGAGACTACTAGGAATTACCGCGTCTCAGTTATTCAGGAGCTTTTTGCAATTCGATGTTATGTTTTCTAAACACGGTATGTTTCATAAAACCCGCTATATTTCTAGTAATATTATATATAGCATATTACATACATTTTATAAATAAATATTATATATAAGTGTATAATTTGAGTTCTGACTCTAAACTGACAAATGCCGCTATAGCCGTGCGTATGTCTCATCCCACACAGTGAACTCTGAATTTCCATTTCCGCATCGAGCCGTTTGGCTTGGCTTAAAGCGAGCGTTTACCAAACGCCTGTTGAGTGCGTGACGAACGCCTTGTATATAGTCGCCGCATGCGTAAATGACTAGTTGAATTTTTATATATTGCTTTTGTTCTGGGAGGTTTCGGCAATGCATGATGCACACTATACGTCACTAGCAACCTGTCTGCGTTGTACGACTGGGGTGGGACTTACAAAACCCTCTCAAATAGGTAGATTCCTCCCCACCCTCTTTCAAACGTATACCACTGCATGTTAAGCATTAAATGTTCGATACATACGAAGCACAGTGCCGCCCACAGTGGCCTCTTTACTGTATGCACCAAGTATGCAAACCACCATACATTTCCACTCGTTTAGTCCATTCCACATAAATCCATATCTCTATCTAGCCAAACCCGGCCGTCGGTGGCCTGTATCGCCAGACGCCTTATAGACACCCACTGGTGGTGGATGGCCAGCGCGGTTTTTGCTTCTCGAGCGCTCACCACAGCAGGCCAGGCGTGAAATACTCTGCGCATAGGCATAGTGGCGACTTGAGAGTATACGCAAAATATGCAAATCTCTTTAGCGACTGGACTGAATCTGTATGTACCGCATTTGGAGTGGCCTGGGCACACCTTTACGCAATTCTTCCGTGCCTGCTTTCACTTGAATACACAGTCTAGGGCTGTGCTCGGTACACTTCCAATGTGTACGTATGTATTTTGCTCGCTGGCTGACCTAGTGCTGCTGGCTAGTTAACGAAACATTCAGATACCAGAAATTACTTCTTCGTAGAGTATTTTTTAGGTACTTCCGTATGCTTGTTGACTCTAAGCTAACTAACCCCTGTGGACACCCATACGGTTCGGCTGGCGTTCAAGAACGTAATTGCGAGCGATCAACTGCAAGCGTTTCAACCATTAGAGCTATGACCCTAATTTAATTAGACTCGTGTGTGTTTAAAAAAAGATTTCATAATTGCTATCGTTAAGCTCACATTCCCCATTCCGGCGTGGGCGATACGGGTCACTGTCATATATTCTAGAGGTTATTGGCTTATTTTACTCAATGTTGCTTTATCCTGGTGTTAAATTGTTGTTGTCTTGGCGCTTCATTCATAGCGCGTATTTGCACTCACTACATTTTTCGGGCGATCTGGGGCTCCCATCATGTACTATAAATAACTACCGTATGCATTTATGGATGTAGACGATACTCAAACATTTCTTCTAGGATTTGCACAAGCTCTCTCCTCCTCTGTCTCTATCTTTCTCTATTTTATTACTGAGCTCACATGGAAAGCTTAATTTGTTAAAGACATACACAGTCTTCACAGATATCTTTGTCGACCGGATTGAGACCGGGTTGCATGTCGCATTATCCTAACCAAACGCAACCAGTCTTAGACAACGCAGATCGCCGACCAGAGATAAAAGTATAGTTTTCAGGCTGACCATCAGCCAAGATTTAACGTCCACGGAACTGTTTTTCACTTTGCTTTATAGACGGACTCCCATAAATACAAATGTGGTGCAACGGTGGGGCTCAAACCCGCGCACCTTTGTGTCTCCTCCGGTTGCGAGGCGCAGACCTAAGCCACCACGCCACCGGGCTCGACGCCGACCAGAGATGTCCGACGTATCTGGGACTAGCTTGCATATAGTGTACGCCGCACGTCGCATTTGACAAGCTACGCGCGAACGAGCGGTCCAAGCAAGCAAATGTCGAAGACCTTATGCTTGGTCGCTGCATCGCATTTGGCGATGCTACACTGAACCAGACCGGCATTCTGATAGCGCCGGCTGCTCTGCTGCTGCTGCTGGTTGATGCCGTTCAACAGGGCTGAAGCTGCGCATTTTTGCGCCTGTTCTCGTATGAGTAAATCGACTTCAAGGGGAGCTTTTTAAGGCGCAACACTCAAAACTTCAATCAATATGCGGGCGTATGTACATAACCCGCCTCTTCAAACGGCAAGTTCCCACCCAAGTGCATGCTGGCCATTGCGCCTGTGGTTTCTCTCTTTCTCTTTCTCTGTTCCTCTGTTTCTCTCTGTCAGTCAGGCTGTCTCTCTCTGTTCGTTGAATGCTTCCTGTTCAGCGTCCGGCGACCAACAACGCATTGACGATTGGTGCGACGTTTCATTCTTCTCAGATTCTACGCAGCGCGTTCCGTCGACAGCTCGGTGAACGGCTAACGGTTAGTGGCAGGCTCGCCCCAACTGCGGGCAGTGTTTTCGCGACTATCGGTCTTTTGCTGGCCATCGCGCTAATGCTAACCGCTGCAACCGCAGTTCGCTAGGATTTCGCTATTCGACCGCAAACGTCTGACTAGCGTCTGGCGTGCTGTGTTCGTCGAGATCGTTGGTTGTTCGCGTCAACGGGTAAACGCATTGATAGAACGCGGGGAGACAACAAGCGAGAGAGAAGAAGGGCGAAAAGAAGGATAGCGTGAGCGAGAAAGTAGACTGACTCACCTACGACGCAGCTCGTGCTCATAGTTTAGTGGGGTAGTCTTTGTTCGCCGCCACAGACGTGTATAGTTACACGCAATGTTTCAAATGCATTCAGACTTGAGAGGTGGCAGCAACAACAACACCAGCAGCAGCAACAAGAACAACGTGTCCAAGCCGTTCGTCGATCACAATTTCTCTCTAATTTGAGAATTTATTCGCATTTTTGTACTATGGCCCGGACCGTAGACCGAAATGCAGATCGATCGACTCTGCATGACCAGACAACAACTTAACATCAATAAAACAATCATCGCAATCAATCATCGTGTGTTGTCACGTGTATTAGCTTGTGTTTAATGCTAATACAAGACGTCGGGAAACAGGAAAAACAGGAGAGAAAGAAGCAGGAGCAGGCGGGCGAGAACAGAGTGCCGTTAGCGGACTCAGCAAACGGTATCCGTTCACAGTCCGTACGCTTACGCTTCCTCGATGAGCTGGAATAGCCAGAAACGTTGGCGGAGGCCGCCTTTCTGCCCTCGTCCTATTGAAAAGATCGCTCCTTGGAAGGAAGGGGTAAGCTAAACACAACATAAAGCAAGAAAGAGAGAGTGAAAGAGATTGGGTATCTGTACGTATTGGTCTGCCTGTTTGTAAGAAAGCAGAGTGAGAAAATTGACAAGAATGACTTTAGGAAAGAATGAAATGACACCGCTAAGCGAGAGGGCCGCTGTCAGCCCGCATAGAGTGCATCCTGAGCGAACAGCTAACTCTACGCACACTGTCCATGCCACGAAGCGGCGGGGGAGTTAACACGATTTGCTGTTTCCAAAATTCCTGCAGCTGTGACAATAGCCAGTTTTCGAGTGTGTATTTCACCTCGTTGTACGAGTTGAAGCTTTGAATTTTTGTCGGTAGATTTTTTTTGGAAAAATTGACGACGCATGCGTCTATTGCATGCTGGACCGCTTTGTCTCCGGCTCGAAGTGATGACCCTAACTCTTGTCACGACAGTGACGATTCGCTCCAATAAAACGTGGACCTTCATAAAACCGGAGCACTTGTTGCAGTGCTAGCCCCATAGACACTCCACTTTCTCACTGACTTGTCGAACACACAGTCTTTTCCGTACACGGCCACCTCCAGCAAAGAATACCGTTCGGTTGAACACATTCCGCAGTTAGATATCTGATAACAATTCGCTGCTTGTCAGTCGTGGACATTTGCAATGAGAAAGCCATAATGTCCTCGTACGCGCTGCCGCGTCCAGTAGACGGGACACAAAACCACTGGATGCTCTCCTTCATCGTGCGCTCTGCCATACCAATCATTCAATTCGTGACCCTAGAGGTTTTGCTACGCTATCCTAAAGCGGCATATTTAAAGTTTGACCGGCTTGGTTGTATCGGCCCTTTGTACGTTTTCCGTTGAATCCGCCCTATTGTTTGTTGTGAAGTGTGAGCAACAGTCGTCAGCAGGTATCGTATCGGACGGACTCGGTCGCCAGCGTGCATTCCCTTTTGTGACTCAGGAGGAAAAGACGATGTCAGCCAGGCGTTTGAAATATGCATGACACACAATTGCCGCCGACAAGACGCAGCTGGCGCGGTTTTTCGTATGCAAACTCGCTGTAGCATGCAAACAAATGGCACAGGCATTCTCAAACGACTCCCAGCGCATTTTTGGATAAAGGAACATCATTAAGGACTTTGCTGCTGCTATCATTATCGGCCAGAAAGACCTGGTAAAGACCACCGCCGTGGCAAACCTGAAGTAAAAGTTGATAGCTTAAAAGAATTTCTTAGGGATTGGTACCAACTTGCCTCGCTTCGTCATGTTTGAGGTGTCCAGGTGAGAAGTTTTTTCCTGGGTAACCAGATGCCGACAACACCGGAACACCGAGTCTCACACTGCCAATTCCACACAAAATGTACACTAAAAAGTGTGCAAACGATTATTTTACTTAACCCGAGTTTGCAAATTTTGCGAACATTAAGAATTGCATTAAAGGGTATGATGTGTCGCGCCGAGACCTTCAGTTCCACAGTCGCCAACTGTCAAAGCCGGTAGCCAATGTGTATTCAACTCCTTCCATGTAACATTTTTCCATCTTTCAGGCAGCCACCTGCTGCAGACGTTATTAAGTTTTATGTGCAAGCGTTCCGCAAGCAATTTGACAACGCGGAATGGCTTTATTTAGCGTCTCCAGTACAACGGGGCGCATGCTCTTTCGAAATTATCTTTTTTGTCGTCTTTTAGTTGATGTTTATATTTGGTTTACAGTTGTCACAAGTAACTATATATGCAGCAAGCTTAAGCTGACATAGAGACTAACCACTACTTTAGTGTGGTTAGCGCTACATTGGAATGTAGAACGCTTTCCAACCTACTCATGGAGTAGCTCTAGGGTTTTGAGAATCTCAAGTACAGTAGTACACATACGATAGTTTATTATGTAGTCCACTTGATTGAAATGGACGGACACGAAGATGACCGGCGACTGTGACATGGACGTTGTGGGTTCGATCCCGGTTCAATGCGTACCATTTCGACGCAATCTTACAATTGGCAAAGGTTGTTGGGTTCAAGTAATTCTAAATGACTATATATATTCATAACGTTAATATTTTATTATTTAAATTATAGATATATACATTAAATAAGTTAAGCCCCTACGTCACGTAAATGTAGTTACGGTTTGTCGATCGAGTGCATTGATGTCTTTCGTTCTAAGAGACGTCCATACTGGGCTGCATTACAGGAGTAGAGACACAATATAACTCATGTACGGATTTACGTTAAACTTCGCTCTTTAACTATATGTTGCTATTTAACTATAATACATGAGCTCATTGACGAATTGACTGTTAGCCTGTTGTTGATTTGTAAATTCCAGTGATGGTGCGATGTGTATGCCTAACTCAAGATAAGATTCCAACACGATGATTGGCGTACCGTTAACAACACAGACTGGACATGTTTTATCAGGAAACAATGTAACACATTTTGATTCGAACATGATTCGGACAAATATCGTTTGATCTACTAACTATAGTTATTTCAAGTTTTGATAACCGTTGAACAAAACACGTCGGAATTTGCTTCGCGTATTCTAAAGTAGCCTTGTCTTTTCAGATGTTGGTTAGGCGCGTGCCTTCGCAGAATTTTGCGATTTTTTGAAGTAGATAGAGCAGTCAGAAAATAGGAATCAGGATCTCTCGTTATGGTCAAGCAGCACAACGTGTAGAGAGGGATTTCATTATGGCTACGTCGTTATATGATTTGTTGAGAAGTCTACCTTCTAGCACGCAGTCCAACGCAGTCTAAACAACTGTAAAAAAAAAACACGCATGCCTTTAAAATGACGACGGGCACATAGTTTGCAAGAAACTATACTGCATTTGCTTCAAATCGTGTTTAAAGGGAGCCATGCCATTTGGCTCGAATGTTATCCCCCGCAGTGTGTAAGGTCTATTCGCGATAATGAAAAACGTAAAGATCACATTGATAATTCTATAGCCTTTCGAGTCAACGAAAATATTCTAGTGTTTAGAAAAGTCACTGCAATAGGCTTATTCGCCAACAGTTGGTTCTAAGGGTTAGAATAGATATTTTTTGTTATACTGTCAGTTTGTTGTTATACGATTTAATATGCCGATGTCTAGGTATTGCTAGGCTCTTAGATCTGACCTTGCAAATTGTTAAATTGACTGCGGATTGTTAAATGAAATTATTGCTGTTTATTAAATTCGTTTTCGGTTAATCCTCGTTAGTCCATAGCACTGCCAGTCTGGTAGCGACATGTAAAATATAATATGTAAACAACGGTTCTCAAAAGTTGCCTGATCTTCACAGTTGTTTGAGCATGCCTTTTTAAATTATTTGTTGCTGTTTTTGATGCTGGTGTCATGTCTTGCTTTCTCTGCCCTATTTATTCTCAATTAGCAAATAGAATTAATTTGTTGCTGACATAATTGCGTTGTGTCTGTGTATGTACAGTGTTTGTTGAACCAAGCAGATTTTAATGTATTATTGTGTCAAATTGTATTTTGGCCTATATATAAATGTATTACCAAAATTCATTTGATTAAATTCATTTAATTAAGTGAAGTTGCAACGTTCTTTCAGGGCGGCTGTAACATGTCGGGTTCCAAGCACAGTTTAAGCTGGTTAGTTTATGCGCTCATGATAATATCTATTGCGGTGCCTTTAGAAAAATCCTGATTATCTCATTGTTTATTATACTCTTACTGCGTGTAGGCTGTATGTATATGCAAGGCAACCATATATATATATATATATATATATATATATATATATATATATATATATATATATATATATATATATATATATATATATATATATATAGATATAGATATAGATATATATATATATCACTAACCAGCTTTTTTCCAATGCATCTAGATTAGCTGTGAATTTGATTGGCACATTGTGCTTGCTCTTAACACTTTAGTATTGATAGACGGGTTGTAGTAGAGCAAGTGGAACACAAGTAGGAACCGTTGTATAAGTACCGGTTAAGGATGGGCTAAGTATTGTATGCGTTGAGTGCTGAGGTTTTCCTGAGGCGTTCTGCACGAGGAGAGATCCCGACACCGAGACCCGATATTCTTTAGCTTCTATTTTGAGCAGTAATGTATGTGAGCGAAGCATGGAGCCGCCGCCGCCGCCGCGATTGTCTAACATGCCAATCTCTGCATCTCTTTATGATGATCGTTTTGGTTTGACGTATTACGTTTGGTGGTCGCTCAGCACCCTGGGCTTGTAACAAAATCTATACGCCTCTATTCATTAGAACACAGTACAGCTAGCGCAAGGTAGACATGTTTTGGTTTTAGTTGTCGCTGTAGAAACGGCGGCTGCAGCAGCAGCAGCAACAACAACAACGGCAGCCTGAGAGCGGAGGTGGTGGGTGTAATCGCTAACAGCGAGCACAAGATGGAGAGTTGGAGAATCACAGAGAGAGAGAGAGAGGGGGCAGGGTGGCATGATGGGGGTGGGAAGAAGGAGTACATACCAGCGGTAAGCGGAAGCAGTAGCCAGGCATCGCCGCCCCTGCAGTCGTTTGTTTGGTGGTTGGTTGATAAATCGTCGATCGGTTAACTCGGTGGCTTGTTGACGATCGTGTGAGCGGATTAACTATTCACTATTGATTGTTGATCTCAATAATTGGTGTCTGTAGAGACAGCAGTGAGAGTGAGAGCGGAAAAGAGCTAAAAGTAGAGGCAGAGAAAAAGAGAGACAGACCCAAGACGACGCAGACTCCAACTGATGTTTGCCAGTGTAACGACAACGCTAGGAGCTCCAGAAACTCCGACAGTTTAGCAAGCATCCCACGCGAAGAATTTCTCTATTTTTCTTCTCTCATTTTCTCTCTTCGGTCTCTCTCTCTCTCTCTGAGTCAGCGTGTATGAGCGAGTGTGAGAGATAAACGAAGATTCGCGATCAGCTGTCGTTGATTCTGACGAAACGCTACCGAGGTTAGTGGTCGTAGTAAGTGACAGAAAGGAGAGTAAGCGCTGTATCAATTATATTGAATGAATATAATGAATAATACTTGATAATAAGACTCGATGATTGCAGTTTGTGCGTTCGACTATTCAGGTAGAACAGAGAAAACGCCTTTATTTGCCGAATGTAAATAATGCGTAGAAGAAAGCTAAGTGAGTAAAGCAGTACACCCCGCGAAGCCACCTTGTTGTGCCTTGTTCTTTTGCTACATGCTAGGTAAGCATATGATTGATTATTTTTATTGAAAGTTCTGCGATACATTTGGTAAAAGTAGGATATTCGACGATTGTTAATCGATGTTGTTACATCGAAAAAGCCCTCAATATTATCAGCTCTCACTAAGGGTGCGGGAACATCCGTACGTCGTTGTTCTTAATAATAAAATAGAAAAAAAAAATTGACAACGACCCAAAATTCACTGCGTTCGGCTCGATACCACATTTTCTACATAGCCTTTTTAGGAATATTCTTCGGATGCCTTCAGTCGGACACTAATGTGTTTGCACGAGTATTGGTGAGAGACGGATGAACAGAATAAAAGGCTGGATAACACAATTGCGTCAAACAAGCGAATGTACGTAAAAAAAGGCATGCTTTGGCTATCCATGCAAAGTGAGGGTTTGGCAATTTGCTGATTCCGTGTGGATGTTAGCCGGCACGGTAGCTGTTGTGTTGTTCATACGGCCAGCAATGTGTTGTCACGAGACACGTCAACTTCACGTATACGTTTGCCAATACCAATGGCTCAGCGCTTAAGCGTGCGTAATTCAACGAATTATGTGCGTCCGTAGAATGTGTGAATGTAGGGGAGGGAGCATAATCTAGAATTCAAAACAACCTCCTTAAAATGTTGTCATTCTAGCGGAATATGACTATGACTGCAGATGACTGGTCACCTGCGCGCTAGCTGTTCCCTGCTTCAAAGTAATTAACCTATTTCAGTAGTAGACTGTTGCAGCGTTTTTTTTAAAATAAACGATTAATCCGTTCTTTAGAGTCCCGACATTAAGCTGCGCAATTGCAGTTTTTTTTATGTACAACAGCAGCTAAAATCTATACATAGAATAGCAAATTACAGCCCATTTTAGCCAATGCTCGTACGCTTATCTAACCGAACATAACGCGTATGCCTCATAACGATTATACGTCGACTCTGGGCGTTGACGATATTTATATATATATATATATATATACTTCTCATATGTATTTAAGAATTCACGAGTAAAAACACACCTCTTTCATGTTTTGTTTTTCGAACAATCTTTATTTATCTGTTACGTCATCAGAACTATCGCCACCGAACGGACTCTTTGTTTGTGGATTCGATGTCCTCTTTCTTATTTATCGTCACTTACTAAATATTAGTGGTTCATATATATATAGGGTGTCCAGATAATAACGTCTCAAACTCTGGGGTATTGTCAAGATCGGTACGAAAATAATTGTTACCAATAGAAAGGAGGTTTTCTTTTTTATAGAAGTAAGATTATTTTTAATGCATTTTTCTTAGCGGTGATTATAGGGTAACTGTATGACATACGTGTACAAAATATGCAATTGTGAGAGAATGCACTACTTAATTAAAAACGATCATACGGGTGCATTCAGGAGAAAACTCCACAAATAGCTGAAGAAAATTCTGTCCTAATTATACCTGGTTAGCTAGACCAGGAACTGTTGTGATATTGAGAAGAGTTTGCGAGCGTAGAGTTTCTGCTTTAGCTATGATCAACAGACGACGTAGATTTTTTTCCGGAATACGCCGATCTGGTTTTTCATTTGAGTAATGCGTTCCCTTATAATCATGCTTTCTATAAACTTATGCCGGACAGTCACCCTATAATCACACGCTTCTTCCTTTTCTAAACACTCTTATACGAAACATTTCCGCTCCCCCTTTTCATTGGCAAAAAATATGTTCTCACCGAGCTTGACCAAACCCCAGAATTTGAAACAAAATTATCCGAACGTCCTAAATATTTATACACATATACGCCAATCTCGTTTTAACCGGCAACCATTGTCTGCAAGCGTACTTCAAAGTTAACGTACGTTTCTTTCATACTTGCGTTTCCTGCGGTACTAGTTTTAATATATATATATATATATATATATATATATTGTAATGGTTTATAAATCAATTACAGTACGTTTGCACACTCGGCAGTGCTCGCCTTAATAACAATTGTAGTAAAAATGTGTCACGTGAGGTTAATTATCAGCTGTCCGTGTTCTTGCTTGATACCAGCCCCGCTCTTATGGACTCGGTGCGAGCGGTATAACCTCAAGGTCCCGTGCAACGTTACGACGGTAAGATCCATAAGATTCCTTTTCGTGACGCCAAGCCCCAAGAGCGTACTCGCAGATTCGGAGTCCCATACGCCACTCATAGAGATAGTGATGGATCCGCATCTGCGAGGTTTTTGCGGGTTGGGGAGCGCCGCTCTTAGAAACTCGACGTCATATTTGGCGATCTTGTCTTGCCGTGCTTTTGCCAGGTCCCGGTTCGGGCCGCAAACCTCAGCATCTAAAACTCAGACCTCGGTAGGTGTTGTTATTACGAGGTCGGGCTTTAGACCCGGTGCGCCCGGTCGACGGAATACTCGCTCACGAGCCACCTTATGACCCCTCTCGCAGAGAAGACGCGCCACGCAATTCACAGGCGTCGTCATGTCTCATATATATATATATATATAAATATATATATGAAAAATAAAAGCTATGCGCAGCTGGCGTTAAGTGCAAGTCTATGTACCTAAGTGACTCTTTTTATGCGTTGTCATTTGATACGGTCATCCAGGTAAATGTTATCCTTCTAACCAAAATGTGCCTATTAATTTGTTTAAACAGCTTCGTTTTGGTGCAGCGCAGACATGAGGCCGGATCTATTTGCGTGTTTATTATTCTACGACGTCATCTTCATTGCAACGCGTGGAGTAGCTTCGGAACAACCCGGTACGCCTTTTCAAATTACTGCATTGTGTATAACGTTGTTTTTTACAACATATATATATATATATATATATATTAAGCGTTATGATGAGTTTACAATTTTTTTAAATCGCGATTGTGTAGAGCTCACGTTTTCACACATATATATACGCGTAGAGCCTGCGAAAATGTATTATGCAACGGGAAACTTTGTACGGACATGCTAGCGAGCTATATGTGCAATTTATGCTCAACGTAATCGGCTTGATCAAACACCCATTCGTACGTGACGTGTCAGGCTTTCGAAGACCATGGATTGCTCGTTTGACCACAAATACCGAAATACAATGAATAAATATGTCCGAAAACATCGGCACGGTGACGCTCCCAACAGCTAGGACCTTTCCACCTCTAAATCTAAAAATAACGAGTGATTTCAGGTTCCAAGGCGATGATACTACAAGCCATACGGTCGGCGGGATAATTGAGTTTTTGAGGATGAAATGGCCCGGGCGGGCAATCTTCTAATTCTTCTGTCTAATTCTCAAACGTTACACATTGCATATATTTGTTTATAATCTGTCTAGTTTTCAAACACCGTTGCATTTATTTTTTTAATTTTGTTTGTACAGAGGCTGCAAACTGGTAAAATGCGTGATGCACACCGGACAATTTTGTTGAAGCCATGGTAGTGCGGGATTAAAAAACAACACTAACGTCAAGTCGTCCCCTTTGCTCTTTGTCAGATGTAGCACTAGTACTGCCTTCTGGAAACCACTTGTACGCTTTATGATGCCACTAAGGCTGTTTGATTTTTTACGGTTATTTTCGCCTTTTTTTGTTCTGGGAGGTTTCGGGAATGCATGATGCACATGCGCCACTAGCAGCCTGCGTGACTAGTGTGAGACTCGCGAACCCACTAAACCCGGATTCCTCCCCACCCCCCCCCCAGGCTCGGTATTACTTTGGCATTACATCGAAGCCGTGGGAGAGGCGTCTCTCCTTCAATCAGCTCTATCCCTGACTATCATCCCGCATGTCTACCTGCGGTTGGATAGGGGGATGCCATTTTGTAATCCGTCCTGTGAGGGTGCGTCGAGGTTATTTTCGCCTTGGCGGTAAAGAAGCAAGCCATGTTTAAGGCTGTACTATTTTTCTGAGATCAGGGAGCATTGATTTTGTCTGCTACTGTGGAAGCCGTGCGACTAGCCCGTGCGATGTTTCGCGCCATAGGTGTTTGCGTTTTATAGAGGAGGCGACATTTTGTAATCCTGGTAGTCGTGCGCGCTCATAAGAGTCTGACATATATCATGACGCAATCTATTACTGCTGCTAATAGCGCCGAAAGTCTCTCTGGCTTTTCTCGAAAGCTTTCTCGAAGGCTTTGTCAGCTTCTTTGCTGTACTGCGCACATGAGGTGTTCCTACCTGTACAGGACCCTATCCCGGATCATGCCCAGATTCTTAACAATGGACGTGGGTGCTACTGGATGCCCTTCCAAGCGTAAGTTTAGATTCTGTGTAGGGCCATTCGAAAAAACTGCTTCCGTTTTTTTGTAAAGCCAGAATCCGAGACCTTGCGCATGGAGTTATTGTCGGATAACGGGGAATCATTGTCGGTTGATCTGCCCGGGCTGTTAATTCTAGAAGAATCTCTCTTTCTTTGAGGATGAGATGCTTCCCCAAAGATTGTAGTCTTATTTATCATATTTATTCACTCATGTTAAGTAGCATATCAACAGCTAAAATAGGTAAAATATTATTAGTAATATAACAACAACATAACAACTCTCGAAGTAATACGAGTATATGCTAGGATAAAAAGCCCTCATAAGGGGGCTAATTCATTGCACAAAGGGGCATTCTTGCAGCATGATATCTAGCGCAGACTTCCCCGCAACGGTTACAAACACAGCTGTCATACTCGTCATGATACTCAGTCCGTCTACATAGGGTGTGGTGAAAACCATGCACAGCGTTTCGTGGTATCACATGTACTAAAAGAGAAGTGCGTGCCTTGCCTCACTAAGGTGGGGGATCATTTTGTGGGGAGCACTTGCTAGCGGAGAAAACGTTTTGCTAGCCCTAGGTCTAGGTTGATACTTTTACGTTATTTTAGGCCGCAAATTAAGACCCCGACGATCGTCTGCTATTTGTCTGAATTCTGGGCGCTGTGTGGTATTGTCGCAGTGTCCACCTATGTTACTTACATAGTATCTAATATAATAAGCAGCCCTTTGCGACCTGTCATCGTCCTTCGCATTTGGAGTAGTGAGGTTGGTTGGTCGAGCGGCGGTACAATGCCTGACCATATGGCTAAAACTCAGACATAGTGAACACTGTGGTGCCGAAACCAGTGTGTTGGTAGCACCGGGTCCAACAAAGATGTATAAGTTCATGTCGTTTTTTTAGATATGCCTGTCCGGGTTTTCCTTAGAAGGCCCAGAATGAACGTATTTTTGATACCTCAGGGTTAGTGAACCCCTTGATGTTCCTTGCATCCATGGACTTATCTAGGTCGCCGATTATGGCAGCCATATGGCAGGAATTTGCTAGTGGCATCGGGTGTAGTACATTGCATAGTAGACGGATTTCAACTGTAGCAGTTCTTGAAACTCCTTAAATGTCTACTCCAGCCGTCACTGGGTCAATGTTGTTCATTCAATGTTATTCGCCTTAAGAGCACGTAAGACGTGAGTATCATTTTCATCTTCTTCGACGTTGAGGGTCATCCTTGCATAGTGTGCCCATGTCAGAGCTCGAGTGTCTTCAATCCTCTAGATTTTCAGAATATCCTGTTTCTGTAGAAAAATAGCCTATCCTTTTTTTAATTGTGGCAATGCATTGAATTCTTCTGGTGGTAGGAGATGAGATAGCTCTGGGAATATATCGGCACCCGTTTTGACGGGCCGTCCCTTTGTTCTAGTGGGGGTTGAAGCACACTAAAGCGCTCCACGGCAACTAAGACGTATGTTAAGGCCCATGCTTTGTACTGCTTTAGAGATTAGTGTGCGTAGTTCGGCGTTTACTGACTAGTGTTTCTACGTTAGCCACTGCCGTCAGGGAAAGCTGTAAGTCCCTCTCGCCTACATAGTGAAGGAGGCTCTTCTTGCTTTGAACTAGACTTTGCTACTGATAGCCCCTTTGCTAAGGGGCTAAGTCCCGGGTGGGAAGGAATAGGAAGGATCCTGCATCTATAGAGTGCAGGACTCGAATATCACCGTTTTTCGTTCAGCTATGTGCGAGTATTACACGCACACCCTATTTTATCGACCAAAAGCCGTCTCGCAACGTTTTAATTTCTCGCGCACGTCTGCTCTCGAATTATCGCGCATAACGGCGTTCGAATTGTTGGACATGGCGGCGGTTTAAATTTGCACGTAACGCTGGCGCCATTCAAATTGCCTAAGTATTCGAAAGTACGTTGTTACTGTCACGGATGAGTAGTCTGAAACTACGTGCTAACTGAAGGTTTCCAGAAGTAGTGGTTACGTTTGCCACGGAGACGGCAGGATTCCACTATCACCCTTTATCACGGAACACTCACTCAAGGCGTCTCTACATTTTTCTTCGGTTTCAGTTGATACGTCACACGGACTCAAACCTATGCTGAATGGCCCGATTGCAAACTTCAAACAGAAAATCGTCCATCTCGACCTTAAAGGAGCTCCTTTATCTGTAACTATCTTTGATGAGATTTAGAGATCTTTAGTGTAAATATAATAAATAAATATATATATATATATATATATATATATATATATATATATATATATATATATATATATATATATATATATATATATATATATATATATATATATATATATATATATATATATATTTATATATATATATATATATATAACGCGACGTTTACATTATATACAATCTTTCGTGCCACAGGCCTTATGACCTATTGGCCAAACGTCATGCTATATGCATACTGTGACCACTTTATATACAAATGCTTTTAAAGAAAAAATTAAAGCGGAAATTTTGCGAACGATTAAAACAATGTTGGTATTCGCTGCTTCTTGTATCATTATTCTGTGTCAGGTGCCGTACATGGTAAAGATATTCCCTATGCTTCGCGAGATGAATGTAACTGGCCTGCTCATCGAGTATGAAGACATGTTTCCCTACTCGGGACCGCTGACTAATCTGAGTGCGAAAAATCACTATAGTGAGGCCGACATCGGGCGAATCCTCGAGGGTGCCCGGTCCAACAGTCTAACGGTTGTGCCCCTCATACAGACGTTCGGCCACCTCGAGTTCAGCCTGAAGCTCGCGGAAAACATTGGGCTCCGGTAGAACGATTTGCTTGTTTCTCCAGCCAATCGAACATTCTGACATTTCCACCAGCGCTGCCCACCTGAGTTTTTGGCATGCTGTCCCTGTTTCACCAGCCACGCTTAGTCTGCTGCCTGCTTTCTTTACGAAAATCCACGACCTATTTTCGTTCTCGGCAACTCGGTTTCCCAAGCGACATTGACATTTCAGATTGTCTCTTCCTACCAACGTTGTTGTTGGCGGCTTTGTTGTCACTACTGTGACCACAACAAGAGAATGCCTGTCTTCTTTTTGCCGCTTTCCATTGCGCAAGGTTGCCCATACCCTTATTTAATCTCGAGAAACATGGCAGTATGCGCTGCATGCTAATCCTAGAGCTTTGTGGCTAGAGCTTTGTGGAATTTACCCACGCCGTTCGGAATGTTCGCTCTCTCTCTCCCTATTTTTCTACTACTTGCCTTTCATCTCAGCTTTGTTTACAGCCATTTGCTACTAGATTCCGCCTGGAAACGTGGCTCATTCCCTTGAGCAGTGCGTGCCGTGTTGATTGGCGGAGCCTCTTGTGCGCAATGTATGACACAGTATGCGTTATGGAAGAAACAAACGACTGAATTGACCAACCACTTCCGCCCTAATTTTTTTCAAATCAAAATCTCGCTACCAGTACTAGTAGGCCATACATAATGGTTCAGATGATCAAGTAGAACCTGCATGCTTAACTGCACTTTAGAGGTTGCCTATATGGTCAGCTTCTGAAGTGGGCTTTAGAGAAAGCGTTATCTAACAAAATACACACAGCGCGGGTGCCTTACATACATTCAATACAATTCAAAACCGAACGTATTTCGTTATATGGTACGGCAAGTAAAAAAACGATTACCATCGCATCTAAGTGCATTACGTGCTCCCTAGGCATTTAGGAGGAGAAATTTTCATATCGGTTTCCCTCTGCGAAGTAGTCCCGATCATTCAGGACATAAAGTATGTGGATAATAACTGCACAGTTGAGCCGTAATAGTGCTAGTGAGATATTGGTGGTTGTGGAATGTAAGAATGCGTGCGTCTATACAGACGCTAGATAAAGAAGAGACAACGAACAGGACAGTATACAGAAAGGTACCTTTGTTCTCGTAGGCTTATGTATATATATATATATATATATATATATATATATATATATATATATATATATATATATATATACGATAACAAAGGTGCCTTTCTGTATACTGTCATGTTGGTTGTCTCTTATATATATATATATATATATATTACATGTCGGATTATTACAAATATACTATGGAAAAGCTCCTCTGGGTGACTATCAGTAGTATCTGTTGCCACAGTTTATGTCGCTTGCAGTATTTCGTGCTTCTAATTTGGCGGTCGAATAATTGCAGAGAACAGCGCGTCAGTCCAGACGTGTTGTGTCCCTCGTTCAATGCGAGTGTTGACATGGTGCGAGAAATGCTTCGTCAGGTGGTAAACCTTCATCGAGGCCACATAACGCACCTCCATATTGGATGTGACGAGGTGTATTCGCTTGGTCTTTGCAGTCGGTACGTATATCACTTCTCTCTGAGCGTTCTATTCGACATTGCATCCAGGTGTCTGACTGAGTTACCGTATAACTAGGGTCATCTGTCAGGTATATGCAACAGGTGGCTGCCGGCTAACGCAAGGATGCGAATCAGATTCTTGTGCCGACGTCGTAAACACTAACGCACTTGCGTGATGATACGGCAACAAAGGACGCGTCGTGGAAGCGAATGCAATGTTTCCATCTATTGTATTTCTTCTTCTTACTAGTGTATTTGCACATTTGTCTATTAGCAGCGATAGTATTCCTTGGTCAACTGAGCAGCGTAAAATGAAAAACCACGTTTTGAAATTAACGTAACATTTAGTGTCCGCGGATGGACCAACCTCGTTGGATTAGTGTTCGGTGCTAATAAGTCATGCGCGGGCGGGTACTTTCCGGCCAGTTTAAGCTTTCGTTTTAGCTTCGTCAGGTGTAACGAATGTAGGACTCTAAAACGTCGTTTTGATGATGGGTGTACCAGCATTGCGAGCGAAATTAGGCCTGGTAATGCCTTTACAGGATATAGAAACATAATTGTTTCTAAAACGAAACAAAGAAGTGCATTTAGTCTACGCGTCATTTTATATTTTTCAATTTTATTATAATCGCTCATACTTGGTTAACGCACTTGAGAGAAACTGCCGTCTACCTTGTGTTATGGGCATTGGCAGTTTAGCTCTCACCTTGTTCTCGCAGACACGTCAGCCAGGGTTCGACAGATAGTACACACGTGCCGTTTGCAGGAGAGTATAACACACACACCCAGAAGTTCGGCACTAGTTTTTTAGAAGGAATTAATTGGAAAATGCCGTTCTCACATAAGGATGCCAGCTGCAAATTTGGGCCGGTAGTGTGGGGCTCCAAGCCACTAAAAACCAGTCATGTCCCCATCTCCACACTCAACTGGGAACTGCGCAAGCAATACTTCAAACTTTGGCACTAGTCTTATGAATGAACAACATCCACAATAAGCTTGCACTATTCTCCCGTTAGACTACCGTCAAGAGATGCCGGATGGTTTGCTGCACGGATTCCGTGTTCATCTGCATATATTTATGTTGCGGACCGGCAGTGGAAATAATCAGAGTCAGGCTTAAGTCACCTATTACAATGCCACTTCAACAATTTTTGTTGGAGTGGCAGGGAAAAGTGACCGAGGCCTCGGCTGAGGTAGCGCAGTTAGATGTGTACCTCACCAGGGAGCTTTGGGAGGGAATGGCATGCACTAGCCGGCACGTGTACACAAGGTACATTGTACATGGCTATCATCACTTGGTGTGTTCAACTCAAGGATTTCACCAAGTTGGCGATCAATGTCGTTGCCGGTTCTGCTCGAAGGTATGCGCTAAATACCACGCAGCGAGCTGCCAGTCGCATCGGCGGTCTTTGCACTTTCTTGCCCGGTGGGACGGTCGCTAAAGTGTTAAAATTGTATATAATGATGATTGTATTGTATTTATGTACCATCTTGAAATGCGAAAATTATTGCGAATTAAACAATATTTTTTTTTATGTTGGTGCACGTCGATACTTGAACTATACGTGCAAGGTCAGCAATTACGGTATGACTACGTTAGTGACTTGCGTTATCTTAGTAAATTAAAATTTAAACAATAAATACAATTTTATACAAAAAAATATATCTATATATTTTTTTTCTGTATATATATAGTTCTTGCTAATCTTTTTGTTTCTGTTTCTCTCTCTCTCCACGCATATGTGCATATGCGTGGATTGCGTGCGTAACCATATATGTGTATGGTAAACCGTACATAGCATTTGCATACCATTGCGTACAAAGCAACATCGGTTATTGCCGCGACCACGAGTGCAGATACAATAGATATCGGATACTTGCTGAGCTGTTCTGAGAAGTTCCACTTTCCTACGTGAGATGATCTCATACGAGATAAATTTAAGTACCACATTGATGCCCTGATCGACGACGTCATTACAACGCCAATAGGAAACCCTACCTATCTGCATTGAGGTAGCGTTTGATACGCTATGAAGGAGTCGTGATCTTGATGTTTGGATGCGGGCATTGTCGTTGACGTTCTATGCCGAATATGATTTAGACAGCTTTCAGAAAAATGGGCATGCCTTTTAGCGTTTGTCCTTTGTCGCTGTCGTTTATCGATCGATTGGTCAAGGTCAAATCCTAACGTACAGACGTACTTCGAAGACAGAACAACAACTGGCAGATGACTCGGGCCGCCCTTGTCTAGGTAGTTAAAGTAGTAGTAGTAGTAATAGTAGAAAAGACAGCGCTAGAATTCGATACTCTGTTGCCGGCCTGCGTCTACGGCGCTGCTTATTTGGTTTGCTGATCGCGTTGCGCCACGCGTGCCGCCGAAGTGATGTAAAATCTGTCGGTATGTCTGTCGGCGGTGCCTGAGTGTCATTTGCCTGTTTTTGACGATAGGTGTCTGAAGCGGATGTTCGTCAACCATTGGACAAGGTCGGACCTTTTTCTCGATCACGTCTACACGGTCGCCTCGACGGTTAAGGAGTTCGGACTACAGCCCATCATGTGGGATGACATGCTTCGCAAGGTACTCGGTAGCGGACTCGGTAACAACAGCGGCTCGCTAATAAAATCCTTCTTTTCCAGCCAGGACACTAGGCGGATTAAATGACGGCGTCGTACTCTGCGCGGTGTTTTGTACTTCATTGCTTCGACGTATTGTTCCTGAACAGCGCGTGACCGACACTTTGGTTGGCACAATGAACCACTGCAAGTGAACGTTTAGCAGTGAAGCGTGTTGAACGGGTCGGCGCAGTTTGTTCGCGTACGGCCTCAGCTTTTGTCAAACTTCATTTTGAACAGAAAACGGCGACGACGACAACGACGAAGACGACGAAGACGACGTCTCCCAATAGCTAAGCACATGCAAATAGGGAACAATAGGGGATTATTTAAAATGCTCGTTCATCTAATGACTAAGCTTCTTATAGTGTCAGCAGATTTTAACCGATACAGTATTAGGATGTGCACTTAGCTCCCTTAAATGCTGCATGTTATTGAAGCTCAAATAATAAAGGAATCCTAGTAATACTAACGTCAATGGCATTCGCATCGCTGAGAACACAACAAATCCAGGGTAAATGCCGACAACATCACTGTAGTAGCAGCAACAGCAACAACAGCAACAACGACAACAGCGACAACAACAACAACAACAACAACAGCAACAACGACAACAACAACAACGACAACAACAACACAACAACAGACAAATAACAACAATTATAATATACCGTCGCATTGTATTGTTTTATGTCGCATTGTATTATGTTGAAACCCTACCTAATTATAATTGCCCGAATTATAATATACATTGCGACAAAGGCACGAACAACAGCAGCAGTCACTAATCATGTGTCTGCTGATTGCGTTGCAGATCGACCTCGGCACATTGCTAAAGTACAAGAGACTCACATCGCTTGTCGAGATTATGGTCTGGTCGTACGGCTGTCAAATTCCCGCCGAGACGACGCTCGCCATGCGTAAGTACGAGTTTCTCCATGTTCCTGCCGTTTGGTTTGCCAGCGCGTTCAAGGGAGGCTCGGGTCCGACTAACCAAATGCCCAAGTATCGGCTGCACCTCAGCAACCACATTGCGTGGTCCGTCGAAGCCAAGCGTCTCGAGGGAAAGCTTAATATCGCCGGCATTGCTATCACTGGCTGGCAAAGGTGAGGAACTGATTAGGCAGGCGCAGTTCCACTCACGGCAACGGTTTTATGGCTTAGTAATTAATGTGAAGAAAACTAAGATACTAAATGTACATAATTGCTGGCGGTCAAAGAGGGGCAAATTTATATATATATATATATATATATATATATATATATATATATATATATATATATATATATATATATATATATATATATATATATATATATATATATATATATATATATATATATATATATATATATGTATATATATATATTTAAAAAAAGATTTAAGGCAAATCACCGAGTTGGTCACTAACATACCTATCTACCGTATATATATATATATATATATATATATGTATACGAATCGAAAATTTAAACTTCCGTTTCTTTAAGTTATGCCAACACATATGTATTTTTCATTTATTTTAGTAAAGGCTTTCACACATACATGATGCCGCACCCTGGCTACATTCTGACGATACCATTTTTATTGTACAACAGATACAAATTAGTATAGCATAATGCGCTATTCGAATCTCGACTAAAGAATATGTTTTCTTTGAAGGTTCTTGAAAAGGGCAACATAATTAATGTAACATGTCGCCTCGGCCGCCCGCTTTGTCTTGCCAAAACACAACTTTAGCAAATTTAGCGGTTTATGTCGCCCGCTTTATAGCACCGCAAAATTGCAGTGCTATAAAACTTAACTATGTTATAGATACGGTAGTACGGTCTAAACTTTTCGTTTGCCGTTTTGTGCATAGTAACGACGTTGCAATATTCCAAAGTCTGCCCTTATTCACATGTTTGTGGCGTTGTGGTTGCTTTACAGAGTCGACCACTTCTCATCTCTCTGTGAGCTGTTTCCGGTTGGCTTACCGGTGCTGTCGCTCTGTATGGCGTACCTAAACACAGGATCATACAATGCGACGGTATTTGCCACGCTGCTTGCATACGACGTACTTCATGTGAAATACAGGCTATGCAGGTTTACAGGTTAACACGCGACAACGGCCACCTTATAGCCCCTGCTTCGGTAGACTCTCGGAGTTGACTTCTCGAGTCGTTTGTTGGAATTTGATAACCTACGTGACACTTCTTCCGTCGAAGCCACTATAATTCCATCGGCCGTCAAACTCCCGGAGCGCCTTTTTGGCATAGAGAGGGAGAAAATGCGTTTATGAAGAAAATACATTATAACTCTCGCCATTCTTGTTGGTTTGTCGAGTAGGATGCGACACTCGCTATTTAAATCCACATGCAATACCCATTAAACACTTTGTCTAGACTTTTGTAACCCAGTTATGCCCGCTGGACTAGCTTGTCTGATGCAATGTCCTTGGCGCATGCTTGTAGGCCGCATACTCCTCCTCCAGTCAAGCCGTGCCTATACGGATTTGTGCCCATTTCTCCGGGCATGGCGGAGCTGCCATGTCAATGTGGTGCTTGCTGTTGAGCCGTTCTTGCACGACTTTATCATTTGCGCTCGGCCGTTCCAACTCTCTTATCATTGCGTCAAGTGAATTGGCTCACCTGCAGCCAATTGTCTGCGGATTCCAGCTGGTTTGGTCTGCGCTGGGTTATGTAACCAGAAAGTCCTTGTCTGTCGGCACAGCTGTCGTATTAGTTGTTAGCCTTTTGCTATTTTTGCTCCTATTGTCGCTGCCTTTTTGTTGTTGTTGTTGTTGTTGTTGTTGTTGTTGTTGTTGTTGTTGTTGTTGTTGTTGTTGTTGTTGTTGTTGTTGTTGTTGTTGTTGTTGTTGTTGTTGTTGTTGTTGTCGTTGTTGTTGTTGTTGTTGTTGTTGTTGTTGTTGTTGTTGTTGTTGTTGTTGTCGTTGTTGTTGTTGTTGTTGTTGTTGTTGTTGTTGTTCGTGTTGTCGCTGTCAAAGCTAGGTGATAGTAATCACGTTGTCTATACACATGTGTGTACAGTTTTTGCACCTATAGCATGTGTGTAGTTATCATAAGATGTCTAGACACGGCATCTACTACTAAGTTTAGGACTGGCACAATAGAAAATACTTATAGGACGGAGCTACTCAATTTTCTTATTAACTTTTTAACATACATTTATTATAAGTTTGCTTATACACCTGCTTGCACGGCCGTCAGTTTCTGGATGGCTTGGTAGAAATTATCTTATTGGATATTTATCTTTGATACGCACGTGAGTGCTTGGAACCGAGTCGCTAGCATGATCTGGCAGTTTTATTTAGAAGCAGCTTAGAACATAGAAAATACCTTGAAAGAAAAGTACGTTTATATATATATATATATATATATATATATATATATATATATATATATATATATATATAAATCCTCCATATAACATATCCTTCATGATCGCGTTATTGTTGCAGGTTTTGGCTGAGATTCAGAAGCGGCTGAAATGCAATCGTCCATTACCATTGGATGACGTTCCAAGCCCTCCACTTCTTGCGTGCTCCTATCCTGGATCGGACGTTCTCGTTGGAGTACAACAGTTTAATCAAATCCTACTCAAACGGCAGATTATCGAGAATGACAACATCTACCAGGTTAGTCTAGATTTCGTAATTGACGGCAAAGCTTGGCAAGGAAAATATGAGGAGGCGACAATGCAGATTCTCATATCACGGTAATCATGAAAATAGTATCAGCGGAGCGCAAATGATGCGAGATAGAGAAGCGAGTTGCCTGGATTTCCTTAAAAATCAGTATGATGGTGAGGTGACTCTATTGTTCAACTTTGAGAAGCAGCTTTGTTTGCTATGCAGGTATAGAAACAGTTAGCAAGAACAGTGGTTTAGTGGCAAAAACAGGGCTATAGCGCATGACGTGAGCTGGCTCATTTTCTGTACATCTGTATAATACAGTAGCATATGCGAGATTGTGATTGAGAGGTCGATGCAATTTATCGAGTCACCGTACATTTGTACACACATCTCGTGTAGGAATTACTACGTCTGTGCGGTGTTTTATAGTACGTACTGTATAGCAATAGTGCACGATGATGAGATGGATGAGTAAGCGTAGGTGTACGGGTGCAGCTTAGGGCTCAGTATAGTACTCAGTCAAGTTAATCTACAAAAAACTGTTCTGTTTTCCTGTCCCATGCTCTACGTGCGCCACACATACATACATGCACTCTACTCTGCACTCGTTGGGATTTGTCTCCGAAATATGACAGGGTTGGATGACGGCAATGAACGAGAAGCACAACTTTAGCTCGCCAAGGCACCTCGGCGAGATCGCCGCAAAGATCGGGCCCATGCTGAAGCTCCTCGCTAGCGTGCACAACAATATGCGACAGCTCTCCAATATTACCGATGCGGCAACCTGGCGCGAGTGGATGGAGACGTTTCTGTGGCCCCAAGTCGACTGGACCATAACCTTGAAGCGGAATACCGATCGGTTAATTAGTCAGAGCTCGTGGCCTCGACGACCACTCTATGACGAACTGTAAGAAGCTGAGATGCGACAAGGTACTTGCTCTGGCGTCCGTCAGGATGTGTCCTAGTTTGTGCTGGACTACCTTTAAGCGCATTAAAATTAAGCTTAATGAAATGGTGAAACTGTTTTTAATGAAATCGCATTGTGTGATTTGCCTGCATTAGTTAGCTTCTATACTTAGCTTAGTCAAATAATTTCCTCAAGTGCCGTCATTGGTTTTCTTACGTACACCCGTAATTTTGCTGTTTTGTGGTATATATATATATATATTAGTTAAGTTGACTAATGTTATTAAAAAACCAAACATCAACTCACAGTACAGTGTAAGACACTAAGCAAACCCACTGGAACTGCTTAGAGCGGATATGTTTGGCAAAAAAGGGAAATGTTTGCGGTCTATTGGCAAGTTCCGCCAATTCCATATTCTTCCGTAATATGGAAAAGACAACTTTTCGGCCACAGTCAGTGAAGATTTAGCTAATTGCAGAGAAATAAACGCAACTTACAGAGAACCCTTTAGAATCACGGATTGTCAATCCGAGCCTGCGATGACAAAAAACGATTACTATCGATCGATCAGCTAGTACACATGACTCTCTATCGACTTGGTTTGCAAAGTATGACCGTATTCTCGTCCGGAGTGAGGTGTGCCCTCTCTATTGGTTTCGGTGTGATCTGGATAGAAAGCTTACTCATATTTCACATGCATGTATTCGCATCGGAAGCGAACTTCTGTGGCCAACAGCGCCTACGATTTATCACGGCATCCTACTAAATTAGGTTGTTGTGCAATCATCAGTGCAAACGCTCCGTGCAGTTGCAACACCCTTCCTATAAACAAAAAAAATAAAGCCCAATGCAACGAATGATTATCGGTTGGCACGATTTGCTTCTGTTCTAAGCTTTTTATGAGAGATGGGGAGGCAATGTAGGGATGAGTATGGAGAGGCTTGCACAATAAGAAATTGTGACACTTCCTATTTCTTCTTACTCATTGTTTTCTACCTAACAGCCGTTGTTCTAAACTTCTAAACGTTAGACGAGATGTACTAGTGGTATTGGGAAAATTATATTGGTCTGTTAATGGTTGACCGTAGTGTAAATGTATGGTTAAATTGCGCCACTGTTTCCGTTCATCGGTGTCGCCGTCGCCGCAGACGAGGACTCTGGCATAATGGCCAGAAAGATCTCGAAATAGACTGATCTTATATATATATATATATATATATATATATATATACATACCCAAAGGCATATACGTACATATATATGCCGTTGGGTTCTAGTGGTCTACTTGGGCTTGTACTGTATGTGCACAGAGCAATATGGTTTGTGCTTATTGATTTTTGCCTTATACATTTTATGCGGGAAGTTTTATTGTTTGGGCCCTGCTCTACCATCAGGCTCCGCGCTGGGTGTGATGAATCTCCACGTGACGTTTTTCTCAAGTTTTTAGCATCTCTAAAAATACCTGCGCACCCGAAATGCGAGTTAGACTGCCGTGGCTGCTCGCTTGAATGAAGCCAGCATTTGCAGTGAATATGGTTTGTACCATTGGCCTGCATTTAATGAAACGTCCTACTTCTAGTGGGAATTCATATGCATACATCTGCCTGCGACTAATTCGGAGTATATCGCACTTGCTACTGCACGGACAAAAATAACTAAATGTAGCAGCATTCGTTCTGTTTAGCGCTATCCTTATGAACACTGCGGGAGTGTATTAGGCTGTCAAAATCAGCCCAGTGTGTGTGTGTGTGCGTGCGTGAAGGGTGGAATAATTTCGAGGCAATAATGGCGTTATTTCGCTACTTGGTTGAGCATGATGCACATGTTCTGCACTTGGCGTATGCTTTCAGCACATGTTCTGCATTTGACAAGTACACTTTGTTTGTTGTTTGGTGAACTCGTATGATGAGATCGAGTGAACGCCGGTAAATCAATATTTAGGCGTTTGCGGAGCCTGGGTGCGGGTATTTGCGTGCGCGCCTGGGCCCTCTGAATGAGTAATTTGACAAAACCGTCATGTGTTTGGCAAAATGTCGTGGTATTTTTTCAACCCTAAGACAACTCAATGAACTTCTTTGATCTGGTGCGACAGTAAATTAGATGGTCTGAACCTCTGAATAACACAGATAGATAGAGAGAGAGAGGAAACAAAGTGTATTAATATGGTTCATTGTACATTTTGAGGAGCACTTAATATTCTTTATATAGAAAATGTGTAGTTTGTATTTGGAGTGAGTGTACATTTTTGGGAGCACTTGATATCCTTCGTATATAGAAATTTGTATGTTGTAAGATTAGGAACAATTTTTTTCTGGCTCCTAGGTGTGAGTATTGGAAAGAACAAGCAGCAGTTGAGTAACACTTTCGGTAATGTCCGTATTGCCGTTTTTTTTAATGAGGGCGTTTACGGTGCTTGCGAAATGCCATAAATGCATCTTAACGAGGCCTGGGGTGGTCCAGCTGTCTCTGACTACCCTCGTCTTGTAACCTGCGTCTACTGCTCCACTAATTACTTATAGCTACAACGTAGTTATGTCTCCATTCTGTACGTTTATCGAGAGACAATTTACAATGCTAGCAATTAATGCGTAGTTTAAGTTATGGGATTAGTTCTTACTGGGTGTGTCTTTGCGCTATGCGTAGAGATGTTTGAATTAAGGCAAACGAAGTCTATTTGTTGGCAATTTTTGTTAGATTAACGAATTATATAGTACGATATGGCATCGATCGATAACGATCTATAGGTTTTCTTGATGATATTAGTGCGTTAACATTTCTTGTCTCTGTCGGTAACTTGCTAAGTCATTTGAGTTTATTGAGTAGTATGGCGGAGGTCACTGCTAAAGTAACATAGACGACGGATCGGGCGGGCGATGCACGAAACGGCTGGTTACCGAAACAACCGCCGCATTACCAAATTTGTTTGATGCCACCGTACAATTTAAGAACGTCCCTTCGAAAGCGTTATACAATACGACAGACGATTGGATTGCCTAACTAGTTTAGTTTTTAAATTTGCTAGCTTTGTTCGCTAGACGACCATCTATACATTTTTGTGGATTCCCCACTGCGGCAGTTAGACTCCGAGTTGAGTGCGTCTTGCGCCTACTTGGGTGTTAACCATTGTGATGATAGATGTGCGAATCGGTTTACACAGTGCTTAGCAATCTTAAGGTGGTAAACTGGCATATTGACGACACGGCCACGAATCCTTACGTATCTTCTGACCTTACTCCGTGCTGCAAGATAAAGGTGAGCGATTGCGCCTGAAATGTTTGATGCCCCACAAGTTGCTCAGTGTATAGCATCCACCAATAGCGGTATACTCTAAAATCTTCTCGTTTCGTTATTTTCTAGCGAATATGATAAATATCCTAATAATGGATATTTACCATCTATTTTTTTAATACCATTCTAGAAATTCAGGAAAACGCATGCACATTACGGCTATTGCTAAATATTTCTCTTAATGTATGATCATGATTAGCGGTGTGAATTGATCTTTTGTGTAATACATATATCACGATGAAATTCAAAGCTTGCGCTGTCTCTGTCTAGTTCTACGTGTCTAAATAAGTAACCTTTTTAGTAACGTGAGTGCCGAATAAGTCCGATTTTAATATTGAGTTCAGTTCTCACTTTGTTACGATTTTCACCGTTCTTCATTTATAATTCTTGAGTCGTTTATTCCTTACAAAATATATTTCGTAAACAATACATGTAACGCGCGTTATGTTTGGGCTTTGTGTGTCAGTGTGGTAAGACTTTGTTTGCGAATGAGTGAGTTCGACATCGCTGACTTGTTTAATTGCTAAGTTCGCTTGTTGGACAATGACGTTGACGACTTCCAACGATTGGCATAGATTACGCCATGCAAAAGCACTTGCTGCTTTCGCAGCTGGGCCAGGTTTATTTGAATGGGGTTTCGTCGTTGCTTTTGTCTATTCTAGAAGGAGGCGACACCGAGTGGCGCGGTCGGTGATTGTTCCGTCGGGCTGCAAGCAGGGCTTCGGGACGTCGAACAAAGGAAACCTAAGATAGGTCAAGGTCTCAAGGGGCGACTGGCTGTTTAAGGATAGCCGTGGCTTACAGCGCCACCAACGTTACAACAAAAGCAGAAAACGCACGTCAGATGTTTACACTTTCGGCTGGCCCGTTCCGAAAGCGTCTAAAGTGGCCAAACACATTGAACAGCACTTTCACTAAGCCTATGACCGAAGCCTATATGCATACGCACTTGGCTAGAAGTGCTCATATTAAGTTAGAGTTGCAGGAAGGCCTACGGTAAGAGCAGGCCTGTAACAAACAAGCCGCTGTAACAGAATGTATCCGAATCAATACATGATCATATATATATATATTATATTATTATATCATTATATATATATATATATATATATATACTGCGAGAGTCGCAGAACACACACATATATATATATATATATATATATATATATATACATGTAGACAACTAAACTGCCTTGCTGCCTTGTTGTAACCGAATGTATCCGATTCGCTACTTGATATATATATATATATATATTTTTTTTTTGTTTTCTTTTTTTGGTACACATGTATACATGTCGATTAAACTGCCTTGCATCTTATACAATATCTTATGGTCTCAAATCGCTCTTGGGCATTCCAACGACCCGTCGAGAATGTCGTCGGGAGTGCTGGCATTTTTATGTTCCTTAAGGCGCCAACACTTCACGGGCCCCTGGAGGAGTATACTAGCGGTGGCCAGAAGGCAGCAGGCGAGGGCCACCCAGCCCGCAAATGCAGGCCACATCGTTACGGCAGCCACCAGTTGTTCTTTGCCGTCTGGAAGTCTAAACTGCTAACAGAACCATGTAATTAAATATATGTATAGTTAAAGTCAAAATTGATTACCTACAATTATGCATTGTTTAGAAAATGTTGTCTCATCCCCGCTGTCATCACCATGCTGTCACAGGGACCGTTGGGAAAACTCTAAATAGCTCAACATGTCCTGCCCTCGGTGAATTGGCTCAACATGTCCTGCCCTTGGTGAATTGGCTCAACATGTCCTGCCCTCGGTGAATTGGCTCAACACGTCCTGCCCTCGGGTAGTAGCTGTCTGCTTTCTTGCCACTATAATCAGTTTGTACGCGAGAGCCTTTCTGTATTCTCTGTCGAGATGGCCAGGACAAAGCAACGTGGTCAGCTCCAGGCAGTCTTGGCAGTGTCATCAATACAGTTCTATATCTCTTATAGGTCACCTTTAGGAACTAGAGGTATTTGTTTTACGAACTTTAAAGTATTTATAGTAATAAAGCACATAATGCGTGACGTTTGCAACGGTTTATCTGGCCGGTCACGCAGAACCGCTAAACTATCGTGAATGTTTGCGAACGACTGCACTTAATAGAGATCTCACGAATGGGTCTGCTGCTGCTGCAGCTGTCAGTAAATAAATTATGTACATATACATATAGGCTTTGACTCGAACGAGTGTCGGAATAAACTGTGTTAATAATGGTGACTTTTGGCATCGATTTAACAGAGACCAGTTTAACGACACAGACACGGATCTCGTTTGTGACACTTTCTTAACGGAACAGTTCTTGCAAGCCGCCCTTAAAGACAACCGGGTTCGTTCTCCTCTGTTAAGATATCGCGGGCACGTTTTACGCCGTGATATATATATATATATATATATATATATAGTGAGAGATAGGGATAAAGATACAGCGCCAGAACGAGACAGTCACTTTAAGACAAAGGCAGATTTAAAGGGTCATCGAATAAACGTTGGAGACCAATCATGAGTACAGGAGCGTATCTTCGCAAGCGTTTCAACGACGACCTTATCGTAGTCGACTTTAAGCCCCTCAAAAGCTCTACACGCAAGCAGTGTAATGTCAATCTTGCGCAGTGGGAGTTTGCCCAGCGCGCAGTGTTTCGAACACCACGATAAGCAGAATACCCTGCAACAGATACGTTGAATTGAGCTGCTGCGAAAAGGCTTAGAGGCCAGCCAAAACCAGCTCGAAGTTTTTTTGCAATTTGAGAGGGATCGTGTAATGGGATCGTTTGAATTGAGAACACCAAACTGTTTGAAGGCAGCATAATTACCGCGAGTGTAAAAGTATCGTTATTATCATACCCGGTCGGGGAGACTAGGCGTAAAAAAACACTCGAGGCTCGAGTTTCTTTAGACACAATTGAGAAAGCTCTATGGCAGAGCAGTTCGATGCATAACGCAACCAGGATAAGTCACTTGATCAGCGGTAAAAAAAATATCCATCTCCGGTTATCAATATATTTGTATAAACATCATTTTTTCTTCAATATTTACATGCGTAGTGTATTTGGATTTGGGTGCCGTTATATTCGTGTTTGTTGTAGAAACAACGTGTTAACTATATACAGCTATGTGATACAGCTTACAGACTATTTGCCATACCTACTCGAGTATGGTCACTCGTTACACGCATACTCGTCACACCCGAAAGCTGTCCAACGGCACTGGGTAACATTGCCTAATATTTGCTAATATCTCAGTGTCAGTAAGTCACAATCTTTCACCGCCGTGTTTGTTGTCGAGTAGACTTTGTATTTTACTGTCAGTGGCAGCGTGGTCTAGGGGGGGGGGGGGGTAGAGTGAGGCGCTAGTCATGGTTGTCACCTACCGGGGTGTCGCGGGTTCGATCCCTGTTGTTGGTCGAACTTCCTTTGAGCGATGCTCATTAAAAATAGACGATAAACCATACCGCTGAGAGTCAGCGGCCATGCTGCCACAAGGACTGTAGTGGAAGCCCTAGATATCTTAGCATGTCCGGCCCTCGGTGCATTGTGCAAGATTTACCTCAGGTTAAGTGGCAAGCCCGTAGAGACCGGAGGATAGTCTAGAACTAAAAACAACCTCATTGAAAAAAAATTAATTCTAGTATTTTACTGTCGTTCTGCTACACGTTGAGCTCCACAAACTTTAAACCTATCCTTATAGGTCCGTCAAACTGGAAAACGAATCGTGAATGTAAACTGGTTTTCTTTAACTCTTTATTTACTAAGCACACCTACGCAGAACATTATTGACTGGAGTTAGCTAGACACATTTGCACGTGTCCAAAGATTGCACAAGAAGTCATACCCACGGCAGCGTGTTTCGTTTGCGGCTGTATGCAACAGCGCACATTAAGTGAGTGCAATGAATTATCTTCTTTCGTTGGGGTGTGACAATGAATTTTGTCAATTCGCCGCCAGCCGCACGCATGACATGGTGGGCGAGGCGCTACAACACTAGGAGGTTGGTTGGTCGGCGCACGCGCGCAGGAATTATACAAGAGCCGGTCCTTCTCTCACGTTATAAGAGCACCTCGTCATCACCTCGCTATTAATATTGAATGTTACAATTATTATTATTATTATTATTCAATAGACTTGTGTTGTTGCTGTTCGTGGTTGGTCCATGGGAGCGGTTGCAGTAGCAAAAATTTGTTTGCTCTCGTGGTGCACTGCCCTGACCGCTTGAGTCAGCGGAGCAGTCAGCCACTGCGAAAACCCGTCGTTCATTCATGATCATTTCTTCGAAGGAGGCTTTTAGGGTGCTGAGCTCAAAGGCGTGCATACTTGCAGATAGACGAATACATCGCATCCCCTCTCGTCACCCAACCGACCCCTGGCTGATTTCATGTCGTGGCCTGTCGTTGTATTGTTGCGTCTCGTGGTCGTCTCCTCACACGCAACCACAAGAACAACAAAAACGACAACAGTAACGATAACAATAGCGGCAACAACAACAACAGCAGCAGCAGCAGCAGCAACAACAACAACAAGAGCGACAGCAGCAACAACAACAACAACAATAGCGACAACAACAACAACAACAACAACAACAACAACAATAACAATAACAATAACAATAACAATAACAACAACAACAACAACAACAACAACAACAACAACAACAACAACAACAACAACAACAACAACAACAACAACAACAACAACAACAACAACAACAACAACAACAACAACAACAACAACAACAACAACAACAACAACAACAACAACAACAACAACAACAACAACAACAACAACAACAACAACAACAACAACAACAACAACACAACAACAACAACAACAACAACAACAACAACAACAACAACAACAACAACAACAACAACAACAACAACAACAACAACAACAACAACAACAACAACAACAACAACAACAACAACAACAACAACAACAGCAGCAGCAGCAGCAGCAACAACAACAACAACAAGAGCGACCGCAGCAACAATAACAACAACAACAATTGCGACAGCAACAACAACAATAATAGCGACAGCAACAACGAACTCTTTGCCTCCATCCTTTCATGCGTGGTACCATTTAATAGCCTCTCCCAACAGCGGTTTACTTTAGCGGTTTGTCCGTGACGGCCATAGTCTCCAATAGCTGAGTCGTACGTATGTATGGCAGACACTGAAGACTGGAGGCAGCGGGTGAACAACGCCCCCAAAACAGGGAAACGTGGATGTGGGCTCTTAGCGACTTCTTCGGCGACTCGCTGAATGAGTTGATTGCCGCTCCGGCCCCCCTGTTGGGGTAGGACTGCGAATTGCGACCGAACGACTGCAAAGTTGAGCTCGAAACGACTGGCTTAGCTACAGCCGGTCCTGCGCTGCCTGAACGGCGCCTGAACCAACTATCCTACGTCAACATCCTAAGACAACAGCAACAGTGACAGCTGCTGTTGCAACTGGTGTGCAACATGACGACGACAACGACTACAATTACTACTACTACAACTACTACGACTGCTACTACGCATGTTTGAATCTTCGCTTTTCGGTTCTCGACAAATAATGGCCCACAATAAATTCCGTCGCTAAGCCTGGCCCCAATTTCCAGCCCAGATCCACAAAGCCTTTTCACCGGCCAACGGGCTTCTTTGACTCTCCGAGTCTCTCGTGTCGGCTTTTTCACGCTGTAGACTAAAGTTGCCCAAGTCGCAGTAGTAGTAGTAGTAGTAGTAAATGTAGTAGTAATCGTACTAAAATCGGCACAAAGTGGAGTTTTGGCGTTGGTTGAGTAACGCGTCGCAAGTAGGACGTTGCCTTCCTACTATTTTTAGAATGCTCATTATCATAAATACGAATTAGAGAAATGAAGGCCAGAATTTGTAATATTATTTGTGCAAATACAGAGATATCTGCTGCGATATGCTGCACAAACTGACCAAAATAATAAAATAATTAAAAATTACGGGGCAGGCGAATAACTGAAAGGTACGGAGAGGAGTTTATAACATATATAAAATCTGGGTTGCTTCTGAGGAGAAGCGACAGATTTAGCTTGGGTGGAAATTATCTGCGTGTTGAGCTAACGTCAAACGGCACATTGTTCTCGGCCTACATATATCATTGAATGAGTAATCGGAAAATTGTCGCCATGAGCTTGATCCCAGTTCCACGGAAGCTCTCAGTAAAGACAGCCATAATGCTGTTCATCATACGGTGTCACACTAATTTAGAAATAACTTTCCGCGCAGCTGCTTAACGTTTTCGATACGGTGAAGGCGGCTTTCCATAAGAGAGTTTTCGGCTCTCCTAGAAACACACAGAATAGGCAAACTTACAGTCTGTCGAGGACGACGCGGTTTGTCGTCGAGGATTTAGTAAACCGCCTTCAATTTCTGCCTACGGCTTCACTGCGACAGTTCCGTGGGAGGATTTAAGCAGAGGATGAGAGAAGTGCCAGAAGCGTTTTACAGGGCACCGGCAATGCTAGGCAATGCATGGATGAAGCCACTTTTCGAGCAGCGCTAAAATGTAGACTTATGGCAAAACAAACGTTCTCACCTGCTTCTCCGTCCATGGGTTCCACCACAAACTGTGCCCTCGGACTGGGCTCCATAACCCTTGCGATGAGCCTCGGAGTGCATTTTGCAGCCTCATTTACACCACTAATATCATCGTGAGGCATGTCGGTCACAGTTGGTAGGAATATCAATAATTATTGAAGTGAAATATGCTCGAGTATCAACATCAAGGCCAATTGTAAACATTTGATGTAAATAGTCAATATAGAATACATTATTCTAATATTCCCAGAAGGTTTTTTTTCCTGTTAGGCAACCGACACTTAGAAAAATGATTCCAGAGATTGAAACAAATAAAATGTAAACTTCAGAATAAAACAAAAACCAAAGCAAATGTTAGTATTGCCAGCTATATGAGTATCGGGCCGATGATATTTTCGCGGTATGCATATACAACGTACTCTATTAACAACCAAGGTTAACGAAAACGGAAGCCGAAACTTATTGAGCACGTGTAATGTAATCGTAACAACACATGACATACATGCTAACCATAAAATATTATTGGTTAAGTTAAAAGCACCTTTATTCAAAGGTGATATGTGCATTAAAACACACATTTTTATCAGCTTTCGCCTTCTGTCTGATCTGCAACCCTTTTAGAACTACAATCAGGTAATGCCGCTCTGCGCGAAATGTTTATCAGGTAAGCCTAGAAACTTTTAAGCTACATTTTCGCCGGAACTGTGCAGCAATAAAATCTCTGTCATTATTTTAATCTTAAACAGCAGATTGTCAATTTCACCTGATAAATGTGTTCCTTTTTTTCTTTTTCTGCTTCTTCCTCTTCTGTTTCCTCTTTTTCTGCTTGCATCTTATCTAAAACATATATATCATACACATCATATGCATCTGTGTTAGTCAATACGTTAAATAAGCTATATAATTCCAAATTATTCTAATATCCAACCGTACACGAACATTATAGCCTTACATCATATTGGAGTTGGGTCGATCGTATGAGCACATTGATATTATCAATAAAACGCAATTTATACCAAACATATTGCGATCATCATCACACCTGTACTGTGAAGCACGTTCCATCATAATACACTGATATTGATGTCGAGCCTGGTGGTGGCGTGGTGCATTCGCGTGCGCCTTGCGACCGGAGGAGACGCATAGGTGCACGGGTATTCATGCTGGCTGAGAATCAGTCTGAAACACTGATATTGATATCATCATTATCATGATCATTAGAATCATCACGAGTACCATTTCGTTAGGCCTTATGAAGCAGCTTTTGGACATTAATGTCATAGAGGAGGACAGTTATCACTTTAAATGCTAGTTATTACACGTTGTACACGGGGAGGCAAGGCTGCACAATTCCGTCTATGTCTGTAACTATTACTTCTACTACTAGCAATGCCATCACAGCGCCACTACACTGTTGCGTCTGCATCGCTACGGTGATGGGACCCCGTCTGGGCATCAAGCCACAGGCGACTCCGACGGGACTTCAGTCGGTCCTTACTTATGCTGATGCTGATGGTGATGACGATGATGGTGATGACAATGACGATGATGATAATGACGGCATGATCATCACGGTCACCATTGCGCGGTTGCGTTACCACTGCGTTTGCTGTCAAAGAAAAGCTGTTGGGGCCCAGCTGAGGGGCAGATAGCGAACTCGTTGATCGTTCAAGGACTTGACTTCCATTTCCACCATAAGCCATTGAGATGGCGGGAGCAGAACACGCTGTTGGCAGAGACGATGACGGCGGCGGCTTCTCCTCCTCCTCCTCCTCCTTCGCCTCTACAGCCGCTTCGCCCCCGCGCTGTTGCCAGTCTCGCACGCGTTGCCCCTACATGTATGGGGGTAGTCGTAGAACCCCACCGTGGCGAGATGAAACACCAACCTAAGGGGGACGCCCGTACATAAAGGCCGTACATTTGCCCTCGTTGCCTCCCGATAAGGCTATCCATACATAGCCATCTCGTTGGCATTGCCCAGCGGGCCCATGGCGCCGAGGACGACGGCAGCGCTAACAGCAACAGCAGCAGCAGTAGCAGCCAAAGTTGGTCGTATTACCGAGAAGCGGGACACGAAACGCTGCCCTGTGTCGACGAAAAAGCCGAACGGTTGTGGGCTGCTGACAGAGAAGGCCGCTCGAATCAGCAAATTTGGAGCACAGCCAAGTTGTTTCAAATCGCTGGGAAACGAAGGGCCGAACTGAAAGTGGGGGGGGGGGTTTCGCCTCTCTAGATGGTCAACCACTTCCGTGTGTCATTTTGGTGTATGCCGACACACGCCTCTCTATCCGTAGGCCTTTCTCTCACTCTCTCTTTCTCTCACTATATATATATATATATATATATATATATTCGCGCGAGAACACGTGCGTGCGTTTGCATGTATATATGCTAACTAGCTGCCTGAGCTGAGTAAAGTTAGGCGGTTCTGAGGAAAACGGTGGGCGTATTTTACCGCCGCGCCCCGCAGCGGGCAGCGACATTAGAGGCCACGATGTTGCTGTCGAATCAAACGTAGGCATACAAAGAACGTGTTTTTAGAGCGCGTGTAAACGAATAAACAGCAGGCAGACAGAGATACACACATTACGAGCGGTATTTTCCTATCGCCAGTTAAGAAATGCAATAGATCGATTAAACAAATTAGAGTAGAACGACAAGCATTGGCTCAGCAATGGATAACAGATGACACGACGGACCTCAACGTTGAGCTCAAATAAATAATAATAATAATAATAATAATAATAATAATAATAATAATAATAATAATAATAATAATAATAATAAAATAAGCACAGTCTAATCACCCTGCCATTACTCATGCTGAAAGTTCCCGAGCGAAAAGGCACTACACTATGCCAAATTATTAGGAAAAACCTTGCCAATTCTCAGTGGAGGGTGCTAGAGAATGTTGTCGAAGAGCATCACAGCGATAACATACGGATCTCCAAAAAGCATCACCTTGATCGTCACAGAGCCGCGATGGCAGAACGCAAGCTGGCAGAGGGAGATATCCGTTCGGCGGCTCACACGCTCCTGTCCGTTGACACCTTTGCACCACCAGATGACCATATCTATAAGGAGCTCGTAAACAAGCACCCTGCCCCGCCGACTAAAAAGAAAGACGGCATCATTTGGCCCATAGCGTGCGGAGACTGGCTGCAAAAGTTGCATTCGTGGTAAATCGAAGAGCAATTATTAGTGCCGTTACGCCAAAGCAAGTTGGTGTTTCAGTAAAAGATGGGGCCGAGGCTGCAGCACACGCGGTTCAAGGATTCATAGAGGCAGACGGTCCCCCACGTGTGGTGGTAAAGCTCGATTTTCGAAATGCCTTTAACACCATTTGACGCGACGTAATTCTAAATGAAGTGAAATCGAAAGTGCCCCAGCTTTTCCTATTTACATTGCAGAGCTACAGCAAGCCATCGCTACTATCTTGGGCCGATAAGGAACCTCTCCTTTCATCCAACGGTGTACAACAGGGCGATCCGCTCGGCCCCGCTCTGTTCAGTATTGGAATCTCTGAGGTAGTGGCCCGTATAGACAGTCCATTAAACGTTTGGTATCTGGACGACGCCAGAGGAGGCCCAGTAAACTCAGTTGTCAGTGACATTCTCAATGTTTTAAGGTCCGCAGACGAAGGAGGACTGGAACTAAATCCTTCTAAATGCGAAATCATCGTCGTAGGCGGAGATTCCCACGAGCAGGGCGAAATGTTCAGAACCATCGAAAACATCTTGCCCGGATCGAAGAGAGTTGATCAGGCGGACCTGGAAATTCTAGGTGCCCCGATTGGAGCTCGAAGAATTCTTGAGACGATTACAGTTAAGCGCAACGCGCTTTTGCGGATCAAACCCCGTCTCATCGCAATGCTCCCGCAGGCAGCTCTTTGTCTCTGGAGATATAGCTTAGGCTCGCCAAGGTTGAATTACATCCTGCGGACCTCCCCAGCGAGCAACGAGCTGGCCGGCCTGCAGGACTTCGACGACACCGCAAGGGAAATTCTAGGTGAAGTTCTTAACGTCACTCTGACTGACCATACCTGGCAAAGGGCAACCCTTCCCCTTAGGGAAGGGGGGCTTGGCATCAGGTCCGTGACGGAGCTTGCGCCCGTATGTTATGCAGCTTCGCTACTAGAATTTGCACAACTCGCTGGGACCCTCGTCGAGCCTAATATTCGTCATATAATACAAGTGACGAAAGACAAGGCCGAGCTTGCTGCAAGAAACGTCATAGGCCCTGGATCCTGGGAGGAGCGCCCTACACAGCATACGCTTGTCGATTGTAGGTGAAACATTGTGGGTCGAAATCTTCTCGATAGCATGCAATCCCAGAGCGGTTTCTATAGCCGCCCAAGACACCTTTAGTAGCGGATACCTAAGGGCTCTACCCTCGCCGCAGCTGGGCACCATGCTGGACGCCTGTAGAGAGTAACGGCCTTCACCCCCTGAGCTGCATCAAAAGCCAAGGAAGAGCCGCTAGGCATGCGAAACTTAACTCGATCATAAGGAGAGCCCTGCGTCGTGCAGGCATACCGAGTACGCTGGAGCCCAGACTCGATACAAGCAGTGACAGGAGGCCCGACGGAGTCACTATTCCATTGTGGTCTTGCGGTAAGTGTCTGGCATGGGATACAACAGTATACTTTACTGTTGCCCCGTCCTACCTGCGACACAGTGCCCTTGAGGCCGGCTGGGTCGCCGAACATGCAGATCGAGAAAAAAGACGAAAGTACAGGGACTTAGAGCCCAGATACCACGTCGTGCCTATCGCTATGGAAACACTAGGTCCCGCTAGTAAAGACACAATGAGATTCATTAAAGAGCTTGGCGAGCGGATACAGGAAAACACAGGCGACCGACGAGAGAGCGAGTTCCTGCGGCAGTTGCTCTCGCTGGCGGTATGCAGAGGTAACGCTGCCTGTATAATCGGGTCAATGTTTTGAGAGGAAGAGACTGCTACCGAGATATTTAATTATATATTAATACATGTTCAGACCTCACAATTGTATGATCAGCAATAAACAATAATAAAATAATAATAATAATAATAATAATAATAATAATAATAATAATAATAATAATAATAACAATAATAATAATAATAATAATAATAATAATAATAATAATAATAATAATAATAATAATAATAATAATAATAATAATAATAACAATAATAATAATAATAACGGTTGACTCGGACGGTATACACCCGTTAAGCTGTCTAAGAAGCCCCGGCAGACTTACAAGGCACGCTGAACTCAACGCCATAGTGAGAAGAGCTCTTAGACGGGCGGGGATACCATCTACGCCCAAACCAGTAGGTCTTAATGGCAGCAGTGAGTTGCGACCTGACGGGGTCACCATCCCGCTGTGGTCGCACGGAAAATGCCTTGTATGGGATGTAACGGTTTCATGCACGGCGGCGTTATCATATTTACGCCACAGCGCAGTCAAATCGGGATAGGTAGCAGAACGTGCGGATTCTGAAAAACGGAGGAAGTTTCTAGAACTATCTAGAAGCTACCACTTTGCACCCATTACATTAGAGACACTCGGCCCCATCAGCACAGGTACAGCAAAACTCCTGCAAGACATCGGAAAACGAATCGAAGACGTTACGGGCGATCGACGCGAGGCCATGTTTTTGAGACAGATGATGTCTTTGGCCGTGTGTAGAGGGAACGTGGCTTCCATTATAGGCGCCATGAACTGACAGAAAGCGAACAGAGCAGGATAAACATGATTTAAACGTTCATACCTCACAATTGTAAATAGTAGAAATGATAATAATAATAATAATAATAATAATAATAATAATAATAATAATAATAATAATAATAATAATAATAATAATAATAATAATAAAATAGTAATAATATTAATAATAATATTCACCGAAGCACCTACTCGAGTCCATCTAGCTAGCTAGACAGAGCCAAGCTTCTTACATGCAGTCCTAGTACTACTGCAAATGATAATGAGAGCTCATAGAAAAGGCCTAAATAGTAAATATTAAAATAGCAAAGCAGACATAAGTGCATACGACGTGTATAGAGGGTAATTGAAATAACAGAAAAAGGTACCCGGTAAGAGTGGAGCTCCTTGAGAAAAAGTTTGGCTAGTTAACGCAATATATATAGCGGGGCTTAAAACAGTAATCTGCATACAGATAATGGTAGTAAACGTTTGCGTAGCCTGTGTAGTGCCGATCATGCGTGCCGAGCAATAATTAACGTGACCCTGCTCTTGCCGATCTGCTAAATGGTGACCATATTACAAACTTACAGGCTACCTGCTTTGTCGACGCATATAGACTGAATGAACATTGAGGCAAAACTTTAGGAAAACCTGTTGATGAGTCGTTCGTAAGGCAGTCGGGTATTGTGTTTATGCGTAGTCTAAGGGGCTAGTTCGTTAGCCATGGTTGTCATCTACCGGGTGTTCTAGCCGGTTCGATCCCTGTTGTTGATCAAATATTCGTTGAGCTCATTGAGATAATTGATGATAAACCACACCGGTGACAAGGGTGACATGTTATACATGCAAAACAAAGAATACATCTATTCTTATACACATAATTGGTAGCCCATTTCTTGGATGCAACACGACATGCTGCACGGGAAGCCATAAAGACCACGATATCCTCGAGTGCAGATACTGACCAGAGCCTAAGGTATCTAACACTATTAATGAGTTACATGTTGTACGAGTATGTTTTGCAAAATACGCTGAGCACAAAATTCTCTTGAGCGATAGTCGCTTGTTGCCGGCGTTTGTAAGCACAATTGCGTTGTAACAGACGTTAGTGTACCAGAACCTTCTAGCGTTTCGTATGCAAAAGGACAACATTTCAAAGAATCCCTCAGACTTTAGTATTTCTTTGCTTGCCTTTTTCGACTAAGTCAGAGGCGTAGCAAACCACCATGTCTGACTAAAGAAAGGGCTAAGAAGTTGGTTTTAGTAGCATCCTAGACAAGCGTCCTTCTTTTTTCAAAAGCGCGGCAAGGGTCACAACGTCTAGCCGCGTGCGGTCTCTGAGCCAAAGTCCCCATGGGTCGAGCAAACACAAATAAAATGCAGTTTTTATTCCACGCGCAAGGGTGCCATTCAAGGCGACTGCCCCTTGGTCGATGACCCGTACCACGAATACGTTATATATATATATATATATATATATCCTGTTTGAGTAGAATTTTTTTTTCCTTAATGGTTAAATCGGTTTGAGCATTGTTCTGTTTTTACATTCGTCTGCCATAGAAAGGCCAGACAAGTCTAGTATTTAATGGGCTATGTCTTGGCTAAAAAGGTCAAAACAAAGTTACGGCGTACACTATCCAACACTCTCAACAAATGGTTTTGACTTTGCCGCCTCTTCACCCTTAAAAAGTCTCGAGAAACTGGCCTCTACAGCCGTACCGAGGGGAAGCAGATCTAGGGAGCAGACGCTGAGAGGTGTTCATCCCGGCACACACGGCTTACTCACCCAACCAGTCGCTCAGACAGCTTTATAAAATCTGTATTCAAATGAGCAAAATGCTGAATATGCCACCAGATGTCCAGAGTTTGAAGTCACTACTTGCTTTGGTGTCCTTGACCATGAGCATAGAGGCATCGATGTTTTTTCTGTTGGCAGGCCCTGCAACCATCGACGCTTACCAGTGCCTGATACCAGCACGTCAGAATGGAGATGTGCTCACTCATTCAAAGGTGTACATTGAGCAACTCACCGATGAAGCAATTCGCTGAACTGCTCAATGTATACCTTCAAAGAGAACTGCTAAAAATATCGATATGGTCAGTTAGAAAGCGCTGAAAGACGTCTTTTTGGCCGCTTGGAACGGTAGCCTCAGGCAACAGCTGTCATTCGAGCGTAGCAAGTTTCGGCCAAGTTTCCGCTGCGCGTAAAAAACTATCTGTTCACTGTAAAAATGTATGGGGTCGCGTCGTACCCAACAGCACGCAAAATACTCATAACCTCATAACTCAAACAACTAGTAAAACTAGCAGACCCTTCGCATGACAATGCATTCAGAAATCCGGGTTCATTCAAACCTCAGCAGCCGACTTGGTTTGTTCCCGGCGTTTCGGGCCCGTAAAGGCCTCTAGGGAGTGATGAAAAGCTTTGGTGTTGATCTAATGCTGCCTACCGCATAGGCGAACAACTGGCATGTCCACGACATTAAATGATTCCCTTCTTCTAGCAGCTAATGGACAGGAACACGTTACGGCGCACGATGTCATCACGAATGGCTGTGGCGATGGTAGCGTGACGCAATGGTGGCGGATCAACCCTACCCAACACCTCATGGTGACGGCTAACGAACTACCCGTGTTTGTGGTTTGTGGGGCATCCTGCCAACGATCAACGAAATCTGTCCCGTCGTCTGCGTTTTGCCCTGTCGTTCCAGGTATAGGCTGACTCGACTACCGGTGGTGATATCGCGCCTTCATCGGTGCACGCCATACGGAGAACCGGGAAAAAGTTTAATTAAGGTTTAAAGTTTGATAAGCGTCAATTAGCTGTAACGAGAAGCAGAGGGAGAAAGGGACAGAGAGAGAGAGGGGGGGGGATGGAGAGAAGGAGGGAGAGACAAACATTGAGAGAGCGTGCAGAGGAGAACTGAGCGTTACACCACCAAATCATGCTACTAGCCTGGAAGTACAGTGTGTATCGGATGTCTCAGTGAACGTCGCCCAACGTTAGCGAGCAAACAATTGCCGAAGACGCCATAGCGTAGTGCAGAGCGGAGTAGTCAAATGTGTCATTTACTTTGTTTAGTTAATTTGGCGAAACTGCGCCCGAATTACGTAACAAGATTTGCTGTCGGCGATTTGATGGGCCGCACGGTCGAATTGACGCATTGACCGCACAGACGCGGCTCTTTTTGAGGAATGTTATGCATCACAATTGAGGGTCACTGGTCCTTGGTCAGACTGCGAGACGTTGTTGTCAGACCGTTATTGCTCGTACAATAATAGCTCGGACCGTCAGTTTGGAGTTACTCTTCTTCACATATTACCTCATAACAAATTAAGCATTACGGTCATCGTTAATAATCTTACCAATCAATAATATTAGTGAGATTATCAATGATGACAATCATGTGAAAATACACTGCTAGACTTACCGGCAACATAACCTGTTGCTGGTCAATCTTCTGTCAGGATTTTATCACTAAGTAGATCTAAATCGAGTTTTAAGTTATAACATTTTAAATTGAAAAGAGAAAAAAAATGTAGCGAACACAGTAGGAAGATAACGTGATATTGCATATACATAATTGCATGTCGTTATGTCTGAACAATCATGTAAGGTATGGCGGCAAAATTCAAAACAAACACTCTAGTAATTCTTGCCGCACTGTTTATATGTCCGCACTATTTGTGGATATATGCATGTATATATATTCACAAATAATACTGACAAGGTTGGACATCTTAATGCGGATATATATATATATATATATATATTTCGGCGTTTCAAAACAGACATATGTCGTTTAAAATGCACGGCGTAACATGATCACGCTATCGATAGTTAGGCACCATTTACGGTTGACTTGGTTGACGGAGCACAAAAAGAGTTATCAAAAAATAGTTATAGTAAATAAAAGTCCTGCCTATTTTATCCAATGCGCGCTTCATTCTTCGAGCAATGCTTATACTAGCATAGTTTATGCCTTTCTTTTCAACTGGACTGTGTCGTAAGCAATAGCCTTTTAGCCAGGACCAGGAGTCCAATGAAAAGGAAGTTTCGTTGCGAAAGTTACTGAAATATTTCATAGTAGTCGCCCTACAGAGCTCATATATATATGTATATATATGCCTTGTATGAAGCGAACACACTATTAAGTCGATACACAAAATTAAGGCAGTTCGCCTGATTTACAGATAATAAAAATAATATAGCTATAGCCATAAATGTGAAATGCATAGACGGTCTGTCAAATTTCCAGCGCAAATGCAATGTTGTACCTCATGTACAACATGAGAAAGAAAGTACAGTTAAAGCTAGACTCAACTGCATTTGAAGCTAAGTTTTTTTAAGCAAATATTTTTTTGGTAAAACCGGAAGCTACCATAACGTCGCCCTTGACTATCTGTAAACTGCTATAACTCTAAATATATGTATGTTCATTATATATGTATACTCTATGTATGTATGTACGTATGAGCACGTATGACCACGATATAAACTTAAGGATTCGATCCGACGTTATATTCTGCGATTCGTAATATTATATCCAGTGTAATATTGATGGGATTTATTTAAAAACAACGACGTCGCAGTTTGTGAGCGCTAATCTTATCGATCGTTTCCGCAATGTGACAGTGAACTCAAATAAGGTTCTTTTTTTTAATCAAAATGCATTGCAGGACTCTAAACGATCAACATTATGTTTTTCTGGCGTGTAGTCATAGAATCGCACAGCAAGGCAACTTTGCAGGTTTCAGTGAATCCTGGCCTTTTCCCACGCTTTGTGTACTAGCTAAAGGCGTATTCTATTCTATGTGGGGCTAGTATATGTACGTATCGTAAGAATGACACATAACGTTATAAGTACATACGTACAATTAATGATTATATGAATAATTGATAATACATTAATTACTTCATAGAATTATATATATATATATATATATATATATACATCATTGAATATGTGATTAAAAAGTCCTACCACATTGTATATGTGTTAGGCTAGTATAGCTCGACATACTGTTCCAACGCCATCTTGCGACCATGGCCGGTCATGCTGCTCTACGTATTACTTCGTCGGAGATCCAAGGCTATTAATTCCTTAGTGCTTTCCCATTAGCAGTTACAGTCTCTGACAGTGGTTACAATGGCAAAATGTACAATGGCTTCCGCCTGCAACTCGGAGCTTGTGGTAAAGGAAACCTGCTGTTATTGAAGCCCAAGCGGTGGTCGCAGACAAAAGCAGTGTGAGCGCTGTTTTGCGTTCCGGGCTGAAGGTCAATTGTGCACGTAATGCATTTAGCATTCATCCAAGAAAATGCTTGTCATAGGTGCTCTTGCGTACGTAATCATATGGCAGTTTGTCAAACTTACATTATTATTTTTTATGACAGCAGGTTTGTCTCGGCTAAGGATTCCGTCTTGTAGTATTGTTATATATATATATATATATATATATATATATATATAGATTTTGTGGGCCGCTGTGTGTGAAATTCTGGGGTATGATGAAGCTCGGTGAGGAAATAATTTTTGCCAATGAAAAGGGGGAGCGGAAATGCTTCGTATAGGAGTGAAATAACTGTTAAATGCATTTTATTGGAATTGTGATTTTAGGGATGGCTGTCCCGACATACGTTTACAAAATGCACGATTGTGAGTGAACGCATTCTTCAACTAAAAAACCGGCATACCGGCGCGTTTGGGAGAAAATTCTACATATTTAGAATTATACGCGGGCTTAGCTAGCGCAGGGACTATTGTTATATTAAGAAGAGTTTGCAAAATTATACTTTTACTTTTGCATGTTTGAACTTTCACGCCTAGTTTCTCAAAAATGTTCCATTACGCGTGCACAACCAATACGTCTAGACAAATGTACATCTTAAGTGAATCATTTTGGTACCAAATTGGTAGAGATGACATCTGTGGTTGCAAAGTAGTTCAAATCTCCCTATGGCCGTATCGGGTGTGAGTGCATACATGCAGCTAGTACGTTCGCTTTCTTTTTCACTCAAGTCACTCGTCAAACCTGTGTGAGCTCAGAAATATATTTATTTTACTTCAAATCTGTCATCTTACCAGCTCTACACTCGGTATGTGACTTTGGAATATACGCAACTGCAAATCTCAATTTTAGTATTCTCAGCATACATCTGTACTTCATTGTTATTTCCACGCCTTTTCACTGCTTCCCGTTTGGGAGAAGAACATCATACAAAAGACATTCATCTTTCCATTTCCCACCTTAGTTCGCTCGCTTTCTCTCTCTCTCTCTATACATATATATATATATATACATATATATATATATATATATATATATATATATATATATATATATATATATATATATATATATATATATATATATATATATATATATATTTATCTCTGTTATCTGTTATTATATAAATATATACATACATATATTTATGTAGTAAATATGAGTGAATTAATACCACTCTCGACTTCGAGTTTCGTTATTTCTGAGAAAAGACGTGGAGAAAAACGTGCAGAGGACAGCACGAGGGACCCTTCACAGTATTGGGTTTGCGTTCATTGCGCGACGATACACCTGGTTGGTTATCGATAATCGAAAGCTCTTAACAATAAGGCGCTCACCTTCTGCTCGGTCGGTCCACAATACCTATGTTACTTTGCGCCATGTTGCGTGTTCGTTGAAACAGAGCAGTCTCTACGCTGCCGGGTCCAGTTGCTGAGCGGCAACGAGGCAGGCTCATATACGAGCAACGGTAGAACTGAACAACAACAACAACAACAACAACAACAACAACAACAACAACAACAACAACAACAACAACAACAACAACAGCAGCAGCAGCAGCAGCAACAACAACAGCAACAACACAACGGGGCTGTCACACAGTAAGGACACCCTACGCAGGAAACGTAGTATTGGCACACAGTACGAAGATAAAAAGCAAAAGCTGTGGCGCCGCCGATAAAGACCGTCGAGCGAGATTTACTTCGAGTGATGCAAGGAATGCCACGCATCTCTTGAGAAATTGCCAAAGAGAGAGCTGTGCCTTATATTCCAGCATACACATGTAGGCTTCCTCTATCTTGTCTGTCCAGTTTCCTTTTTGACAGGCTGCCACTGAAATAGAGGCATTCATAGCACTATCACGTTTGCTCCTTAAAGGAAAGTTACTAGGCCGTTAGTAGAGCGTGTGTTGATATTTCCGGACCGGAGACTACACTGACAAACGACTCCCGAATCAATAAGGGAGGGGAAATCGGCGTACATTGTCGTGTACATGTGCACCGATTTCTAGAAAAGAATTCGGCAAAAGCGCGAATAAACCGAAGCCGTGCATTCGGGACTCTCTTTTTAATGTCACAATTTGCTCTAGTAAGCCAATTATATATATATATATATATATATATATATATATATATATATATATATATATATATATATATATATATATTATATTATTTTTTTATTTGTTACAAGTACAAGTAAAATAGTGAACAATTTAGTCAAAGAAAACGGCAACGATAATGATGTGGCAACAGTCGAAAGGACTGTTCAGTTAGCAGCTGGTTTATCTTGGTAATCCTATTATCATTATGACACCGTCTGACAGAACTAACAGGTTTGTGTGCGCTTTAGTATCTGACTTGATCGAAAATACCTGTAAGGCGTAAACGAATATAGCATGTACCCATCTACATGTAGAAGGCACTCTGCGTCACGAGCTGATTGCTCTCTACGTTAGCGGAAGGAACTCTCTACGTTAGCGGTCCTTGGCGTTAACTGGGTTAAACCTGGATGAAGGCGTGGTGCGTTGTAGAGAACTCATCTCTCATAAAAGTCTGCAAGACTCTGTCCAAGTTAGTCAAAAGTAAGTACTATAGGTTTAGCTCGTGGCTTTAGTGTTATAACTCATAGAATTATTGATATGCGATACGTTACCAGCAAACGCGAAGTACTTATTAAATACCAGATCTAACAGTTACCTACGGGAGAAAGACGCTTCATGAATATCACACCAATATCAAATCATTTTATGGGTGGGCGAAAAATGATTTTAAAATGTGGACTAGTTAAAGCGCAATTACCTAGTCTTTAACATTCAGTTGTTGCTCACAGATGCAAATTATATTAAAAAAATCAACCGACAAGAACTAGCTAACGTGACCCAGATTTAACTATTTTTGTTTTCATTTAAAATGTTTAGAGTTAAAAAAACACCATTGGGACGTAAAATTAACCGAAGAGCAACTAGTCCAACTGCTCACAGAAATTTGTTTTGTAATAAATGTTAATAAACGTTTCATACAGAATTGAGGCGTTTTTTTAAGTATTCCTGTGTCTGCGTGTTTTTGTGTTGTTGCCGTTTCTATAATTTTATTTCATTTTGCTCTTGATTACTGCTGCTGTTGTATGCGATTGTAGTTGACGCTGTTGTTGGTATTGTTCCTATAGCTTTTGTCGTGGATGGCATGGGTCGTATGGCAGTTTTCTTGCTGCTGCCACTGCTGCTCTAGTTAGCTGTGTTCGAGAGTGTTGATGTCGTTAAAGATGTCACACTTGTTCGTGGCAATGTTTGTTGTTCCGCTCATTTCCTTAAAGTTTGATTATGTTTAAGGTTGGCATTGTTTCGGTACGTCGTCTGTTCGGTATGCGTATGCTCTGGCACTTGGGTTCTGCTTGACAGTGCTTATAAGTTTTTTCGCTCTCCTTTCCTGTTCGCTCTCTCTATCCCTTCCTGCCGCTGTTTCGCTCGGGTTCTGACACTGTGAGTAGAGTGGCCGAGTAGAGGCATCTTTGTTGTCGCTCTTACGCATGCTAACTACTGGTTATTGTTTTGGTTTTGCCACCCACAGAGGGCGAAGTGCGGGCTGAGCGACTGGGGTGTAATTAGGCTGAGGGTGCGTGCGTGCGTCTGTAACTTCCAACCCCCGATTCTGACCTAATTCAAACTGGAAACTCTGCAGCTTCTGAAGTCATCAGCGCGTCAACACAACACATCAGTAATAACACATTTCAGTTCGTTTTTTTCTTTAGCATATATGTATGTACACATATATGCCTACGAAAAACACATTGTTTCTTCGGCTTTGACTTCTTTTATTGTGTTTTCATTGCTCAATCTCCGACTGACCCTACTTCTATTTTGTTCTTCTCTCGCTCTACCTTTATTCCCCTTCTGCCTTATTCTTCTCTTTATTCCTCTCATTTCACCTAGCCCTTTCTTCCCCTTTTCCCTGCTTCGATCTCTGTCTATCATGTGTTCATCATTTGTTTTGCTTGCAGTGACTCGGCCGACGTTAGCCAACGTCCTCGGTTCTCACTGCCCACTGATGCATAACAGCCCGCCTTAGTGCTGATGGCCTTCTTTCTCGACTCTTTACTGCTTTATTCCATTCTCTCTCTGTCTCGCTTGCGCGTCGTCCTTTTCCCGCTTCGTTTCCTTTCTCTGTTTGTGTTCTCGATCAGCCCTAGCCAACGTTCTAGAGAAGAAGACGGCGGTGCCGTTGACTCAGGGGACGTCATTATTCGAGTTTGGCCTAACATTACCAGCAGCAGTAGTCGTAGTAGTAGTAGTAGTAGTAGTAGTAGTAGCAGTTGCAGTACTTAAAGTAGCGGTGGCAGGCGACAAGCGTGGTGGAAGCAGGCGACAGGAGTAGCGGTACCCGGCCGGCCACACAGCATAAGTTGCTGGCGTCGTGAATATGAATGCCATCCATGAGTGAATGTGTGGTGAATGAGTATATGAGCGTGTGAATGTGGAAGCGCGTATAAAACACGGGTGGCGGCGGTAGACGATGCAGAACGAGTGGAGAGATGAACGAGACAGACAAAGCGAGAGGCAGAAGGCGGAAGCGAGAAAAGGAGCAGGCGAGAAAAAAACAGACTAAGAGTAAAACTGACAGGGCCCCTGAAGAGATCTGCTCGTTCTGGTATGCCTACGCGACCTTCTGCAGCTTCCCCTGTTGACTAAAGCCTGCCTCATTGAGGGTAGGCCCGCCTGATTGAGTCCACTGCTGCTAGCCCACTGCCGACGAGAACGTCCTACTACAGCAAGGCTATGAGCCGCCATGCTTATATACCAAGCAACGAAGATGCTTGCGATGGAGCTCGACGGCCAAGGACGACGCCCGGACGTTCGGCCCTTCTAGCCGGGGATCGACCGTCGTGGAGGTAATGGTGGTGGTGGTGAGCTTCTAGACGCTTCTAGATCGGGCTGTATGACTGGCCGATGGTAACGAGCACTGGGCGGCGAAGGAGAATACCTCGATGTAGGCTTCACTAAAAACCAAAAGATCTACTTCGACGTCGTCGTCGTCAATCTCATCCACCGGCCGAAAACTTTCGTGAGTTCGTGGCTCCGTCCACTGTCCCGACGGGCCTGTTACTTCGACTGTACGCCTTTTCGTTCAGTCGACCATATCTCAAAACAAGGGAGGCCCTGAGAAAAAGAAGATCAAAGAGGGGCAGGAATAGAGAGTGTATGTGAGAGAGAGAGAGGAATATAGAGAGCGCGAGTGAGAGAAGCGACACGCCAACCGCCTTCAAGTGGCAGTATCAACTGCTGGCCGGCGCGTTCGTTGTCACTACCGCGGCCCCGTTCAAGGTCACCCATCAGATCTCCGCCCGCGTGGTCCCGACGTAGCGATGTAAGAAGCTACTTCGAATGAAAACGTCGAAGTAGCCGCCGCCGACGGCGTAGACGTAGATGTAGCACGAGGTACGGAGCACAGAGTCTTTCATAGGACAGTCGTGCTCGAGGGGTGGATGCCGTCAATCTGACTGAGGGATGACACGACCCGACGATTGCAGGAACGCGACGAATCAGAAGAACAGCACAACTATGGCCACAATATTATCTACCACGACCACAACAGTACCAACAGCAACAACAACGACGACGATGCCAATATCCAAAATGATGATTGTGAAAGTGGTCATGTTGGTAAGACGATGATACTTATAGTGAAGAAAGAAAAAGAAGAGGAAAGACTAGACACAACAGGGGCAGAGCTTAGACACCGCCGTAAGCGTTGATTGCCGCCGCTCGGGTGCAACCCCTTCCAGAGTTAGAAAGTTTGAGTCGATCCAAGTAGGCATGGGTCGACGCAGGACTACCTCCTCCATCGGCCGGTCTTTCATAGATAGACGGAATTTGTCGCCGTGCCTAGCCCGGCAGGCAGTAGACGCGTTGCATGCCTGGACAGGCGGTTACGCCACTGACCTCGCCGTTCCGCTGTGAGTGGCGCTCCAGCAATTGGTACTGCCATAGGAACGAGACAAGCGGTGACTAATTGAGCCGCGGGCTTCACCGTTGCACAACGGTGGCGTGGCGTTCAAGCTAGCAACAGTGTCGCGTATGGGTTTGCGCCATTTTTGACACGGATGTGGACGGCCAGTTGTTGTCGATACTCAAAGTGCAGTTCTGCAGTTTCGTCGTTGATTAGAGGTCGACCTCCTTTAACTGCCGAAACTTACAAGTCAATAACGAGTCGCACGATTGTCTCCTAATATGTTACGGCTTTAAAAAAAAGACAGACTGCAAACAACGCTGGCGCCCGCTATGGCCTGCGTCAGGTATAATGAGATGGTCAGTCGGACACGTTTATTGAATATGTTTTAATGATTAGCAGACACGTCTGACTAACTTGTGTTAACTTATTCATGCCAACACGACGCTTGAACAATATATAGGCGTCAAAGAACCTGATTAGCTATAGAACGAGAGCATGCGCTGTCCCACACTGCAGATCAATTCACGACAGTTTTTACTGAAATACTTTAAACTTCTAACTTGGGCCCTACGGGTGGAGTTAGCTCACACAGCCATACGTATCGCAGCCTGACATTTAGCCAAGGGCTGGAACATTACAAAAAAACGCGGGTATAAATAACCTCAAAATAATGTAAAGATATTTGCCAAATATCATTCAGCATAGCTCGTGAAACATGTCCTACTCTATAGGCCGTTAGGGTACAGTATGTCATTGCCTCTAATATCTTCGTTCGGCTGAATGGATTTAAGGGTACGCGTATTGGCTTTTTGGGACGCTTGTCTGACGAAAACTCAAACATCAAGCCAACATACATGCGTATACCTATGACTGAGAAAATTAACTTAGTTACTGAAAGCCTTTTGTATCTTTCTCCAGGAACAGCATCCATGTTATACAGACATGGCCCTCACTTGTTACAGGTCAGGGCTTGTAGCGGTTGCAGCAGACCATCACTTGGCCAGGAGGAAAGAACAAAGCGTGCAGAACTGAAGTTGCAGTCCACGCTAACGACAACAATCGAAGCCGATTAACTTGCACAATTGGACACAGTACAGACTGTGTGTGGCCTGCAATGTCAAAGCGGTAAACGCGGCGATTCGAAGGATTCGAACAAAAACTCACTGAACTCACTAGTAGTTGAGTGTTAGAGAAACGCGCGACCAGTGCGTGTTAGAACATGTAATGCGTGCTTCAGGCTCGGTATTAGACTGTGGCATTACGTCGAAGGGACCGGCAAAAGCTAGCCCACACAGACACGCCTTGCAGGCTACTCCCGCTCTCGAATGAGCCCGCGTCAAAACTAGCCACCTTTAGAACGCCTTGTTGGCGAAGTCGCAAGAAAAACAGTGAGGTTAATGGCCAGTAAGTAGTAAGAAGTGAACGCATATATTGTAGTCGAGAACTAGCAGAAAATTAGCCGAGAAATAGCGTCAACGTTCCTTGTTATACGTTGGCCATGGTACATATTCAATTTCGGCACGTTAGCTACAGACGAATAGGCAACCTATATAATGCTGTTAAGAAGTCTATGCCTGCTATGTGGTCATACTAATAAGCCCGCTTACTCCTGGGGCAATAGCCGTCCATCACTTTGGACAGCTATGGCACGTCACGTACAATGGCAAGATGCCGTACTGTCACGCATGTGAGAGTCATCATCAAGACAAAAGGAGAAAACCGCCAATTTTTCGGTCTGATTTTAATCTTATTAGACTAGCAATCGTATGGTTTGGTAAGCTCCCTACTGTTTAATAGCCGGTATCTAAGTGTTGGCGCACGCGGGTTTGGTTTCGCGAGCTGCAAATCGTTGCCGATTGCTTTCGTCGAAATGTTGTTTTGTTTTGCACGATATTGATACGTAGTGAAATCATCATGCTGTGTAACCCATTGCTGTCACAATGTGGCTGTAGTGTAAGCGTTGTACTAGAAATTTAACTTTTTGAGTGCAGCTGTGAGGCGTTCTAAAGTGCCTCGCGCGCAACTGTGCAGTCTGTACTGTTTCCAGAGCTGCAGGTCCATTGATAATGCCAAGTAATGAATTTGTCTGTGAGCAGCAGTACGAGGAGTTTGTTCGTCGTTTCAGGCGTGGTACAACTGCTGTACGTAAAAAACACCGCAGAGAAATATCGAAGCGCACAGTGCCGCCCTGTAGGCCAAAACAAAATCCGTCATATTGGCGTTCATCTTCTTGAAATTAGCGCAAAGAGAACAGATCTTCCAGAGAATACGAGGCAATTACCGGTTATCGGGGACTTTTATTGTCAGTTTGTCACACTTGAACTGAACCACGAGAATAGCGAAGTAGAGCCCATAAACCCCATACTGCTGTCTTGGCAGAGACGCGCCGATGGGTGGGCTTCCTTGTTCCACGGGTCGGCTAGAGGACGAGAGCTAAAGTACAGCTAATCAGCAGGACATAAGTGGTAATCCGCCACTTGAATACGCTTTAGTACGATAACAATGATCGCTTCATCGACGTAGTCATCGGGACGACGAAACACGTGAGGGATTACTCGGTAAATCCGCGGGAATCGAGAACAACTTATTTCTATGCGATAAGTCAAGGTGAGTAAGGGAAGCTTCTCGAATGCATCGCATGAAAGCTCACACTCTGGGGGTCGCACCTAAATAGTGGCACACCATTGACCCGAGACCGAAGGGCCACACGTGGCCATAAAATGCGTTTAGCTGCTTAGCAATGGAGATACACGATTTCTAGTGCCAGAAACACGTGAGAACGCCACTGCAGCCCGTATAGAGGTTTTAACAATTACAATTGCGTACATTTCATCCTGAATCCGGATTAGAAGAAGGCTTGTTTGAATTGAGAGCACAACAAATGAGGATGTTAAGGATATCCTAAACAGGCGCCTGCGTAATGCAAGATTCTGTATAGTTAAACAACCTCATAGGAATGCTACAAGTAGATCAGCATGTTAAGCGATTTGTCGGAACTAGCGTAAGAGCTTCAGTTGCCCTTGGTAGTATTCATGAGCGATATAATCGGGACATCGGAACTGCGGAACTTTAGTTCAGCATGTCAGAAAGGAAACACAATGCTCCAATAACTATCGGCAGAGGATTTTGTAGTGAGAAACATAGAAACAGAAATATGTGTGCAGGAAAAGCTCGTCGGTTACATCTACATTCAGCTCTGCGTTGATTTTAGCCAGCTGCCCACCAGAACGGTAACGGAAATGACAACGCGCGCCTGGACAGTCTAGAATGTTCGCCCGTGAAGCAACTGAAAGGTACCGTTAAAAAATGGAGGGCTAGGCGATGCTGTGTGCTTACAAAATATCCTGGAATGCGCATGGCTGAGAACTGCTCCACACGCAACCATCCAGAAATACGGCATACGTCCAATTCAAGGATTTAAGGGCGAAAGATAGTGCAAGGGCTAAACGGGAAAGAATATAAGTAGGTTCACAAGGGCCAGACGCAAACTAGCTCCCGGGCCCCCGCGGTCTTGACGCACCCTTGCAGGACGGTTTACATAATTGCAGAATGCCTCTATCCAACCGCAGGTAAACATACAGGATGATAGACAAAGATAGAGCTGAGTGAAAGAGATTTTCCCACGACTTCGAAGTAACGCCAAAGTAATACAGAGCCTGGGGGGTGGGGAGGAATCCGGTTTTAGTGGGTGTGTGAGTTTTACACTAGTCACGCAGGCTCCTAGTGACACATGTGCATGATGCATTCCTAAAACCTTCCATAGCAAAACAAAAAAAAAAGACGCAAAACTGCTTAAAGAGAAAGTCACCTGGTCTTATGGGTAAGGTGCACGCGCAGTAGAGCTTTGTGTAAGTTACACATATGTTAAGAGTTAAAAAGTTAACATCATAAAAGCTGTGATCAATAAAAACGTGTTCGGAGTAGTGAGTGTTGGTAAAATGTTCAAGAGTAGTGAATACAGAGCAGTGATTACTCAGAGGCTAAACTGCTAGATTTTGTGAGTTGGGGAACTCCACTAAGTGTGATCAGACCTGCAAGTCGCGTCTGTTAGAACACTGAGAATAACTGACATAAGTCCTACTCAAACTCAAGCACCTGGGCTTTGACGATCACGCCATTAAACTGCCATCGGCGTACTTCCTTAGACGTCACCAGCGTGTGGACGTGGGGGGAACCCGGTCGAAACTGCTCCCGGTTTTGCGAGGTATAACCCCAGGGCTCGTGCATTGGCCCACTAGCCTTCCTCTGCTTTATAAATGATTTAAAAAGTATCGCACCTTTTATCATTTATGCTGATGACAGCACTTTTAAATATGTTGAGCAGTCTGGTGAGGAGGTACACCGGATGATGATGCAGGATGTCACTGCCCTCAACGCCTGGTGTGCAGCAAACCGTATTGCTATCAATGCAATAAAAACTCAAGTGGTGGTCTTCGGACAGGGTAACGCCATTCCTCGAATGCCACCTGTGATCATAAATGGCCACCTGATACAACGCAGCAACTATGTCAAGGTCCTAGGTGTAACAGTAGATGCAAAACTCTCTGGCAAGGCGCATGTAGAGACCCTTATCCGTTGCTGTCATCACAAACTCATCAAGAACCAAATCGAAGCATCTTCATGCAAGCTGCTCTACAACGCCTTTTTCCTGAGTACCTGTACGGATCGGAATTCTGGACTGCCTGCAGTAAGGGTTAAGCAGAGCGACTGAGTGTGGCACAGGGGCGCTTTCTTCGTATGTTTCGGGAATCAGCCAGTCGAGAGACAAAACAATACAATATATTAGATATAGAAAATACCATGCGCTATTTAACCTTAATAGTGATTTTAAGAATATCCATGGGATTGGGCCGAAGATACTAGAACTTGATCGCCTTGGAGGGGCGAGAGAGACCAGAGCATCTAACACAGTCACACTGAAGATCCGCATGCATCGAAGCAATAAGGGCAGCCAAGCTCTTGGCGTGCGAGCTGTCAGAGAGTGGAACACTCTTCCGGTTAGCGTGCGTTGTTTGAAATCCTTAAACAACTTCAAAGAGAATTTTAAGTCACACCTATCACCCCGTCAATAATGGGTACACTAGTTTTCCTAAATTGACTCTCGCATAGAGGTAAACACAAGTCATTTCATTCCGGCTGCAACTTTTTGCCAACACAATGATAACTGCAGTAGGTTTAAATTACTATAGACCCTTGCAAATATTTGTAAATGTATAAAACAACATACCGTTGTAAATGTGTATATAATAAATAAATGACCTTGTTCAAAAAAAAAGTGCTGAACTAGAGAGATTTAAGTGCCACGTTCTTCTTCGAAGAGCTTCAGAAAAATTGTAAACGAAGCTTACATATTGTCTCGTGCATAGGCAAAACCTAACTAACGCTAATAAGACAGAAAGGTTCAACCAAGCTTCAACCGCCGAAACGACCGAATACTTGCCCGAAGCGCCCAAGAAGCTACGCAACGTGGGGAGGCACAACCATGGTATGGGCCGATATGTCGATAACTCGCAAAACTCCGTTGATGTTTATCGACCCACCGTAAAATAAGATGGCCGAATTTTATCGACAGAGGATTTTAGGGGCCATTGTACTACCATTTTAAAAACCGACAGGAGGAGCACCCGTTCAATTGAGTAGAACGTTGCAGGGCTCGTACAAGAAACACCTTCCTCGTCTGTTTAGAAAATGCCGAGTGGCGGCTGCCGAAACTGGACCTCAACGCCATGCAATTTTCTGTATAGAGCTTTGTGAAAGCCGGTCTTGCGACTATTCAGTTCCGAAATTTGGACGAGTTCAAGCAAGCCCGCGAGCGGTGGGACCAGCTTACCGTTTCCAACGTGCGACCAAGGGTTGATACCATTTTAAAAGGCTGCGGGCGTTTGTGAATACAAAGGTATTATATTATATGAGTGATATGCCAACTTTTTTATAATTCAATTATATCATCCAATCACTGAAAAAAGCAACCGATGGTTAAAACTTAGCACACAAGAGCACATCGAAGCACTCAGCGACACTGACATCACGTTTTAATCATCATATATTTAAATATTTCTTTTTAAATTGGAAAATGAAATTTTTAAATTTTAGATTATTAAGTTATTTATTAAATTCCTCAAGTAGCGACCCTCTGGTTGCCAGCCAGCGCAGCTACAGCGACAATGTTGCTGCCGCAGAGTGACGATTAGCGGATATGCCTGTGAACAGAAATATGTAGTCAAACTGCCTCTGTGCAAGAGCATGTGTGTGCGTTTAAACATGCACTGATTAGATTAAGTCAAAGTCAACTGACAAAATGAAACTTGAACAAAGTGTTGGTGTTATAACATTGCTACTTTTGTCATATGGGCATGAGAAGGAAATGTTGTCCATTCATAAAATAAGCGATCGTCAAATGCTGGCTGTTCGAAATTAAGATCTTAGAAGTTTAGAAAACGATTGCTGGCATTCGTCGCGGAGTCAATATAGGTGTAGGGTAAACGATGAAGTCATAGGGTTGTACACTTGTACGCAGGGTTTAACATATTGCTGCTCTATGATTACTTCTGACGTACTGCTGACCGTGAGCGTTGCTGCTGCATCTGTGCTGGCTGGAAGAGCTGGCAAGAAAATTGATGAGACACACATTCTCTAGGATAAATCAGATAACATGTAAATAAATACACGTGGCAGGAATGAATAAATCAGCACTCTGCTTAGGCCACCAGGGGCTTATTTCTAACGTCAGCGACTTGGTCGGCTGTCCGACAAGCAATCTGACAATTATATTTAAACTAAAGTAAATTTAAGGGAGACGCGTGGAGACTGAGGGTTGATTGTGTATAGTGGAAAAGTCTGACACTCGTTTGATATTTACTAAACATAACGCCTTGCAGCGCACAACAATATTCTCTCACTTTAAGAAATGAATGCCATGTTCTCCGGTTGAGACTCCGGTTGAACGTGAAAGCGTAACGTCATAGGTTCTTCTTCACTAAGAGTAGGGTATGCTCACTAGTACCTCATCTTCAAATTGCGCAACTCTAGCCATTAGCACTGATTGGCTGATAGTGTTGAATTCTCGCTTGAAAGCTCGCTGTCACACACTAAGCCTTCGGGAAGCTCTTTTTCCGGAGAACAAGCGGTGTCACTGTTACACGCTGCTCGACACGTTGTTCAAATCGGTATCCGTTTTCACGTCGCTTTTATTCGCTTAGCATCTAATCGTAAAACTACTACTACCTCTCCTTTCCTACCACCTGTCCCGCAGTCTACCTTTGTCCGTTTGACTGCTGGCGCGACAGTTCCGTCGGAGTCGACGACAAGTGATGGCTGTCTGGATAGCATATTAGATGCATTATTTTGTGTGTGTGTTCGTTCTGTACTCGACGCTGAAGGAGTAGTTACACAGTCACTTCACACCTTTAGTAGAATACCTCCTGATTTGAGGGCAGGGTCGCCACATCCTAGGGGGGCCGTACTCACGTTTGAATCTCCTCTCTGTAACTGAATATGCCAGCGCCCCATTGCGAACAAAATGCTAATGCATTTCGTTTTTCGGTCCTGTAGTTTGGATAGAAGGGTTGTTGTTGTTGAAGCGCGGGAAACGTAGACGAGCGACAGACCGGTCGAACGCACTTCCTCTTTGTAATTCTAAATGCCCGTAGGCAGAGGCCGTAAACAATCGTGAGTAGCTTCAGATTGTATATCGCCAACGGTACCGTCTGGGCCATCGATTGTGTTCGTTTTTGAAGGACACCATCGTATCGACTATATATATATATATGTATATATATATCGACTATATATATATATATATATATATATATAGGGAGAGAGAGAAGGTTTGTCACATTTGCGTAGTACTCAATGATAGCTCCACTACAAGAAGTCGGCATAAAAAGGCACAAATGGAGATTTTGACTTGGCCAATTGAGCCATAAGAAGAATAACAATCAAATTGATCAGTGCAAAACCGTACACGGACATTACCTTTACGGAAAAATAATTGCAGTTATGGTCAGCGCGCATGTTATTATTATAAACGTATACAAAATATAAGCAATTATAAAAAAAAAAATCATAGGCCAGCTATGAGTGGAAGTCGGCCAAGATTTTTCGACCGAAAAAGATAGACGAATAAAATTGGAAAAATTAGCAATGCAAAGGAATCGATCAATAATCAATTCTCCAATAATCAAATCTGCCCGGGTCAATGAATCAACCATCTCTTGCTACAGGTGGACTAGCGCCCACCCCGTTCGAGTTCTGCGAAGACCGAATTGAGAAGGTGACAGCAAGTTGATCGAATCCATAATATACGTTGTGCTAGGCCTGAGAGCATGCGTTTCTCGTTATGCCTATGCGTTACTTACAGGCCGAAATTGCTTCTCTTTGCAGACGTGAATTTCACAGTCTCATTGCAAGCAGGGGCTGTTTACCTTTCCCTATTGCACTTCTTCAGCGTCGCCGCAACCTAAAGTCTGCGATATAGAGTTGCAGCCTCAGTCTTTTCAGTTGAATGTACGCACCCGTATACGATCAAACGGACAAGCAGCTCACGTGGTGACAGACCGTGTTCGAGACACGACAGCCGCAAAAGTGCCAAGTAACGCACAGAAGCACACTCCCAGAAGTCCAGAAAGGACTTAACAAAACAAAGTATTTGCACAGCCAAAGTCTGAAACACACCAGGTGCAGGCCGCATCGACTGGGACCGCCTGTTCAGATGGAACAGCCCCACAGAAACGATAACCTTTACAAAAAACACACTCAGTCCGAACCAAGTCACAAAGGATTACCCGCATCTGAATGCCGAGCCCGTCAGGGCCCTCCAAACGCCAAAGAGGGCCAGACATGGCCAAAAATGTCAAAACATTTACTGAGTTCAATTCACACGATGCTCGTAAAAACAAATCGTAAAGCTAGTCGGGTAAGATACTAATAGATGCCACGACGTGATTTAAATTAAAACTCATATATAGTCATTTGAACATATTAAAACGATATCCTTAAACGACAAAGCTGTTCAGATGTGTCATAACGCTTCATTGTTTTTTAGAAACATCCTGTTGCTGAACTGCTCAACATTTTGTGTAAAAGCCACACAAAAGTGGTCAAAAAATAGATTATGCGATGCACGTGTCATGCGCGTGCTTCCTGTTCGCCAATGGCTGGTACTGGTCAAACGCGCAATGCGCATTGTAATGAACCTAAGCTCAAATCATAACTCGACCAGAAGCCGTCACACTTGCATTTGGAGCAAATGAATAATAGTAATAATAATAATACCAAGCGTACAATACGGATATACAAGAATTGAAACTCGATGTTAAACACCAAACTTATGCAGGCGTGCGGTGCATTTTTCACAATGTAATATAGTAAGAATACCTTAAAGGGTCAGTGTAGATCCCATTCTTTGGTACATGATTTGGCTTTCTATGAGTAGGATCGTAAATGATTGTTATTTGCCTTAACAAAAAGTAGGCGAAATGGCACACTCGTAAGTGAAATCAGGTAGAAAAAATAGCTAAATAGAGAATGCGGCCGACAGCTGCCGGGCCCTGTGAAGCGGCGCGTTCCTTCGATTCGTCGGGTCCGGCAGGCTTGTTACCTGACTTCTCCGATTTCGGTGGCTTGGTAGAGGCCTGCTTGGTTGCAGCTTCCTTCTAATCCATCGCGTCCTGACGTTCCCGCCGAGCCTGCAGCACCTGGGCCCGGTAGACTGAGCACCCTATGCTGTCAGCTCTGTGCCCAGCCGCATTGCAGGTTATGCACTAGTGGCGGCGTGGTCTAGGGGACTAGTGCGCTAGTCATGGTTGTCATCTACCGGGGTGTCGCCGGTTCGATCCCTGTTGTTGGTCGAATTTTTCTTTGAGCGATGCTCATTGAGAAGAGATGATAAACCATACTGCTGAGAGTCAGCGGCCATGCTGCCACAAGGACTGTTGGGGAAACCCTAGATATCTTAACATCCGGCCCTCGGTGCATTGAAGATATACCTCAGGTTAAGCTCCAAGCCCGTAGGGGACGGAGGATAGTCTAGAATTAAAAACAACCTTCTTAAAAAAATGTTTTTAATTCTAGGTTATGCACTGCGGAGTCAGACCATCACGGGCGGGCACCGTGTGAGCTGTGGACCCACAGCGGTACACGCGATCCGCTGCCTTGTCCGCCGTGCACGCATCTGCCTCATGGGCAGGCTTTTGGCAGCGGTAACACGTTGGCAACCATAGCCCCGCGTCCGGATGACACGTCCCATCACCTATCCGGATGTTTCGGTGGGTCTGAAAGCTGATGCACTACTGCAGCCGGTGCTCGCACCACCACATGCCATCTGGCTGTGCCGCAGCCTTGCCGAGGCTCAGAGACCCTCACTGAGACATGCACTGGAGCATCGCACAGCTTCCTGACGAGACTTCGATTGAGGCCTCGGTCAGAAGGGGATTCATTCCTTACAGCGTCGTTTCCTGAAGGGAATTAGCCGACCGGCTGTCAGCCGCGAGGCCCGTAGAGGCCGTAGTAGCCAAGGCCATGTTTGCATCCGCGCCGGAAGCTGTCTCACTGAGGCGGAGGACCAAGTCACCCTGGGTATCCTTGGCTACTTTATTCATTGCACCGCTCTACGACCGTCCTATGAACCTCGAGTAAGAGGTCGTCCATTTTGTGAGATGGCGCAATAATCCCAACCACGAGGTGACGTTGGCCGCCCCGAGATTCGGAGGGATCATCGAGGCTATCCTAGTGCTCATCGTAGACCTAGCCCGCCATGTGCGGAAGAAGTTTAGAAACAGCGTCGTCGGTATGTATGCGGATGATATAGTCGTGGTCTACCTGGATAGCGGTTCCATTCGAATTGTCAGCGACGTGGAACGCTAGTTTTGCCGTAAAGTCCTGCAAATGAATTCGCGGAAAACGAAAGCCTTTCAATTTCGTCGTGGGGGTCGATTAGTTGCAGTAGACGTAATACCATGCTGTGGTGAACCGCTAAATCTTTGATGATTGTCTCTGAGTGCTTGCAGTGTGTCTTTTTGAGCTTTTGCGCCAATGTTGAACTACAGCCTTCGCAGGGTGTGAGGCCATATTTCAGCGACAAATTTTTCGCCTCTAGAAAGATGCTTAAAAATATATATAAATCATGTTCTTTGCTTGCCGCGGACGGCACAAAATCGCTCTGTGTGCCTATTAGCGAGTTGCGGACCGGCAGTAGAAACAATCAGAGTCAGGCCTAGGCCACCTATTACAGGACCACTTTAGCAGTTGTTGTTGGAGTGGCAGGTAAAAGTGACTGAGGCCTCGGCAGAAGTAGCGCAGTTAGATGTGTACCTCGCCAGGGAGCTTTGGGATGGAATGGTATGTACTAGGCGACACGTGTACATTGTGCATGTCTATCATCACTTGGTATGTTCTACCCAAAATGTTCACCAGGTTAACGATTAATGTCGTTGCCGGCTCTACTCGCAGATGTGCGCTAAATACCACGCGCTGCCAGACGCATCGGCGGTCTTTGCACTTTTTCGCCCGGTGGGACGGTCGCTGAAGTGTTCAAAATGTATATAGTGACGGCTGTAATGAAGTTCTGTACCATCTTGAAATGCAAAGTTATTGCGAAATAAACAATATGTTTGTTTTTTGTATGTCTATTAAGATTTTTTTTTAAAACTACATGCACAAAACTCAAATTTGTTTAACGTTTATGAAATAAGAAAAATGCATAGACGCTTAAGTATGATCCGTTACACTTCGCTAGCTTTCATAGTTGTGGTTCATACTCATGAGCTGCTGCTACCTGCCGATGATTCAAGTGGGATATATATATATATATATATATATATATATACAGCATGTATAAAAAATAAATAAAATAGATTATACTATACATGCTGTACCTATGCATATATATATATATATATATATATATATATATATATATGTACAAATAAATAAAATAGACTATACTATACATGTCAAAACCATCTGTAATAACAAAAGTTTAATGAATATCATTGATATTATGATATCATTTATGTTGGAGGACGAAGATAGCTCGAACAGCCTTTATGAGCCTTAGTATGAGAAGGGCTACGGACCTCGCCGCAGCCTGCTATGTTGCATCTTTGAATCAATTTATTTCTTTGGCTGAATCAATAATTAATGGCAATTCAAAAATAGATTTAGAGAAAACAACTATATTGGCAGATGCGACAATTAAAATTCAACTTTGCCCCTTTCCTCTAAATGAGCATGTGAACCAACATTTACTCGATGCGTGTATAGTTTTAACCACCCGGCGTGAACTAAGTGGCATGGGATAGATCAAATAAAGTATCCCCCAGAGATACAAATTCTCTCTCGAAACCACAGTGGTGTGCAAACGATTATAGTCCGGCAGAAAACGTTGGAGGGGGCATTTAGTGGGCATTACGACAAAACTACCGCTCGGGTTAGAGTCCTATGCTAACCAGCCAAATATCGCAAATGCTAGCAGTTGTCCTTTTCAAGCATTACGTGGCACGCTCCTAAGCGTTAAAACACCACACAACGCTAACTTATTAAAGCTTATTGTTCGTGACGCTGTGCCGAATACTGCGTTAAATTCTACAAAACAAAAAGAGAAAGTTTTGCTTATCTCGACGAGCAAAAAAACCCTCCAGCGAACGCGCTATAAATGCAGATAGAACTTTGTAAATAGCGCTTTTCACTGCTATGCCACGGCACGATAAATGCATCAAGGTATCCCCTTTTTCTTTTGTTATCACACGTAAGATACTGACTTACCATTCTTCAAACATAATTTCCTTAAAGAGAGCAGCGAGGCGAGAAACCAAAACGACCGCCCTGTTGTAGATGTTCGTTCCGGACAAAATCGGAACCCACAACCTTTCCTGGCGGCGCCTTCATGATCACATCCTCTACCTCCGAAATACCAATGGGACGAACCAGCTGTTGGCAGGCTTCGGTTGGTCATTGGCCTTCATATGGAGACACACATAGGGGTACAACTGAGAATCATAGAAGAGCTGGTGAACATGTGTCGGAAATAGTCTATCTCGCTTCTCTAATCATATTGGGCAGGACGGTTTGTTCTGTGCTTCTATGCTCTTACCCTAGTTTAGCCTCCCGCACCGCCTTTTTTTAAAGATGACTGGCATTCGTATTCAGGAAGATCATTTTCGGTTGACTTTTTGCTAGGGTCACGTATAAATCATAGAATGCTTGTTATAATAACGTCTACGGAACTGTTTTTCACATTGTTTCATAGACGGACTACCCCCATAAATACAAATCGACCGGCATTCTTGGGTATACCAACGCGTTTTTCGAGGCTTGCTCGGTTGGGACATTTTGAGAGAGCTCCAGTAAGCGGGTTAAGTCAATTGTAGCGTGTACCCGTTGCCGCCTTCGGCCTGCTGCCTGATATTGATGATACTATGAGCAACATTGCAACTGGAGGATGTCGCTTGGTAGCGAAGGTCAAAGTATTTATTTCTAGTAATTTAAATTTTATGCAATCATGTCTGGCGTTTGTGGCAAATATGTTTATCGTAGACCCTTCTGGCGGAGCTACGTACAGGGGACAAATAAACATGCTGTAAAATAATGCACAATCTTGGGAGGTATCAGAAATATAGACCTGTGGGAAGTCCTAGCTTTAAGACCGATTTAAAAAAGGCCAGGCCAATATTACAAATAGAAGATTTTCCCAATGAAAGGCACTTACTCAGGGGGATATATTTGTGATATGGATGCTTATGTACCATATAGGCTGCCGCTTTAAGCCACGCCTGATATAAAAGGGCGACATATGTATTTAGGTGTTCATGTTAAGCGAATAATTAATCAATCAACAAATTTTTCAAAATACTTTTCTATTAGATTTCCATGCTTTTGTATTTTCGCTTTTAATGTTAGTTTTTAACTTCATGTAGATAATTAAAGATTGCTTCATTTATCATTAACTAAATGCATATACGTTTTAAGTGAAACCCACATGACTTTGTGACATCGATCATGCGTTCGCATAACAGTGGGTGATACGCTAAAAGCACGATCTCACTGAATATGTGTAACATATAGACCTCGAAGGTTTATGTCTTTGCTAGCTTACGCTTGTTCTCTTTCTTGGTGTTTTAAACTTATATATAGTATATATATATATATACGCTCGGCATGCCTATGTCTTTGCTAATCAAGTTTATTCTCTATTGTGGCGTTTTAAATTTATATCAGAATTAAATCTATTTATACCCCACGAGCGGGCTAAATAGGCGTGCACACAACCAGCATCTGGGGCGAGAGGAAGGGCCTGTGATTCATTGTTGCATCTGTGCTGCAACGTCCTACGGCTACACCGTCAACAACGACGCATGCCAGACAAATACCTACCTACCTACCTAGCTGTAAAGAAGTTGGCGACGTAGGCCCGACGAGATCGAACGGACGTCCAGATGCGTGTGTGCTTAGCAGCGCCGTGCGAGCTAAGCCAAAGCTAACCAAGTTGTTGCAGCTTGTTCAACCCGATTCAACGGCGCACAACTTTGCAACTTTGCGTTTTCTTCTCCTCTAATTCGCGTACGCAAAAGCGGCACAGGTTACAGGTGGGTTAGGTGGGTGGGTGGTCGTTAGTCGTTAGACGACGCGCGCCGGGTCACTACTACGCGCCGCTTACTGCCTGCATATGTACGGCGGCTCTCGATTGGAATTGCCACGTCAGTGGTGCCAAACAGCAAACTTCGTTGCACCTTCCACCGGTAGGCGTCCCCATTATTAGTAGGCTTCGAACGATGGATGCTGCTGCGGCGGCGGCGGCAGCAGCAGCAGCACAGCGAAGGGCAAGGAAAAATAATGAGAGTGCAGGTCCCCCTGGGACGACTGAGGCGAACTGAGGCTGAGAAGCGTCGAGAGACTAGATTTACGATTGAAATCGACAAGCAAAGAAAACGATACTATATTTATATATATGCATATATATATATATATATATATATATATATATATATATATATATATATATATATATGAGAAGATAGAGAGACAGATAGAGATGGCTATCGTGAACGAGAGGGAGGCTCGCCTGTCCGCATAGAAAGAAAGCGTTCGTCTCCCCGGCGGCATCTTATGGCTATTTGGCAACTTGTTGGAGGCTCACAAGTAAAGCGAATAGAGCGACCGGTTGACTGGTTGGGTTAGTCGCGTGCCGCGAAATGGGCTAGGCCCGCCGAAGCAGAAATGCGGTGCGTGTTATTCTTTTTTTCTTTTTGTCGTTTCTACAGCGGCGTCCTTAAACTCTTTCTGGAGGCTCGGCTAAGTTGCCGAGCGCCCACCGACGACCCTTGTCGACCTTGAACTTCAGTTGGCCTTCGGGGGGCCGGCGGCATCCCCCCGAACGCCCGCCGAAGCTTTCCTTTGTTCGGATTTGGCTCAGCTGATGTTTGTGTTGCAGCGTGAGAGAAAGCACGCGAGCGCAGAGAGCTAACAAAATACGAACGAGGTAGGTTGGCGATGGAAAGATAGGATAGGGAGGGGGGAGGGGGGGGGGGTTGAAGAACAACGACTTCGAGCAGACGTCGATGGGACAAAAAAGGAAGACAGGCCAGCGCGCCGTACCACTCTGTGCCTACCCTATGGCTTTTCTTTTCCTGTGTGAAGAGAGGGTACATGCTTTTGCCGGTCGCCTGCAGCATATAAATATATATATAATAAATATATATATATATATATATATATATATATATGTGAGTGTGGAGTAATGGGAAAACACGCAGACCGTGTGATCACGATGCTCAGAGTTTATCATCGTACTGCTGTGTTAATATTAATCCGAAGTCACCGAAGACAAATCGGGGCAGAGCATCTTCTTCAAATAAATTGATCGACGCATTTTAACCGAGCGCCGATACCAAATTGAATTTGAATTCTCAGAGAAATTGACACGGGCGCGTAAATGAACGCCATGTATGGCTTGTCGGTCAATGGTCCATCGTTGAACCCGCTCAACACGACTACAGCGCACAAGACATAGACGCAGTTGTTGTGAGTGTCCCGCTGTGGCATTAATTTTGTCCGCTGTTCACGAACGTTTGTGTACCTTTCCGACGGCTGCGTGTGTCCACTCCCCAACAAACCAAGTTCGAATTCTTCCACAAGCACTTTAGTGTAGGGCTTGCTGCTGCTGCTAAAGCTAAAAGTCCAGTCACGCTGCAGCACTTTGTCTAAAATTCGAGCTAACACTTTCCTTCAATTACATACCACTGGTGAACATTTTTACGTGCGAAGCTCGAAAACGAGACGTAGACGCTCTGGTGTCTAAACGGAAAAGTTGTATAATAGTTAAGGCAACTGTTGACAAGAGTCTACCAATTGGTAGGTGAAAACTTAAAAAAAATTTCGTTATAAAGCATGATACCATATATATATATATATATATATATATATTTAATTTCCTCGTATACCGTTATGGTATCATGTTCTGTGACGAACAATTTTAGAGTTTTAATTTGCTCTTATATATATATATATATATATATATATATTACCTTCGTGGTGTCGGTTTCATCATCGGTTAAAATTCAAAGCTCTTGTATATATATATATTGTTGTAGTTGTCTTTGTTGTTGCCCCCGCTACTATTGATTGTACTTTAGTAATTGCCATCGTCTGCGTTATTATCGTCAATGGCGTGATGAGCAACAGCGGCATCGCAGCTTTATCGTTGGCCGGCATCGATCAGTTCATTCCCAGCAAGAAGATCGCACCTGAGAAGCCCGGCTGATGAATTTTGCTCACTGCGTTTGACGTCATCGCAGTGGCGATTGTTCTCCTCCGGACTTCAATCCTAGACCCGGCCCAGGGCGTCCATACGTCGTCGAGATACTAATTGTAAGACGTTTGTAATGAAATTGTGTTGTAGTAACAGCTGGGGTCGTAGAAACTGGGCTTATTAATGGTAGCCAAAGAAACGTTAGCAGCAGACACAGCAGTAGTAGTGGCAGAAATACTACCATCATCTTTAAAAGACGTTAAGGACAGCTGCAATTCTAGTTATAACGTCGTCAAAGATGGCCAGAGCGCTTTGGCTTTTCTTGACAGATCTAGTCGATTCTCTGGCAGCGCGCACTACTAATACAAGTTATTTATATATATATATATATATATATATATATATATATATATATATATATATATATATATGTATAGTGCATTATTAGTGCAGAACGACCCTTGAGACATGCCGCTATTAACGAGACCTTAGGTCGTGCGGTCGTTCGTGCATTTTTGAACCCCCAGGCCTCTGCGCGGAAGACGGCAGACGTCCAGATGGTATGACGCTTACACCATTCGAGCGAGGCAAAATGCTAGTTTGGTATGCAACCAGTATCGACTCCTTAGCCTCTTCTGTGGCCGGTGGTGGTACATCTGGAGCTGGTTATGCAGCCCACCTTGCGGAGGCTAACAAGTTGAGAAGATACTCATTAATCGGCCATCCCCACGAATTTTGCCCTCTCGCGTTTGAAACCCAGGGTGCCCCTGGCGTTCAGACCAAAGTCCGCACCGTAAATTCCGTGAGTGATCCGTAAAGTCGGCACCTTGTTAAACCTGTCATCCGGTGATAACAGGTCGTCTTCCTTTTTCAAACTGCGTCTGGATTCTGACATACAGCGTGGAAACGCTGCCTCCGTTCGGGGCACACTTCTGAAGTGGTCTCGGCCTGGCTTCATCGAAACAGACACGTAACAGTCACAAGGCGCACCTACTAGACGCATTGGCTTAGCAAGTCTACTGTGATGTGTGTAACATATATTTAATGTATTTTACGAAAATACATTTATATATATATGTATATATTAATATATATACAGATGTGGACTGGGCCTGCCTGAATTGCATTCGGCGACTAATAGTGTCGAGTCTATCCTGGGCTCCCGGGCGATTGCAAACGTCCTGGCCACGCTTAAACAGACTCACGATGACGCCATTGCATTCTGTGGGTCTCTACCGGAGACTCCTTCGCTTCAGGGCGCGTAGTCAGAACTGGCAAACGACGGCCGATAGAGCGGCCTGTGAGACCAAACAACTACGGCCGCTATCAAAGCGAGGTTACAGGCAGTTTCCTCGCCCGGTGCAGGTGCATGGCTACATGCCCTCCCGAGCCCTCAACTTGGTACCCTCCTGGATGACAAGTCTACACGAATACTAGTCGGGTTGAGATTAGAAGTAGACCTAATCTCCTCACACCAGTGCAGATGCGGTGACGAGGTCGACTCCCTAGGTCGCCATGGACTTTCCTGTCCGCAGATTTCAGGCAGAATCGCACGCCACTCAGCCTTGAATGAAACATTCAGCAGAGGGCTACGGTCGACAGGCTACCCATGCATTTTGGAGCTTCCCGGTTTAGTCAGAGACGAAATGGAAAGAGACCTTATGGCATGACCCTGACTCCATTTGAGCGGGGCCAAATGCTGGTGTAGGATGCGACCATAACCGACTCTTTAGCCCCTTCAATGGTCGGTTCGGGCGCAACCCACGCTGGACACGCGGTAGCCCTAGCGGAAGCAGCCAAGTGCCGAAAGTATTATTCGCACTTGTTCTCACCCCTTGCGTTTGAGACGTTAGGGGGGGGGGCCTGGACTGCTAACGAAGAAACTGGTCAACGATGTCGGAAGAAGATTGATGCTTGCTACAGGAGACGAGAGGGTGGGTGAAAATTTACTGCAACTTCTGTCATTGAATGTTCAGAGAGGGAATGCCGCTTCGGTGAGAGGCACCCTGGCTAGGTGGACCAGCCCAAGCCTGTACCTAACGCCCTGAGTTATGCTCTTACAGTTATGTTCTTACAATCACAAATGCATACCTTAATTTTAAAAAAAAAATATATATATATATATATATATATATATACGCTTGTACCTCTCATCTAAAACTCTCATAAAATGTGGACAAGAATGTCGCACTTTTCGGCCTACTGAGGATGTTATGCAGGGAGATCCTCTGTCCCCTCTTTTATTTAATCTAGTTCTCGACGACATTATTTTACAATTAGACGAAACTAATATCGGGTACCAACTTACTGATGACTTTTGTTTTATGGGCTTAGCCTTTGCGGATGACCTCATCCTCCTAGCCACCACGAAATCTACTCTCCAACGGCTCCTTAATATTGCAGACCCCATTTTGAAATCCCAAGGCCTTGCAAAAAATACTAATAAAAGCTTTACTATATCCCACCTATTTAATAGAAAGAAGGGCGAAGGTGTTACTAATACCGTAGAATTTAACGCTGGAGAGCGGCAATTGACAGCTAAAATAATGAGCGATAGAGATATCTGGGAGTTGACTTTGTCAGCAATGGCCGAGTTGACTCTTCTAAGGATATACTCCTTAATTTACTTAACAAACTCACGATAGCTACATTTAAACCCCAGCAAATACTCATATTTTTGAAAGAATTTTTTATTCCCCGCCTCCTATATAAACCGGTCTCCGTCCCAGACCATCTCACGCACTCCCTAGCGACCTAGTCAAAGAGATCAGAAAGATTGTTAAGTCGAAATGGCTTAAGCTCGAAAACTCGGTGCCGAACGCCTACCTCTACACGCACAAAGCACACGGCGGTCTGGACATCCCCTGCCTTCAATCATTTATCCCCAGACTCCGCCTCTCCCGTTTGACAGCACCACGACACGCCACGCACCCTGGGCTCCAATGGATGCTAACCACCGAGCACTTCAAAAAGACCTTGCGAAAAAAAGCTTCTTTGCAAGCGCTTGGGAATCTTCATTGAGACCGCTACACAAGAGACCGATTACTGGTCTCAACAACTATACAACACGTTCGAAGGGGCACATTTTAAAAAAGCACATGAAACGCCCTTTGTACATTACTGGATTAAGGGTGTGCCCTACCTATCTGGTAAGAAGTATTTACTTACCTGGTAAACCTACTAAAGCCCAGGATCAACGCAGTACCAACGCGTGCCAGGTTGGCCAGGGGACGCCCGGGCTACAACAAACGTTGTAGGCATGGATGTCATGCGCTTGAGATGTGCGATACAACACACAAAGATCAACAGGCAAAATATAAAGATATATATATATATATATATATATATATATATATATATATATATAGTCGTATTCCACGATTGCATATATGTAGAAACAAGATGCACAAACCTAATTTAGTCGGATTTGAGAGGGTCGTAGTTTTTGTTAACATAAGTATTTTCCCAGTGGAATGCGGCGGTGGCTGTTTAGGAGTGGCACAGAAATTACTAATTGTGCCGATGTTGTGCCGATGTAGATCATGACGTCATTTTACAAAATGCACGATTTAAAGAGAATAGGCTGTCCGATTCAATATGCTGGCTTATTCCAAACAAAATTCTGCTTGGTCTGCAAACCATTTAACATTGCCCACCACCTGATGTTAAAAACCTTTCGGGCTGACCCTCAGCCAACATTTAACGTCTACAGGTCTGCTTTCGCATCGCTTTGTGAGACGGACCCCATAAATACAAATGTCCAACGGTAGGGCTCAAACCCGTGCACCTATGTGTCCACTTCGATTGCAAGGCGCCGACGAATGCACCACGCCATTGGGGTCCCCAGATGTTGGATTCCCACAACAAAGTGTCCATTTGTATGTTGTCTGTATGCACGTTTGCACTTTATATAGCAGTAGACAACCCATTGATCTGCGAAGATAACGCCTAGGTTTGCCTCATACCAAAACTTCGTTGTGTGCTGGAACCACACTCTCAAGCACATAATTTATGAAACATCTACTACCAGTTCTTGTAAGGTCCTGCTCAGGAGTGTGTGATACGTATCTCCGTTTAGTCTACTGGGCCATTGATAATGGGTCCAATAGTGTTGTAGCTCACCATTCCAGCCCAAACATTCACGGAGAAGTGATGCTGGCGAGCCTGCGATCGGGCGAAATACAAGTTCTCGTTGATCTACCAGTAAAAACTGTTGCAAGAATTGTTTGCATTTTTTAACCAGACTTCATTCTCGAGTAAACTGAGTGGAGGGAAATCAGCCTAGGTTTCTTTTTCTGTAAGAACCAACGAACAACTATTGTACCTTTCCTTCTTCTGTAAATACCAACGGACAATTTTTGTACCGGTTTCGGCAAGTCCAAGCTCTGCGGCCTACTGATTACCAGGCACGTATTTAAGACTTACAAATTACCTTTGCAGAAGAAAGAAACTTATAGGACCTTATAAGCTTCCTGAAATTGTTCCGTCAGATCCCATACCCACTAAGCACACCTCCCCTCTGGGCAGAGCGTTTCTATAAGATAATTAGTTGCGCTCACACGACGTGGACTGACAAAGTACCCTTCGTTCACTTGGGTCTTTAAAGTGCCGTACTTATCGGGAAGGGAGTTTATCCATCTCGTCGGGTACCGCATCAATGCTCTGGCGACAATGTAATATCTCGGCCGCGGCCGTCGTCCATACAAACGACAGTGCCGCCATGGTTACAACTAAGTCAAATCGTTAGGCCATGTCGCACAAACTTGTCCATGGGAATGCAAGCAAGATATAGACGACATTTGAAAAATATAACCAAATTGCTTCAGAGATCAGAGTGTCAGGTACAGCGAGAAAAAGCTTTATCGCAAACCACACATATCAGGCCTATCACCAGATATAATCGTTATCAAGTATAACTAAGTCCACGTGCTGTCAAGATATGCAGCACCTCCCGGAACCGAGCGCTGGTGCGACGAGGTAAGATTGTCAAGTACAATGTGGAATGGTTGGGTCGTTTCGTCCCACTAAAAAAGAGAAATACTTACACTCCCACCGCCCGCGATTTAATACGCGCGAGCCTTTGACGGGAGTGCCCGCCAGCCCGACAGGCCAGCAGCTCCCCCACCCTCCCCTATCGAGGTTCGGAATGGGGGTACCACACTACTTCACCGTACCGATTAGACGCCTTCACCTCGCAATTCCGCGTTACACACCAGAATATTACGCGCCCCCCCGAAGGGGAGTTTGACCCACTCCAGCGCAGGGGTTCCCCGTGATTACGGGGCCAGAAGGTCCTCTCGACCGGTGGTCTGCTTTCATGTGGCCACTTCTCACTCGTTTTGCCTATTAAGCCAAGGCAGCAGGCGTCCCGGACGGTACCACCGGGTGTCACCCGGGACATTAACCGTCCAGCCCGGGGGTTCTCGTGCAGAACGGTCCCCCCGTATTGGCAATAGCCTTAACAGCCCTCGAATGGGCCACGACAGGATGACAATATAATTTCGTTGCCAACCAATCTCTATCGTATGCCTTGCCCCCCGGTTAGTTGTTAAAACACGGGAGTATTGGGAGTTTGTACCGTCTGACTAACTTACATAGGGGCCAGTGAAGGTCCCCGTAGCGCGTGGTAGTCACACACCAGCGGACCAAGGCCGGTAAGAGAGTCATAGTTACTCCCGCAATGGAATGGTTGGGTCGTTTCGTCCCACACAGGGACAAACCCCGAAACTATGGCTCAATAATAATCTCGTCTGTAGGAATCCCGGTACCCAGGCTCCGCGGCTGATCTTTTGTAATTAGACCCTACCAAAAGTTACGGCTTCTTGGCTTAACGGTGCAGGTTATTCAAGGCACGCTGAAAGTATATAATGCGTTCCAAAAAAATAAAAATTAGGTCTGGGCGCACATGTGTATTAGTGCACTAGGTAGGTTCAGTTCAAGATTCCGAATTTAGCTTTGTATCCTATGTCATCGATGCAGGATGCGGCAGGGGAGGTGTCAAACCTGACACTTGCGGTACGTCTTCACCGTGCCACATGTACCTGTATCCTTGCCACCTCCAATAATAACTCGCCTGGGTATCATCACACTGCGCAAGCGGGGCTAGACGGCAGGGCACATCGAATTTCCGCGATAACGGATCACTACTATTGCGATGCTATGGTCTATTTGAGGACTGGTCTAGAGCGTGGGTTTACTCACGATTCAGGGCGGCTTGCCGAGATTAGTCTTCTTTCTCTGTACCCCTTCCGCCGCGTTAATCTCCTCTTTTCCCAATTTTCGCCCGATCTGCAAATGGAGCTTGCAAAATTCTAAATGCCCTCTCGAAGTGCCTCCTTTACGTCCTGTGCATGCCAGCCTCTCCCTAAGCGGCTGTAGTGTCAGACAGCCAGAGTGAGAGAGGCGTCGTCATCGACTTCGTCCGGCAGTGGAGTTAGGACACCGAAGGCGCCTTTTATATCCTATACATATTCGTCTGAAAATTGTCGTGTCCCGTCAAAAATTTAGCCATGTAGTTAGTCACTGTCTTTTCTAGGACGTGCGTTCCAATTCTTGATTGACGGGATGGTATCCCTGACAGACGCCCCTGAATCGCCACTTGGGATGGATCCCATCCCAATCGGCCTGCCAACGACCCTGCGTTTATCTGCTTCTTCTTCTTCTTCTTCTTCTTCTTCTTCTTCTTCTCGGCGTTTCGGACTTCCCTCCTTTCCAAGCAGTGGGTCATATCATATCATATAGTTGGTGGTGCAGCGATTGCCTGCTTCTAGGTTCCACACGGGACACGGCGGGCTCGCCAGCACTGCTATCGTCACCGTATGACTGTCGACTATTCGCAATGACCGAGCGCGCTATCGCTGGTTGTCTGCCCATTGGCTAGTCCGCTACACGCGGCAGGCAACATTACTATGGCGCCGGTGGTATGGCAACATCCTGGAATTGACCACGACACCGTGGCGGCGGTGCTGACGTCTCTCTCGCCTCTTTCGACAGTTGTTACTGCTGCTGCTGCTGTTGCTGCTGCTGGAGCGGCGGGTGACCGCTTCTGTCGTTTGAGTTTGGGCGCCCACCCTCTTCGGTCTAACACTTCCTCGTCATTTTGCTGCTGCTGCTGCTGCTACTGCCGCTGCTTTAAGTTATTTTTCTTCTTCTTCTTCATCGTACTATTTCCTTTTCCGCCTGTTGGTGGAGAACTGGCGGCGGCAGTGGCCGGTGTTGTTACTGATGCGGCGTCATAATGTAGAATACAGTTGACTGGCGGGTCGTTGTTGTTGTTGCTGTTGTTTTTATTGTTATTGTTGCCGTTGTTGTTGTTGTTGTTGTTGCCGTTTTTGTTGTTACCGTTGTTGTTGTTGCTGTCGTTTTCAAGTCGGCTGCGTATTTCCTAAGTAGTGAGTCGCCCTTCGGCGAGTGTACAACGCTCTCGTAACGGACCGATTCACAGCAGCAAAAGATGCATCAGGAACATAGGTTGAACTGCGCCAATTCACAACACCAGGTAGAATCCAGAAGGCACTAAGAATACTCACGAATAAAACGAAGAGTTGCGTGGATACTCCATGCCGCTCGAATGCAAACATTTAAAAAAAATATTTAAATATATAGTGACATTTAGTGGAACAACGTGACTTTTGCAGTTATCTGCTAACAACTTGGTGAGACTGCCACGTGCTATTGTTTGCCGCTCGAGCCTAAATGCCAAGGATATTTGACAGGTTAATACGGGCTATGGCGGCACTCACAAAGTGCGTGCTAGGAACAAGATCTTAAATGTTTGCGAGTGATCTGTTATATATATATATATATATATATATATAATATATATATATATAATGTATTGAGTAGTTTTTGTGCTTTCAGTGCAGCCTACCAGCTAGCCCACCGCGCTAAGAAGCCGTGGGATTGATTACCCGGCTGTAGTAGTTTCATGACGTTCTCGCGCGCGCGTGACACCCGTTGCGGACGCGTGTTCCGGTTAAGCTCGCATACGTAGGCTATTAAAACAAGCCGTCCACCAGCCAAAATCGAAACACTACTGTTATGCTAGACTACTAGAACCTTACTGTGCGATTATCTTAAATACATAGATAAGGTACTTACACGGCGTGTCAAAGCTGACAAGGCAACCTATTTTCGCCACAGACGACTCGAAAGCACAGAACGATACTCGCCTATTTGGAGAAAAGCATGATACGAAAAAAAAATTATATATATATATATATATATATATGGACCGATGTCAGGCGTGCCGTAAACGGCTAGCACTGTCACAATCGACGAAGCAGCGCCTTTAGACAATCCTACTGCTTATGGTGGGGGGGGGGTATGGATCGCGCATATTGTATACAAAAAAATATTGCAAACATTACGAAAATAGAAAATACTACAAAACATGACTGTATGCTTTGTGGGTGCAATATTCTCCGTGGAAATTTTGCATATATACATGGCACACAAAGTATAATACATTACAAAAATGTTTACAGTAAATGTTGCATACGACAACATATAGTGAAAGAAAAAATCTAACAACATGAACAGAAACGACGTGATAGCGGTCACGTCGCGAATCATGTCGTAAAGTCACGCAAAAGCAGTCATCGTGAACGTGAACAAGTCTCCTCTTCTTTTATGTTATAAACAAGCGCTAACGCTAGTTTAGGTAGACTTAAAGGTGCTGTAGATTTCGTTGAAATAAACATTTCGTCCAGTGGATTGACGTGGTCACAGAAATTTTTGTTTGGGAGTGGCAGTAAAGCTACTTTCACACCCAATGCGGCTGATCGGGCTTCATTTCATAAAATTAGTCGTTGCAGGAGAACGGGCGGCTTAACAGAGACCTTGGATATGTCGGCCAGATTGTTCAGAAGAATGTGTGCTTCGTCTGCCAGACCTCCCACGTTGGCCGGCAAAAGAAAAACTGCCGCATTAAGTGAGTTTGTAAAAATCCTCTAGATTTCGTGATATTCGATTCGTCTAGATACTGTAGCATCTGATTGGTTGACTTGTGTGGTCAATGTGTTCTCAAAAATGTACAATTGTGCTCATAAACTACGCACTCTCAGACCCTTTAGTGGGGTTTATTTTGGTGATCATATAAATGTTGTCTGCGTTTACACTTGACCAACGGCCAATCCATCGATCTCCAGAGGTAGCGTCTAGGTTAGCTCTTATAGCAGCATTGCTGTGCTCCGGCGTTCTGTTGTGTTGGAATTACTCACTCGACCGACTACCTTTAGGAGCAGCTATCTGCAGTTCTGGTAATCTCGCGCTCGGACATGCGTAGTATTACATGTCTCTATTAACCATTTCAAAAAGTTTACATATGTATTTTATTAACACCCGGGCTAGGTAAGTGTGATTGTGTTACATTGGAGTGTTTCGACACAGCTACCAATCTAGCCAGTTCTGCTATGGACCAAACCGCTGGACATATCGCGACGTGGTATCGATCACATTTGCTCTAACATTGTTTGCCATTCGACATTTGTCCTGAGGTTCATAAAAACCCTTTACGTTGCACAGAACGTGACGAAATCCGTGGGCTGCAAAGGCTGTAGTTAGATGCCGATCTTTCATCCCGCTAGCCCTTCGCCCACTGCTCCTCATTACTGCTGCCTCATAAATCCCTATTTTTACCTCGTTAATATAAATTTGCCTTAGCAACCTTAGCGTTGTCCCCGGTACTCTCATTTTAGCTAGTTTTCCAATTATCTTATCCCTTGGTGCTGAGTCAAACGCCGCTCTTAGATCTATAAACATAGCATATAGGGAACTATTCGGCCTGAAAATCGTATCTCAGATTGCTTCGAGCAGCTTCCCAATTGCCGATCTTCCTTCCTTAAATTCGTGCTGCTCTTTGGGTAATATTCTTCTCTCTTCCCCTGCAAAAACATCAATTTCCTCGCTATTATTCCTGAGAATATATTTTACGGGAAGCTTTTTATTGCTATTCCCCTCCAAGTCCCTGGTTCCGTTTCTACACCATTTTCTTTGGGAATGACTATTAATATCGTTTTCTCAGTGTTTGAGGATTCATTAAATAGAACTTGCCAGCATGGTGCGAGAACTAGGGTATCTTTCATGTATTCAATTCTCACCAAATCTTTTTGGTGCGTTTTCTCCCGTGGTGCTCTGTTGATTGCTTCCAATACTTCCCCGAGAGAGATCGTCCACATTATCCAGACCCTAGCTTCCTCTGTCGTCTGATCCCAGTCTCTACTGAACATTGTCTCCTCCGCTTCCGCCTCAGCCATGCATGTGGCCGTTCTTCAGTCTCACTTATGGCTGCCCACTCTTTTTTCCCAGTACCGTTGTTTCACTTTCCTATACCATATCTTAACCAACCGTTTAATCAACAAGGCCAACGGCCGCATAACCGAAAAGATTTTTACGTATTTCCGCGTCAACATACTAACGTGCTTGGCCACCCTGCACCGCTCGTTCAACCAAGGTCTTACGTTTCTCTTCTGCGGTGGCAGCATTGCCGATATGAATAAGCCTATCAGACTGCGTTCGTAGCAGTCTATTTGGATTGCTCCTGGCACTGGGAGTACCCTGTTAAGACCTTGTAACAGAATATTACCGTTAAGCCTTCGTCCTGAGCCTCGCTCTTGAATTTTCCCCCTAAGTTCCACCTAGATGCCCATCGGTATAAGTTCTCTGAGTCCCGCACCTTCCTGTAACGGATTGTCCTCCCCTGCAAATGATATGTCCCTTTTATGCAGATCTGTTGCAAATAGATTAATAACTGACAAACCGGGGTGGCCTTCATATGTGAACACATTCGCTCTGTTGGCTACCCAGCAGCCAATCTTATCTAAGAAGTCTAGCAAGGCCACCGTTCTTTCCGAGTAAATAATGTCTAATCTCGCATTAAACTCCCGTCCGATGATCATTGGAGCTTTCCTCGATAACTCTCCCAAACAATCCCAAACAAAAGGCGCTTAATCAACGTTTCTGTTGACTTTGTCCCCGCCGGTTACACATAGGTAGTCACTATTTATAGCTTAAATGACGTTACTGCAATCAGATTTTCTGCTACTATTTCCACGCTTACTTATCCTACCGATGGTCTGACGAAAACTGATACTTTCCCGCTTGGCCTACCCGGACTCTCTCTACATGTCGCTAAAGCATTGTACTCATACAATCCCCGTATATCGAACTGCTCTCGCGCCTAGGTCTCCGCTAAAATGAAAAACGTTCTTAGAAAGTTTAAAAGGGCCTATAAGATTACCATGCCAGCCCGTACAATTGCTGCAAAATTATCTCGGCGGGCCATATGTCATATGTGGGTTCTCGTTGGCTCACCAATGAGAATTGTGTGCGTTAAATGTGCCCTCTTGTCTAAGCGAAACTTCCTTCTCGAAGAGCACATGATCACAATACAGGAAGCTCGGTCTGGATTTCCTTCCTCTGTAAAGGGCCATTGACAAGTATTCAACATATACCTGGTAATCAGTAGGCCGCGGAGCTTGAACTTGCCGAAACCGGTACGAATGTACAATAGTTATTTAGGTTTTTATAGATTAAATAACTCCGGGCTGAATTCGCTGCACTTAATATATTCAAGGGTGAATTACGATACTATTGGCCCTTCTTGTACACGGCCCAAAAGGCTTTGGGGGTCAATCGGTTCGCCAATGCTATATCAAGTGAAAACGTGCACGGCATACAAATGGCCACCTTGTTCTAACCACCACGCTTTGTTCATCACACCAAAGAGCGCCAGATACAGACCGTACGCTAGCTGCTAACGTTTTTCTCTATTAACATGAGACTCTATGAAACTCGGATATCTGGGAGAGAGGAAAATGGGCAATGTTAAATGTTCTGCAGACCAAGCTGAATTTTCGTCTGAAAAAGCTAGCAATCGGACGGCCTATTCTCTTGAAACTGCGCATTCTGTGAAGTAATGCGCGAGCATCTGCATCGGTATAAAAAATAAGTAATCTTTGTGTCACTTCTAAACAAGGCATTGCCGTCACCGCACACACATTAGGAAAATATTTATTTTACCAAAAACTACGACTTTCTTAAGTTTAGCTAAACTAGCTCTCTGCACCCTGCTTCTATAGAAAATATTGTGATGATTTATTAATCATTTACAATTCGTTTGCACACTCGGCAGTGCTCGCCTTAATAAAAATGGTGGTAAAAAGGTGTCACGTGAAGTTAAGAGTCAGTTGTCCGTGTCCTTGCTTGATGGTAGCTCCCGCTCTTATGGACCCGGTGCGAGCGGTATATCCTCAAGGTTCCTTGCAAAGTTAAAATGGTAAGATCCATAAGATTCCTCTTCGTGATGCGGAGCCCTAAGAGCGTCCTCGCAGATTCGGAGTCCCATACACCACTCATAGAGACAGTGATGGATCCGAATCTGCGAGGCTTTTGCGGGTAACATATATATATATATATATATATATAAAAAGGGTAGCATGTCTATTTCGGTAAACATGTCAAGCGAGTAATATATCAATTTACAAATATAATACTTTAATATTACTTTAAGCTTGAGTAATGGAATAGTCGCATTTGAAATAGGTTTTACAGCTATAATTATAAGGTGATTGAATGTGGTAACGTATCTTGAAAGCAATCGTGCACAGGGATCTTCCTAATCACATTCTGTTTTTTGTTGGCTTTATCGTTTTCTTTCATGAAGGGCAGCATAAGGTCAGTAAGGTCTGTCACGATTACCATGAGATTCCTCCATCAATTCTGTGGCTGATCTGTATTTGCCATTCGTTCATCATTTACCTGCCGATCTCTCTGCTTCTCTGCAGCGCATTCTGTTATATGCCCCACATTTATATTTTCTAAGGACTAACTGGAATATGCGGTACGCACACGCGGACACCACCGCAGCAACTTCGTCTGCAAGTGTGGGCCGCTAGTGTGGAGCTCCAAGCCAGAACATAGAGACCAGGCATGTTCCAATCCCCGCATCCAATCGGGCACTGTAAAAGCTGTGTAACTTTAAACGATTAGAGAGGGAGACCCGCGCGATCTTGCCGTGTAAAGGCGGCTTTTCTTCTTCCTTGGCGCGCAGGACGTTCTTCTATAAGCTGTATGGGCGGTCCAAGGATGCCGTCGTCAGCCCAAGGTCAGCCCAAGCCGCACGCTGAGAGGCTCATTCCGGGCACCACTAATTTGTTTGTTCAGGCGTGTTCTTGGGTTTGCTGTGCCATTATTCTCTAGTCCTAGTATGCTCGACTAGATTGCCTGCTAGCCGGGCTTTTTTGCCAGTTGGTCCTGTCTTCCGGAAAGATCGAGGGGATCTTCTCAATTGGCATGGAACCTGCGCATCTCTCGTCGCCGCTCTGGATAGTGCAAACACTTCGTGAAAGCTCTACTGAGAGTTTCAAGGCCATGAAACAAGGCCCTGCTTACAACTGGCCAGATTCATCCCATTTTAAACAATGCACCTGGCTCATTCGGATATCCCGAATAGTAGACGACACACAACTCCGCAGGAGTCCTAGATCCAGCTCGGGCAGACTCATCTCAACGAAGCCCTGAACATTTTTCTGATGAAAATACCACCAAGGTACTCTACGTCACCGAATAGGTCCGAAAATGACCATTCGCTGCACATCTCGCGTCATTCCTGAACAAAGCCAAACGTGCTTTTCTAAAATTGTGCTAGGTTCTCGTTCGTCTACGGTGTACATGCTTTAGACGCGCCGTTCTTCGTCCGAGAACATCGCAAATAGGACGTACTGCTTGATGCATCCGGATGTAAACAGCTCATCGGGGCTTATGAAGGACAAAGAATCGATCGTGTCCCGAGTTTTTAAAACGAAAAAAATGAATAATCGTAAGCGGTGTCTAGAACAGAGCGTAACATAAAAACCTTGGGCACTTAGTTAAAGGGTTCCACTACTAATTCTGCATAGAAGACGGCTTTCACGAGCCCAGAATCTGTTCTTGTGAGTTCTGCTGATAATGTTGCCTCCGCTAGCACGAGAACGAACAAGAGTCAACCTATTACCTATAAATAGGATAAGATTGTGGAGAGTTTTGAGAAATACGGAAGCCCTTTCTGCTTTCTATAACGTTTAGCCAATTCTGCAAATCGTAAGAAAGATTGCTACCAACAGGTGCGATCCTTTTTTATTAAGCGAGACGATCTGCGCTTGCTATTAGCCCTAGTAATAGTATTTTTACATTTTTAGCACCCGCTAAAGATTTCGCACGAATATTGCCCAGGGTCCTACAAGGTGGCGCCTGATATGCAAAGACACCTGTCCAACTTAGGCGCCGAAACTTAATGCGCTGTGGAGTGCTTCAGAGGATGGTATTCAAGCCAGCTTCGCTGGTAATGCTGAAGCGTTTTGCGTTTATATTGAATACGCTTCTTCTGTATTTAACTTAAAACATAATAGGTATTTATTTTGTTTTCTTTATTGAAACATCTGTACTGGTGTTATCATGACACTGTATAAATTGAAATTGCATGAAAATCAATTTAAAGGTTGCCAGTCGTCGAGTTCTTGGGCATGCGATGTCCCGCGTGCAAGGTGATGGGCATGGTTTCGTCGCTAGACCCTATACCTCGTAGGCTCGTAGGTATGTCGAAAGCTTTGTAAGCGTACATATCCTGTGATGGACGGAGTTCCAGACAAACGAAGTTCGGTCGTGTTTATCAGCGTGCTGCCATCGCGGCCACGCAGGTAAGCGTTGCTAACACAAACACGAGGCCGCTAGGTCCCGCCGCCGTCGATGAAGAGGGGGGTGGGGTTGTGGTTGGAATCGGCGTGGTCGGGTCTTCGGTTGTGGTTGATTTCGACGTGATCGGGGTTTCGGTTGTGGTTGATTTCGACGTGGTCGGGGCTTCGGTTGTGGTTGATTTCGACGTGGTCGGGGCTTCGGTTGTGGTTGATTTCGACGTGATTGGGCCTTCGGTTGTGGTTGATTTCGACGTGATCGGGGCTTCGGTTGTGGTTGAATTCGACGTGGTCGGGGCTTCGGTTGTGGTTGAATTCGACGTGGTCGGGGCTTCGGTTGTGGTTGAATTCGACGTGGTCGGGGCTTCGGTTGTGGTTGAATTCGACATGGTCGGGGCTTCGGTTGTGGTTGAATTCGACGTGATCGAGGTTTCGGTTGTGGCTGATTCCGACAGAGTCGTGTCTTTGGCTGGTTTTGAAAGCACTCCGGCTAGGAGGAGCGCAAATGCAACAACTTTTAGCATCATTGTTGAAGATGGTGTGACCTGCAACAAATGAGCAAATGCAACACAAATTAGTTTTATGCATGAGAACTTGTAAATACACTCAAAACCGAAGAGCATCTGTATTGTAGAGGTTGCCCAAGGGCTAGATCAGAGATCAGTGTGCTCGTTGCATCAAATTGAATAATAATAATAATTATTATTATTATTATTATTATTATTATTATTATTATTATTATTATTATTATTATTATAAAACATGTGCATGTTAGTACACTTAAACAATTATCACATATTCTTAAGATAATTTTATAGCAATAGTAATAACAAAAATAAATGTATGGAAACTTAACAGTAGCGCAGTGAATTTGCCTCGAATAAAGTCAGTTGAATTTTTTATTGAATTGGTAACAGGACGTGTTCACGAAAGTGTGTTGGCGCAATAGTGATGGCTACTTAAGGCCGCCTGTTTCGGATAGGGTATGGTGCGGCAATACAAGGTGTAGTTTAGAAAGGGTCGTCTGCCTTGATAAAATTGATGATAATTCTGTGTACGAGAATGACAGCTCGAAAGAATTAGGTCCCATTATAGAAGTAACATACATGAGCTAAAACGGCGCTAGCGCAGTCGATATTGTACTATCGTCAGCATCGCAGCCAGGGGTCATTCACCTGGCTGCGGAGAGCTGTGGGTAGTCATGTTCATTACTACCCACAGCTCTCCGCAAACACTGTAAGGTAACATTCGACTTATTTCGCGCCCAGACATTATCGCACCCTCAGTACCTAGTTGTAGAATAAACCGATTGCTAAACTCCAACATACTGAGACAAGCGATACAATCGATGCAAAACCTTGATGACATAGACTGCAGTAAAAGGACCCTCCGCTGGGCTATACAAGTATCATCGCTTACAAAAGAAAAAGACCGTGCAAGCACAAACCCTGGTTTGATCACGAATGTAGAGTTTTAAAATATGCAATTTGTAACAACAGAGATTATAGCCAAACTGGATTTTACCAGCTAGCGCTAATGAAACGAACGTTTAAAAACATGATACGAAAGAAAAACAGCACTATGAACAACAGAGACGTCTAAATCGTATACATCTCAGTGTAAATAAACTGTGGCTCCGCCTGCCACATAGAGTGGATCCAGGAAACCCGCTCATAAACGATACCGAGTGGATCAGACATTTTAAAAAGATTTTAGGAAACGATTTTACACTCACGCCCACGGATGACTCAGACGAAACTCTTGTGTTTACAGCTGATGAAGTCATAGGTGCAATATTATCAAGACAAAATGGCAAACCAGCTGGGCCGGACCTTATTATGTATGAACATTTAAAAACTTACGTGCAAATTATAGGCCCGTATCTGACTAGGTTTTTTAACAAATGCGCTCGGCAAGGCAAAATACCTAACGAGTGGACAAAAAACTCATGCACCCCTTTTACAAAGAGAAAGGGGATCCAACTGACCCGAAAAACTATAGAGGAATTGCCCTAACTAGTGTCGCATACAAACTGCTTACATCGCTTATAGTGAGGAGACTGTATGAATGCACGGTTCATGATCTGCCCTGTGAACAGTTCGGATTCCTGCCAGGAAAGTCAACAGCAGACGCTTTACGGTTCGTGATTGAACACGTAAGTGAACGCCAACGAGACAAAAATATGACGTATGCGGCCTTTGTGGACTTTCAAACCGCGTTCGACAGTGCACCTTTCGACCGCCTCCTCGAAATCCTTCGAGAGAGGTTTAAAATTAAGGGACAACTATTCAATTTAATTCGAGACATGCTGAGCCACAATTGCATAACCATAAAAAACGGAAATCACTATATAAACGAGCCTGTTACACAAAAGACTGGAGTAGCGCAGGGCGACTCCGCAAGCTCATTTCTCTTTATACTGTACATTGCTGGCTTAGCAGACCTTCTGCGCACAATGAAAGCACCGCATGCCTTCTACGCGGATGACCTCGTCGTCTTAGCCAAATCCCGGGAACACTTACAATTCTACTTAATTGAAACCTCAACATGTTGTGCGGAGAACCGACTGATAATGAATATCTCTAAGACAAAGATTCTTCGCTTCAGCCGCGGCGGCTCATACGCCGTTGCCGACCACCGCGTCAAGACCAACAGTACTTATTATGCTACTCGGAGACATTTGAGATGTGGATCTCGACACAGTGACAATATCCAGGATTAAAATTGCCCCGATACTCCCGTACTGTCTTTCAGTATTTGCGCCGCACCTAACATTACGCGATCTCAAACATTTAGACCGTGTAAAGGCGTGTTTTGTGAAACGTGTGCTGGGATCACCCAAAAACGCGTCAGCAACCTTGGCATTAGAACTATGCGGAGAACACACTCTGGTAGAAAACTTAGTCCTAGAAAAATTACCGGCCAGTGCAATTACACTCGACATGTGCAGAACATTCAGGGAAGACCGAAACGTACATTTTGCTATGTGTAACTATACAGATGGGCCTGCTTTTCGTTCAGAGAAATGGAAACGTGTCTTCCAAAACGAGATATTGTTATAATTTCGTAGCAAACCATGTGTATCAATCCAATCCTACTACCAACAACTCTGATGAATAAGTATGATGTATTATAGATACTTGATGTATTTTAAGACGCACAGAAAGCTGATTTGATGAGGCTGATTGGCCTGTTACAGTAATTACTTTGTCCAGAAAATACAACCAAAACCACGAACGCCATTACCCAAACCTAAGGAACAACGCATCAAAATCAAAATGTGAAAATAACCCGCCCAAACACGTTGATAACATTAGACGAGCTGAGCGGCTAGTAGCAGTCATCGTACAGTATTCTAAATTCGGTATCCAAACGCGAAGTTACAACACCACCCTATAGCTATGCCATTGGCGAAGGCCAAGGCTGTTTTGATTTCAAGCAGAAAGGAGGAAAGACTAATACTGGATAAGCTATTTGATTTAAAAATATAGTAGTGACTAGCAATTGCAGGAGCACATGCGTAAAGATACTATTAAATGGAAAGTAACGCTAAGATCCTTTGCCAGGAGTCAGTGATAAAGAGAGTCAGTGAGCACACTGCAAAGGCTCTGGTGTCAAGTTTGATTTTTAACGGCTGCAGGTAAAAACAACTACTGTTAAGATCGCGGATTTTCTACAGCCTACGACGAAGCGATCTCTGGACGATGAGTACAGAGAGCAATCAAGATTGTAGTAGAATTAGACCTCTGACACTCACCAATGTATACAAGATCATGCGCAATATATATATATATATATATATATATATATATATATATATCCAAATATGTATACACATATGCAGTAGCAATTATCTAGCTCTTAGTTCCCATTGTTAATGTATTTGCTAAGCGTGATGATGATCAGCGAGGAACTTCAGTCCATGATCGTAAGCGGATTGATCTGACCTTCTGACGCTAAAATAACTACCAAAGAAAACACGGCCACAAATCTGCTCATCAATGTAAATCTTTCCCGGCCTATGAAAACTCCTATGAGCTAGCGGCCAGGGTAATCCGGTGGTGTATTCACAATTACAGACAGCACCGAACACATCCTTAAGTCTCTCCTACGGTTGGCATCGCACATCGTTGTTCTCGTAAAGTGTACTTACGCTACAGCGCAGAAGGGAGTGGTGCTCTTGAGCGTTTTGAGTATTTCGAGGCCACCAGCTCCAGCCCAATGCAATGCAGTCTCTGTGAACAGTCTGCTAGATGCAGCTTCGCAACGTTAATTTACAGAGCTGTCCCACAACAGGTGCAACTCACTGTGCAAGACAGTAACAGCCAATTCTGGCCTGGTGGACTAGACGCGCCATTTAAACAGTCAAGTCGTGTAGCTATGGCGCAGTTCCAACGGGGGCGTTAGGCCATTATCGCAAGCGGGAATTAGATATCTGAGCAGAAAGAAAGAAAAACTAATACTGGATAAGCCAATAGATTTCGAGAAATAATGATGGTGACCAGCGACGTGCAGGAACACACACACACATATATATATATATATATATATATATAAGATAGAACGGATTAAATAGGTTAAACTATCATCTACCTTTGGACGGCAAGGGCGATGGCAGTCGTAACGTACCTCTTACCTTCTAATATTCTAACAATATGCTCATAAAATGAGTCAGTGCGCTAACCGCGACGGCTCGAACGTCATGTTTTTTGACGCTACAGCGACTACGCGTTAAAATCACTGTCGTTAATATTGCGGAACTGCTGCCACAGCCTACCACAGAAATGCAGCGCCTTGCACAGCGACGTACTCACTCACCACGAAGAACCCTACTCATGGCAATAACGAACAGCAAAAACAGACCGTTTGTACCTATTGTGCGGGAAGATCGAGAAAAAAAACCCGTGGAGCAAAGGCTACAAGATCGTGCGGAACAAATTGCATCATATGTATGTATATATATATATATATATATATATATATATATTCAGATTCAGAACGTGGTTTATTTGCGAAACTGCATTACAAATGCTTAAGTTTTTTGAAAAAGACATTTCATAAAATGGAGTGAATTTACACAGTCACACGGTTATATATACAGGTGTGTACACAGTAAACCGGTGATCAGTTCATCGGTGTGATTCAGCATTGTTGCAAGGAAATACGCTCGTCATAACAGTATTGCCGACCCTTTTTATGGTGGATCCTATAACTCATGAATCAATTTCCATCTCCGCAGCTCTTGACTTCACAACGCCTGCTAATATCCTCATCGATCTGTTATACCAGAGCCGGCAGCAAGATACTTTTCTAATTCCCGCACAAATATACTCACAGAGAAGAGAGATCGTACGCGTCCTGGTAGAGCGTTCCAAACATGCGGCAGCCAACACAATAGGTAATGAGACCTAAGTTTCTTTTTGGTCCGCGGTATGACAAATACTGTCGCTCTACGCAGTTGCCTTCTCCGCCTAGGTACCAAGGGAAATACTATATCCGCCGGTAGTAAACCGCGAGAGGTTTTGTAGGCAAGCGTGGCCACTCTAAGAATATATATTTTTGAGACTGGTAAAATGTTATAAGCAGCGAACAGATCACTAACTGACTTGTAGCGCCGTCTGGAGAAGATGACACGAAGTGCATTATTTTAAATCACCTAGACTCTTTGAAGAATGCCTTTGTACCCACCACCCACAATAGAACACCATAACATAAAATAGATAAAAATAGGGCCTTGTAGACAGTTAGAAGTCTCTCAATGGAAACCCCCACCTGCCTTAATCTTTGCAAAGTTGCAATAACTGCATAGCACTTTGGTATCAATTGATCTATGTGAGAATGCCAGGATAAGTGTTCATGCAATACCAAGCCGAGACACCTCACCGCCTGAGAACAATACACCGTATTAGTACCCAGTTGAAAACTATCGGGCAATTGAAGCAGCTTTCTAGCGGGTCGAAACACTAAGATATTGGTTTTGCTCGTAATTACAATCAATCCGTACTAATTGAAAACTTTAACGACTCTTTCAACAAACTCAAAGGAAGCGTTAATACCATTAGAAACGCTGCCCAGGTCGAGCCGAAACAAGATTGTCGTGTCGTCAGCAAGAACTATCGCCTTTCCCAGGTTATCGTGTTTGATTTTCAAGAGTATGAAGTTCAGTAGTATAAAAAACATAAAGGGACCAAGAACCGAGCCCTGTGGAGTCTTCAGGCCAAATAGATTGAACAGGCCCAACCTTTACAGACTGAATCTATCCTCAAGATAGGATCTAAACCAGCTAACTGTTGAGACGGTGCAGCCCAAGTGGGTCAACAATTGGGTAAACAATCCATGGTCAAGGCAATTGAAGGCAGACGCCACGTCCAGGAACACGCCCAAACAAGGCTGGTTCATTTCGACCGAGCCAACCACATGCTGCCACAGATGTGCTAGGGCTAAGTCTGTCGATCGGTTTTTACGAACACCAAATTGGTCTGATGAGAGGAAGTTAATGTCCTTTAAATAACGAGTTAGGTTCAGTGACACTAACTTTTCAAAGATCTTTGAAATATAGTCAACAACTGAGAGAGGATGGTAGCTGGACGCAAGACACCTATCCCCTTTACCCTTGTATAATGGGATTACATTGGTAGATCTCAGACATCTAGGGAAGTAGCCGTGTTGAAAAGATAGGTTAATTATTCTTGCCAAAGGAGCTGCAATAACGGGACACCCATGATTCCACAAGACCAGCTAGCATTCAAGTTCCTTATCACACTCTCAACATCAGAGGCCTGTACCCGAGGCAACGAAAATGATTCATCTTCAAGGCAGTGCCCATCAGTACACGGATTTAACAAGTTTATAGTTGTAACGAATGTAGGTTTCCAGCCGTAGCGAAATGTAGGTTTAGTTCATCCGCGATCGACTTTGGTTCACTAATCGTCTGACCCGTGCTGGAAGTTAAGACTGATGGAAGCTCTGCCTTAGAAAGCTCTCTACCGCAAGCTTTGTTATTATATTTCCACAAGCGCCGCGAGTCCGATTTAATGTCATTAAACCGATTTTTATAGAAAGCCTCTCTGGCTAGGCAAATACCGCTTTCTAGCGCATGAGTACGCTGTTTTTGTCTCAGGCGTCAAGTGCTTACGATACCTTCGATAAAGCTTGTTCACCGTGTGCCTCAACCGACAAAACCCCGGGGAAAAAGAGAATGTGTGGCTGTGTCGAGAAGAACCAGGACTGTCCAGACTACTCTTTGGAAATGCTTTGTCATAGATCTTGCTCACGGTAGCCCGAAACGCTTCGAGAGCTGAATCTACATCTAAAGCTTCATAGACGTTGATCCAGGAGGCCCGCCGTACCAAGTCAAGTAATACATCAATACTGCTCTGATCATGCCGCCTATGCAAAATAGGTTTCAATTCAATTCAATTCAAGTGCTCCTTTATTGTTTTCAAAGGGAATATAATTATATACATGGCTATTCACAAGTTGGTTATTCAATATATACAATGCACAATATAAGACGCATAAAGAAAAATGAACCATATACAAGGACGCAATAGTATCAGTGCGTGATATATATGTAAAAGTAAAGTTTATAATATTATATCACGAATTCATAGTTCTCAACATTCTCGCTATCCGCCACGAAAACATATTGTTGATCCGGTCAGATCGTGCAACTATTTTTGACGATATGGTTTGAGTACTGCGCAGATTGTTGTTTCGAATATTAAAAAAGATGGGGAGTCTATTCGACTGAGATATTCGTGCGTACATTTTAAAATCTGCTCTCGAGTGTCGTTCTGATATAGGTAGTAAGTCGAGACTGCTACGCTCTACCTTACATCTCAATGCAACACGTCGAAGGAATTTAGACTGAACTTTTTCAATTGCATCCATATGTTTCTTTAAATACGGCCGCCAGACTTCACAGCTGTAGATGAATTTGGGAAATACAAGGCTATTATAGAGGCGGATATAAAACAATGGACATTCGATAATAAAACAACGAAATATAATGTTACATATAAGACTAGCAGATTGAATGGTTTGCGTAATGTGAATGTTAAAATCTAGCTCCGGTGTTATCGTTACCCCAAGATCGCGAATGCTGTTTACTCTGGGTATCTCCTGTCCATCAAGTGTGTAGACGTGGCCCTCCTTCAGACACACAACGGCGCATTTAGGGACCGAAATGATCATATCATTTTTGACGCACCAATCGGAGATGGAGTCAATTGTTTTCTGTAATATTTCCCTGTCAGCCTTTGTGCCAGATGGCCCGTAAAGTTTAAGATCATCTGCATATAGTTTGTGCTTAAGGGCTCCGGGTATAACGTTTTTAAGATCTAAAATGAATATACAGAATAACAATGGGCCCAGACATGATCCCTGAGGCACGCCCGAGGGACACACCCCATACTGACTAAAACTGTTGTTGACCCGCACACAAAACCTTCGATTCGTTAGATAACTTGATATCCATAAAACAGTGTGCTTGTCTATATTTAGGTCAGTTAGTTTCTGTAGGTTTCTATAGGTATGTCCCTTCCAGGCACAACCGAAACGGGTTGACCGTCGTTGACAGAGATAATGATCGGATAGAAATCTGAAAATAATGGGGTCTCTAACACAGCTGCCTCGATAGAACTAAAAACAGAACAATTAGCTATAGCGATATGATCTATACAGGTTGCTGAGCTGGGACGGGTTACCCTATCTATTGTGTGAACAAACCCCCTCGCCATAAAAAAAGATAGATATTTCATACTAGGAGTATTTTCCCATTAGCATGCAAGGCAGGTTGCTACTTCGCGGCAATAAAGTTTCAAGGGTATCCAGCAGCACGTCATTGTGACTAACACGACATGAGTAAAAAGCTATTATAAACCCCTCACACCCTCGAGCGTTTTTTACATGGATACGAACCGCTTAGACGTGACCATCGGGACTACAAAGAGATCGATTGGAGAGTATTGCAGAAGTGTTTTTACGAAAATTCCGACTCCCCCTCTAGAGCGATCGTTTCTGCAGGCAGTAATAAAGTTATAGCCTTGAATTCCGTGAGTAGGACAGTCCGAATATTTTAGCCAAGTTTCACTTATGGCAACGATATCAAAACCAGAGCCATCTCGATACTTTGCGTTTCTCGATCTCGCAGGCACGCACTGGACACGCCGATGAGAGGGACGAGTGCGGTCCTTTACAACGCAATTGGCTTCATTCTTACATTTAACGGCAAAATGCCCTTTCTGCCCACAGTGCACAGCAGCACAGGCAGGTTCATTCCGACAGTTTGGCACCATATGCCCAAACTTTAGACAGCGGTAGCAAGAGAGTGGGGTACCAGCTGACATCACTACCTTGTACGAGTGAAAAGCCAGAAAGACCTCAGCTGGTGGTATCTTATTAAACTGAAGAAGCACTCTGTCCGTGGGAATGCTAGAAAGTACATTACCAGTTCTTTGCTTGATCATCTCCCTTTTGGCTGAGACAACGTTAGCGCTTTGAAGAGCTTCTAGAATGTCCTCGTCGCCAAATCCGCGATCTGCACCATTAATTTCTGCCCAGTAGTTGGCCAAATCGTGTCACTTGGCCGTAACCTGAATGCCCAAGACTGAGTCAATCTTTACTGCCTCCTTGTTTCATCTGCAGTATTAAACCACAAGTTGATAAAACCAGCCTTGACTCCAGGTTCGGCTGAGGGAAATAACCTGGCCAATTCGCTACAAAGGGGCAATAGTTTCTCCGTAAAAGGTACTTCCGAAGTAGTCAACTCCTCGTTTACCAAGCTCTCCGACCGGCGTGCAATTACGACTCAAAAAAGTCCCTTAGAACGCTTGATTACGCCCTCCCGTATAGCCTGAATTTGGCCTCGTACCTTGTCTATACGCTTAGCTGCTTGTTTATTGACAACCAGATTCCAGCCATTCGATGAATTATCTGATTGGTCAGCAACGTCTGGGCCACTAGAAGCCCCTCCAGTCGGCGCACCCGCAAGGTGGAGATGACTGCCAGAGTGCGGCAGGGTTCAATCATTGGACCACTCTTCTAGATTCTGGCATACGATGACGTCCTAAAAATTCAGCATCTTCCACCGGGGGTAGAATGACTCGCCTACGCGGATGATCTTGCCGTGACCGTCAGAGCCAGGACCAAGATGGAGCTAGAGACATACGCCAATACTGCGCTAGCGGATATCGATAGATGGATGAGAGGTGGTCCGCCTACACGTGTCACCGTGCAGTTCGTGGTGCAGTCTGTTGTCTCCATTGTATTAGGTGTCGGAGCTGGCGCCGATTCAACAGCCTTGAACGTCGCGTTGCATGTACTAGCCTCGTTCATGGCGGCCGCTGTGAATGATATCGCTATAATCCCCTTGGATGCCACATCTGCGGCAGGCGCCGAATCATCATCTCCATCACGAATAGTTACTGCACATTTACTACTCTTCAACCGTTGGTTTGCACCGGCATTCAGCTTTATGGCTGCGTTTCTCCTTTGCTCCATAAAAGTTTTGTTGATCACCATGCCTTAGCCACACCACACTCCAACGTGGCGACGCACGACGAATGCTACGCGCATTCACAATTCGCCGTCTTTGGGGCCTGTAGCCAAGCTACCACCGCACCGCTAGTAAGGCGCAGTTTCACACAGCTGTCGCACGAAGAAGTCACGCTCAAACAAACAGGACCGAACAGCACCAATTCGGCAACGCGTGTCGATACAGCCAAGTCCAAAAATATAGCTAGTCCAGAGTTACACCAACTCCAAACGATCGAAACGAAACAGCACAGTACACACACATTGGGGGCACAGAAGTTCGAGAGTTTAACCACACCAAAGTAGAGGCTCAGACAGGCCAAGAACGACCAAAAAACACCGAAACCGCACGGACCCTGCTTACATCGTGTGCCAACCGAACGGTGAGCAGCAACACCAACTATGATATATAAATATATATATATATATATATATATATATATATATATATATATATATATATATATATGCACAATCCCTGAAATATAGGGCCACCCATTTTTGCCACATTTCACGCATTTATTATAACCAATCGTGTAAAAATCACAGTAATACATGCTCACAGAGAAACAACGAAGACTTCCATCGACATTTGGGGTCTCGGATTACTTTGAACCACGAGATTTCCACATTTGGCACAGTTACGCCGCGAAAAAATAATAATGTCACTTGCAAAATGCATGTCTCAACGAGTGAACTAAGGAATAACGACGTTTGGGCTCATTTAACGGCTCGACACAGACAAAAGCAGACCTCCTACCGGAAGTACTTTCCATGTTGAAGCGATAGGCTTAATCTGGCGCCTCATAGGTGAAGAAAGAACCCATACCAAGGCTTATAAGGACATCGGCCTCTCTAATCGCAAAATGTCCCGTCAATTGGGGCGTTGTGCCCAAGTAGTAAAGAACTTTGTTAATTTAGGTTAAAAATGCGCCGTAAAAAAGTTCCGGGCGTCCAAATTCTATTCGGAACGAAACAAGCTGCAATTCTGAAGAAAGCGTCGAACTCTGCGCCCCCGGCGAGGGTAATTGCGGCGGCGGCCGACGTGCGAAATGTGCAAAGCTTCCTCAGGAAGACACATTAACAAAAACACAAGAAAAAACAACGATTGACCGCTGACCGATGCAAGCTCGTCTTGACTTCGCCCACGATAAAATGTCATGGACCACTGAGTGCCCACGATACGATGTCATGGACCACTGAGCGTACAAACCATGTTGCGATAAAAATGTAGAGCTGTAAAATACACCATATGTACTCCCCCGCATCTTAGCCGCAGGAAATACAACGACTCGCTGATATAAAACGGATTTTAAAAAAATAAGAAAGGGGACAAGCATGCGGAATCATTCCGCGCGTGACACGCGTTTAGCACATTACTACTTCACAAATCTTAATTGATGACAGTCAATAATTAATTCATTTTACGCTTCCATGCAGTGGTGACATCATAGAACCTCCGAGGGCTCCAATAGAAAATATTGTGATGATTTATTAATCATTTACAATACTTTGCACACTCGGCAGTGCTCGCCTTAATAAAAATGGTGGTAAAAAGGTGTCACGTGAAGTTAAGACTCAGTTGTCCGTGTCCTTGCTTGATGGTAGCCCCCGCTCCTATGGACCCGGTGCGAGCGGTATATCCTCAAGGTTCCTTGCAAAGTTAAAACGGTGAGATATGGCACCACATTGTTGGAACCAGGATCTACTGGCATCGATTCCGTCCAAGTTTGGCCAAAGATAAGCATGATCATGCAACAATAACGCTTTCCAAAATTGGGTCTAATGCTACCTTTGGACCATAAGCTGCATCAGCCTGCCGTATATGGCATATATAGCAGCTTTTTGTAAATAACATGAACGGGCTTTCGGTTGCCCGGACGTGATAATTGTATTTATTCAAAATTTCATTGCGATGGCAATGGGCTTTGTTGGAAATGATTATTTCCTTTATATCATCATCATCATCATCATCAGGTTGTTTTATTGACATGCTCTTTTACAGGCAATCTGTCACAATTTATGTCAAAGTCATATTTCATTAAAAATACCTATCGTTGGATCACCCTGCATCTGTCAAGTGTAATCACAATATTATATACACACACAAACCTATATAATCTAATCTTGCACAGTGTCGCTATTTTACTGATTTAAAAACTAAAAACAATTGTTTTCAGCATTTAGTTCCTTTGTTACACGTCTTCTAAAAACACCGACCCGCTCCGTATTTCGGAGGTCCTGCGAGAGCTCGTTCCATACTTTTGGCAGCATGCTATAAAATCGATATCACGCTGCATTAACTTTGCTAACACCTGATGACGAAGTTGAGCTGGTTTTTCACAGCTTAGTGCGTCATGCCCGGTACTGCGAAATTTTTGCAAGTTCGTGGGTGGCACTAATACCAAGCATCCCTTGTATTTTGTCGAGTGTTATTTTCTGCCTTGTTGTTTGGTTCATTTTGATTCAACAGTTTTTATTTTCCGCGAACGTGAGCGTTGTATGTATATATATATATATATATATATATATATATATATATATCTCACCCCGAGAGTTCTCGGTGGTTTGCAGGGAGAGCAGGCGTTCCTAAATCTAGTTTTTAGTCTACTAGACTATAAACACTAGAAGTAGCTCGTACGGCACCCCGGTAGTGGCTGTTTTAGCGTTTTCGGACACGGCGGTGACGGATCTAGTTGCCGCCATGCTTAAGGACGAGCGTAATTGGAATTAAGAAGTGAGCCTGGTGAAGAGAGTTCTAAGAAGACAGAACGAGCTGGAAGCGGAACGGGCGCACCGACAACGTCCAAGGCAAGAAGCGCCGGGCCCGGGCGGCCAAAGTTAGCAGTCGCTAAGACACGGAGAGCATAGAAGAACCTCAATTTTTTATCGAACTAGAGCGCAAGCGGTTCCCTTGAGAAATGATTGCAACATATTTATCAATTTAAAAAAAAATACGATAAACACTACTTTGTAGTCTACAGCGTACAATAGTTGGTGCTTAAGGACTTGAGTGAATTTCCATGAGGGAGAAGGAAGCATCTGTCTGCCGCTTTGTACTTACATGATGAACGTCTGCTCGTACACGACCAATAAGTCATACGACATCGGATGTTGTATCTGTCTGTCTGTCTGTCTGCCTTTCTTGCAAACACTTCTTGATAAAGCGTAAAAGATAACTGGACAACTAGAGAACGCGATTTTTTTACCAAGCGTGCACTGCGGCTTAAGCCTAGTTTCTACAGCTATGCGATTTCTATTTTCCCTGGCAAACAATATTTTCCTGAAGTTTATCAGCTGTTGGTGCAAGCCTTCTACAACAAAAAAAGTGCCCCATCCCCCGGTGTTCTAGGGACAGGATTGGGGCTTAGATAGCATAAACTCTGACACGATAGCAATATAAGTTAAACCGCTCCGGTGACCGACTTCCACTTGGTGTACAGCTATATGTATGTAGATGAATTGGTCACACCTTCAGCAGGTAGTTTGAGTGCGGGGCGCAAAGCGTCATGCGTGACTACTTCACGTTGATGCCTTTTTTTGTAAGGGGAGTTGAGCACTCTCATAATTTGTTATACTATAAAAAGGTGTTTCCTGAGCCCTGGCGCCTCGGCGTGCTTGTGCTCTTACTACAGTTCATCGCTATAACCGTTAAATAACCTGCAATACATACAAATCCAGTAATTACAATTAATAATAACAAATTCAGTACGAAGAAACGAACATCTGAGAGCAAACATTGACTTAGTCTGCTTGCTATTGACCAATCTAGACTAGATGCTTGTAGTTCGTCTGGCCAGTGGACTGGATGAATCGAGACGAGTTTCGTACAGCCAATCTACAGGAGAAGAGGAGACGCAAGGAACCCGGGAAACTATCCCCGGAGGTATAGAACTGAATCGTTTGTTATATTCATTTAATATTCTGACTACGTTAATTCAAAACTGCAGAAAGTAGGTCACGGCACTACGAATGATCGCATCGCAAATGATAGTTGTCGCGCCGGGATCAAACCCGCATCGTCTATGCCAAAGTCGCCAGTCGCCACGGCTATCATCATCACCATCAGATTGTTTTTTTTTAGAGGCTAAGCTATACGAAGTCATTGCGGGTGAATTGTTGCCAGAACAGTTAGAACGTTTTTTGACAATATCACCACAGTGGAGAGCCTTCCGTCGTAGTCATGTCGATAACACAGAATTATGGCGTACATACTCAAGGCGATTCGGCAATACCATTTCTTTTCGAATTCTGTGTTGCTGAGTTAGCTGAGCTGTTCTCCGCGCCTACTTGAAGGCACGCTACGCGCATCTTCTGCTGATGACCTCGTGGTTTTGGCCAAATCACGAGGCTATCTTCAATTCTACTCGAAAGAGGTGTCAAACCGGTGTTACGCAGACGGCATTGCAATCAACAAATGAAACACAAAACTCCCTACATCCAGTCAGTGCGGCTGTTACGCTGTATGCTCTGACCACCAGCAAAAGAGAAAGCATGCCGGTTCTTGCCTTGAGTTCATCAGCCAAAGCTCATACTGTCAAAGAGTAACTCTCACAATGCGACAATCTCGTTTAACAGACACGTCAATGATGGACTTGCAAAAGCAACAGTGGCTATAATAATGATGATTAGTCATTTACTTGATATGATCGCACCCACTTTCAAGATCGAACACAAACCGATCTTAGATACGTAGAAAGAATAAACAATGTTGTAATAAACGAGTATTAATGGTGCCAAAGAGAACGTGTCGACCACCTGTGTCTTCATACCTAGTCGACGGAACAGAACGGTGCACCGGAATGAACATATAATATGTCGCGTGTGAGATAGCATGGTTATCACTACTGCTATATGTGTGGCAAAAAAAAGTACGAATGTTGCGTTACGAACAACTAAACGCTAACGAACACATGTGCAAAAATTGCAGAATGCCACTTGAAAAGTTAAAACGCACACTTGAAAAATTAAGTCGTCGTAATGGTACCAATTCTAGCCGAAATCAAACCAGTTTCTTCCCAAGACTGGCAGAAGACTACTACATGGTATAAATTCATCTCTACCTTTAGCCAGGTTATACTATGCGAGCACATACTAGACGCATATAAGTGTTGCCAGCATACAATCAGTATAGGACAATGCTTAAGCAAATTTACAAACTTGGTAGAAGAGCTAATTCCTGCGAGCAGGAATTGATCCTACGCATGGCAATGGCCCGTTTTTCTTAAACCGAGCGTTTGACTTTGACCAACTGAGCGTTTATACTGTATTTTTAGTTATCTAATGATCTTTGTCTGAATATATATAAATATATATTTTTTGCAATTTTATGATAATTGGGCTACCGTTTTTCAATTATTGATGCATCTGCTTATCTTGGCCATGATGAAACTGTCTTTTTTTTGTAGAGGTGGAAAATGCTTTACGCACACCCTCCGATGTTAATAAAGAGTAGTGTGGGACTAAACGCCGGGGAAGAGTATAATACTCGATCCAATCCGCGCGTTCTACCCACTAAAAACCACCTCTCCCACCCTCTTCTGGTTCGGAATTGTGAACCATTACCTCGAGACCAGAAGAGGGGAGTCCCGTGCTGCGACCCTCTCCTTAGTCTACGAGTATGTCCCGAGCAGGGAGTGGGTCCTGCCCGGGAGTGGACACTAGAGGCCTAGTGTTGAATCGCGATCGGCGGCGATCTTCCTGGCAAAATTTTTCGCGCATAAGCCCGTCTAAGTATTATGATGAAACTGCCTGGCTGCATGGTTTGCACCGAACTACGTTAGAAGATATTTTTGTTGAGATGAGCAGGACAGACCCCTACGATACGGAGAGGACTAAAGAGTGGCCTGTGGAAGCTACAAACGTATCGTCTCTTCTCTTCATTTATTTTACAATTTGTCCAGGACCTTAATAGAGAAAACATCAGAGAGCCGTTCACAGCTCAGAATGACAAACGTCAGGCACTGTACCACCCCATACCAAGCCGTTAACCCATAGCAGGATTGTGACACCGTCAAGTCCTTTGTCGTCATCAAGCCCCAATCTAGGCACTAGAATCTAACAGTCTAACTAAAATTATTATTATTATTATTATTATTATTATTATTATTATTATTATTATTATTCTTTTGGCGATGCATAGCAAGAAGCTGGTAGGTAAATTTCCCAAAGACGCCATATCAACAGTCTCGGCAAGGTTAGGCAATCACATGGAGTCGAGTTGCGCTGTATGAAGCAACGCTTTTTGCTCATCTTCTTCTTCTTCGTCTCCCAGAAAGAGAGGGGGTAATGGAGGTTGGACGGAAAGAAAGCAGAAAAAGGATCCCGTCGTTAGCTGGCTATTCGGGCGCCCGTCTTCCCGCTTATACGGCGCGGGGGAGGGAGAGGCCTGTTTCGACAAACACCTCGCTGAAATCGGATCTATTCAAAACGAGTCGCAGTGTTCCGTTCGCTCGCTCGCTCGCTCATTCGTTGCCCTGCATATTGGATCGTTCGGCTTTTCAAGAGGCCACCGCACTGCACACACAACGTCGCCAGCCCTTCTTGGGGGGTGGGTTCACCTGTTGTTGTCTCTCTTAGATTGCCATCCTACGTTCTTCATTGCGTCATCAGGCGCGCGTAACGCGCCCCCGCCGAACAAACTGGCCCGGCTCTGACGACTCTGTACAGTCAGACCCGCAGGATCCCCTTTCTACCTGCCTACGCTAAGGAAGGTCCGTTAGCGTCGCAAGTTCACGTCGTTACCACTGAATAAATATTTCTACCGTGTGTGATATTCGTAAAAAACCGTGTTTGTTGTCAATTGTTAAAATAAAAAAAAAACCTACACACACACATGCATGCACGCAGACACTCAGGCACGAACAAATGAGGTAACACACCTGACAGAGAGAGATAAGCCAAGTGTTATCATGAGAATTCGTGGAACGTATCCTCATTCAGGCAAACTGCACTATAGCATGCTATATACCTAGATATATAAGCATATATAAAGCATATGTATATGTGCTTCGTTCCATTACATTTGTTTGTTGTTACTTAACCAACAACGAATACCTCATTTTGGACATCCGATCTCTTGGTGTTTCAATATATAGCTGTTTGTGTGCAAAAACAACTAGCATTTACAATAAAATACGTAGTGTGGTAAATATAGCTTGTCACGTATATATATATATATATATATACAAATATATATACATATATATATATATATACAAATATATATACATATATATATATATATATATATATATATATATATATATATATGTATGTGTACACCCTGATGAATTAAAATCTACTCGGCCGCGTCCCCATATGACAAATGTGTGTGTTTGTGTGAAGATTCAATCTACGCAGCAATATTGTAAGAACGCTTGTGCACATACAGTTACACTGACTATATCTGCGACTTTTAAACATGGGTAGGCTAAGCTTAGGTTAAGCTTAGGTAATACTTAGATAGCATCATTCACAAATGTTTTCGTTGCAACTTCATGTCATTACCACTGATTACATATTTCGACGGCGATTAGCGAGTAGCGGTGATGTCAACCGTTATTCAATTCACACAGCAACATAAAAACGCCTGGGCTCCCAGAACTGCTCCGGCTACGCCAGCTATTTCTAAACGTTTGTAAGCTAAGCCTAGTTTAAGCTCAGATGATAACTAGACAGATTCTGAGATATATTCAATACCCAAAGGGTACTCAATTTTCCTTTTTTAGGGCGTTGTGGAGCAGAGTGGTATGCACTATCAATAAAAGACAATCAATGTAACCATCAGATACGGCTATAAGGTTTGATTGGGCACAAACATATTTTCCGTTTTGTGCTCGTCAACATTTTATCAACCGTCAACCGTTTAGCTAGCTCAGCTTGTTATCGCGAGCGCCCTTAGAAATTTTGTAAAATGTATACATTTTCCTAAATCTGCGACAGTAGTAGAAAACATATTTGAGCTTAGGACCGCAACGTAAGAGAAGATGTACGTTTAGTTGTTCTATCCGTATTGAAGTAGCAATCTTTTGCAATATTAGTAGTAGTAGTGGTGGTGATGATTAAGATAATTATATTTTGTTGGGAACAAGGGTTCATTATGAATGTATGTGCAGGTATCATATATAACATATTACTAATTATGATACCTGCACATATATGATATTCACAATATTGTTTGTATTTTTACTATCGCTAGAGGGCTGGTGGCCACTCAACATCATATTAGCATTCATTGCCTTTCTGTAGTTCCAAAGTCACCGTTTGTCGGAGCTAGGAACGCAGTCGCTCCCGTGTCTTTCGTTGTAGCCTTAAATAACTTGTTCTTAACCGTTTTTTTTATTTAGTTCGAGTGCATCCTTGCCCCCTAACACCAGATCACCTATATTATTATTATTATTATTATTATTATTATTATTATTATTATTATTATTATTATTATTATTATTATTATTACTATTACTATTATTATTATTATTATTACTACCTCAAAACCAAACACCAGTACAACGTGATCTTCACGACGAAGACGCGCGTATAGGCGTCGTTTGTGCATCTTCCGTTGGTGAATGGTGCGGCCGAGATCTCGCCGCGGTTCGTTCACGTGATGGCCGAAGGGCCTATGTGTAGGACGAGACAACAGCGTCTCGCGCCAGCAGCGAATTATGGTCATTCCAGAGTCGGCTGACACGCTGATACGAGCGTCCGGTCGACACGCGTGCCGCCGTCTCCCTGCATTCCGCCTGGCTCCAGCGTGACGCGGTAGCCGGCCTGGTCTAAAAGGCGCACGCCGGCCTGCCCAAAGAAGCCATTGATGACGTCGCGGCGGCGGCCCGAGCGGCGCGAGCCCAGCCAGCTTAGTGCGGCTAAGCCGGGGCAGGCTGCCGCTCCTCATCCACCGTCCTACCCACGTGGATATTCGTCCTTCTCGATGTAATAATAGAAGTAATAATTATTGCGAACAAAAGTTTATTATTATTATTATTATTAACAATTACAAATGTCACAATTACTAATATTCTAATCATATCATATTTACGATACGTATAGTATTGTTTTGTTTTAGTGTTACTCTTATCATTATTATTTATTGCAATGTTAAACAATGTTACAGTTGTGAGCTCTGAGCGTACTATTTCAAATCTTTTAATTATTATTATTATACCGTGGCGCCGTGGATTTAAACATTCACATGTATATATTAAATTCATATATAATAATAATAATAATAATAAAAAATAATAATTATTATTATTATTGAGTGTCGGTGACCACTGCTATTCATAATACAGGCGGCAGTCTACTTTGGAAAGCATTTTAACTACATTGGAGATTATCAAGGGCTAGTTAGGAATAGCCGGATTTAAATACATTTACGCGTGCCGCTTAAGGTCATGTGTTGGTGGCTCTGTCTTTAGCTTAGCGACGCTACATCACCAGTGGGCTACTGCCAACGAGAAACAAGGCACTAATTGTAAGGTACTTTATCGAAACCACGAAGTCAACCTGTGTTAGGACATCTCTAGCTCTACCGAGCGGGGAGTGCGCCGAGCTCCTATGGAAGTTCCAGCTGCTGCACCTCTCGGCATCTTATCTCGAAGCTCATATGCCAATCACTGTCATAGTGCTTTTGTCACTCGCTCTCTACAGCCGTTTTGAATCTGATAACGTTGTCACAAAGACCGCGGAAAATCGGCCATTAGCTCTCTGATGTCACCATATGTGTCACAAATTCTCTAACCGTTGAACCCCTGAGCGAAGAAAACATGGTGTCTCTTGCTCGTATTAGTGCCGCACGGCGCAGTACTGTGTGTTTGACGTCGTAAGCCTCGTCCGACTTACACGTGTCGGCAGTGCCCTTATTCGATTGGGATCATATTTGCCTGGAACTGAGCATAGCTGGTGAGAACTGGTGTAATGTGGAGGAAAATTTCGCCGTGCTGGCACTCGTACCAGTCATTGAGTCTGGTGATGAAGTCTCCTTCCGACTCCCTTGGGTCCACTTTTCGTGCTAGGGCGCAACTGCGGCTTTTCCTGCCGATATTTGGTTTAGCACCCCGTCCAGCATGCGCTTGCTTCACCCTCCGCCAAAAGATTCCAGGGATTCCAGGTTCTTGACATACAACGTGGAAACGCTGCCTCCGTTCGGGGCACACTCCTGAAGTGGTCTCGCCCTGGCCTCATCGAAACGGACACGTGACAGTCACAATGCGCATTGGCTTAGCTAGTTGATGTGTGTAACATATATCTAATGTATTATACGGAAAATAAACTTTATATTATTTGAAAAAAAAACAGGGTAGCAATTAAGCCAGCGCTAGAAGTACCTTGGTGACGCTGGACACGGATGGTCATTGTCCTCTGCGCTTAGCGGAACTTGCGTCGATTTCGTATTGTCTGTGGTGCGTATAGGTCCATATGGGGATATCGTTCAGAATACTGTCACGGCAGCGCGACCGGTATCGGTCGGAGGGCATGACAACCGCGGGGCGATCTCCTACATGCGCAGGTGCTCCGAGAGTTTACTACGACATGTGCGTACTCAAATAACCGCTCGACAAGTCTCCATTGTCCACTTGATTTAAAACGAATGTGACCTGCCTTCATCCATGGGCTACTTTGCAGAGCCCCTGCCGGTCCCCCCAACGCCAACGATCGCCCTAATTTGTTTCGAACTTCTGAATTAACCGGCAGACATACATATTATTCATTACACATAATATACTTCGAATTAATGAAAACAAAGCATATGCATAACAACAAACATTGCAAGCGTATTTCTGGGATATCCATGCGCCAACATGGCGCTCGGTTTATCAATGTTAAGTCTGTTGACCGTGTTTCACCGCCATACACCCCAAGGTTGTGCGGCCATTTACTAGGCGTTATTCGAGAAACATAAGACCGATTAGGCCACGTAGTGGCTTCGTCGATTAGCGATGCTGCTCAATAGTTCACCAATGGATCATATCTGAAAAAAGACACAACGCCTTGGTCTGACGGCAGATGCGGCATTCGGGTTTGCGGTCTGAACCGACTGTAAAAAGAGCTGAATTCACCCTATTCTCCTGTTTGTCCATTGTAAATTTCCTTTGGCCAAACTTCAGGATCCAGCTTGACGAAACAAACATTTTGTTCGATGAGGAGATTATCGCCGCTGTAAATGCGTGCTTTTAAGGCACTACGCGTAAAATAATAGGTACTTTTTGCCTTAAACGTTTTTTGCATTTTCTAGTCACTAATAAATGCTTGACCCTCATATATGCAGTTAGCACTATAACGCTTACTAGCGTCATTTTGAGATAACCAGGTGTGAACGTGGCAGCTGGTTCACCGATTTTCATTCCGTTAACCCGTCTTCAAGGTTTTTAGGTCTTTCTTATTTGTTTAGGTCTAACGTTATTTAGACCGGTATTGCTCTATCATGCTGTTGTACGATTGCGCAGCCCTGACCATTTGGTACATATTAGAGTGTTATTGCTGCCCAGTGCTGGCTGCAATGAATTGAGGCTTCAGCTCAAGCTGTGTATCTAACAAAAATTGGTGATCATACCGTAACTAGCTATACGTACGACCAGGTTAATGGAAGTGTGAGTTACGCATGTTTATATTCTGCACACTTATCTAGATACTCTGGCACAAGTGGCTTCCTGGCTAAAAAAAGCTAAGGATGGAATCAATATGGATCTTCTAGGTTATTTTCTTCTCCTCATTTCGGCATTACGCGTACCAGGCTGCACAAGCCAGTTGCAATGTCTCGAATCTTATGAAACACACTGCTCTTTTCATTCCTAGGCAAGAGCTTATCACACGCGAAGACAGACGATTATTTACAGGCTTGGCACCCTTTCTCGTTGACTCGCGTATTATTATTGTTCCTCCTTCTTTTAATCCTCCCTGATGGGCTCATTAAGGTTCCCTCTGCTGTCCCGTTTCCGTGTCGAGAAGCCTCTACTAGCAAGCGAGTTTTCCGCCTCACCGAAGACAGATTCTAGAAGAACCCTTTGTTCGTGACGGTAGACCTCGGTAAATTCGCACCGTCTGTTTCGTCTGCTTCGAGTTCCACACGAAGTCGCTTTCCGCTTACTTATCGCTAATTTGCACTGGTTTGGACCCGTCTACCTAACTCGCTTCGGCTATATGCCGCTTTTCCGTTCAAGTTGGACGGCGTGGCACAAGAAGCAGACGAAGGGACATCTCTCGATGTGTTACGCTCTGTACTTGGCGTGCGTCGGACCGCTGATGACGCCGTCCTTGACCGCGCGTGTCATGGACCTCGACGAGGACATGCGTGCCCACTGGGGTTGAGGTCAGCCATCCATTGTCCCGCTACTGCAACTGCTATTTCGCCAGAGACTCAAGAAGGATATATATTCTAACGCGGAATTCAATCTCCACTCGCATTCCAAAGCGGACCCAACTGCATTTTGAACAAAGTAGTTACCCTGAAAGGATATATATATATATACATAGAACGAGAGAGAGAGATATCAGGACAAGGAACCAGTAGGGAAGTGCAGGAACAGGGATAGTTCGGCCGAAAGTTGCTGAACAACTGCGATGACGCGGCTCAGACGAGGAAAGACGGGTTGCAGGCTGTTGACTCGGTCGTTTAATGATAATGATCATAGCTACATATTAGAGCGGCGATGCAAAAATAAGATGCCAACCTACGTCTACGATCTATTAGCACGATCACTAACTACTGTCATCGTCAGAAGTTAAGCGACGGCGCCTTCTGGCTAACTGGGACACTCTGGCCCATTATCTCGGCTTCTTCCTTAACGAGGCCACTCGACTTGAGCTTATCTTCCGAAGACAGACGACCGAATTCGCCACTTGGCCACTGAAGTCACCTTGTCGCAGTGTTTTTCCGGCGTGTTTTTTCGGCGTGTTTTTCGTTATGGCGTCTGCCTTTAAATTTCCATCTTCTGTCGGTTCTGTCAGCATTTAGTTTCCATGTGCACGTCTCTGTTGCCTCCCCCCTCTCTCCCTCTCTCTCTTTGTTGCTCTAGTTCGCGTTGTATACTTTCATATATATATATATATATATATATATATATATATATATATATATATATAAAAGAATAATTAAAGCTTACAAATCAGAGCTTCTACCCTCATTTCATTGCGATCATTTACACAGTTCAGCACCTTAGATGAGTGGTTGCATTTAACCGCCTGTCTAACGCGTGTCTAGGGTGGAACGCCCATTTTGTGATAAATAGCGTGAATGTGTTTGTTGTGTGTGTGTGTGTGTGTTGATAATTCAGACAAGATCACGATTCATTCGCCAAGGTTACTCACCCGCTGTGGTCAGCTAACTAAGCGGGTGAACAACCTTAAAGCGAATGAGTTTCAAGCAAACTCGTACCCCGCTCTTGCAGTTGAGAATGAGGAGCGGTCGAATTAGCTTGCAGCCGTAGAAGGTTGGTCGGCAGACGAAGCGTGCTCAAGAAGGCGGGGTGTTACCAGTGCACGAATGAATGAATATTCAAGCAGCTATAGAGAGCGAGTGAGCGAGAGTTCGATGTCTGGCTTTGATACAGCAGATAGATAGATCCGTTGTTGGAAATGACTAAGCATAATTTTAAGATTGCTGCAGCATTCCATCAAATGTATCCGTCTGTCTTTACAAGCGCTGTAGTACGACGAATCGGAACACGATAACAATGTGCGCATGCCGCGACGCGCTATCGACGTATCCACCAAATGTCCTCTTACAGCAAGCGTCTACAGGAAGGCTTGTCGTTCTGTCTTTCAAGAAGAAAACAAGAAACCGCGTGCGTCTCTATATCCGGACATTTTAGGATGAATGTTGCTTTGATACACATGCACACACACGAACAACGGGCATGCATTCATGCATGCGTGTTTGCACTGTTTCGAACGTCGAATCGGATTTGATCGTACATGCACCACCACCTGCATTTAGCAGCATGTAGTTATCTAGTAAAGAGCAAAGCGTCAATGGCATTACGTTGTGAATAGCTCGAGTAGTTGCTCTCGAAAGAAGGTTGCCCAAAAAATGCAGGCATTCAATATTTCGTTTTGCTCCAGGCTGCTCGGCTTTTCGTCTCGGGCTTTTTTTTGGGTCGTGCATCAGCTAGCTAGTGTTGTATTCACTTCGTGTAGTCGTCTTCGTCGTCGTCATCGTCGTCGCCCAGGTTGTTTTGCTGCTCGGAGCGCAAGTGGAGAATTGGAAACTTTGCGAATCATGCGAATGCGCACTTGTTGAAGTTGTGGTTGACATGATGCGCTAAAAGTCGTAATTTGCGTGCGACACGATTCCTTGCTTCCATGAGCACGAGAAACGCTGAAGTCTGAATCAAAATGGGCATGACCATTTGCGACATTGCCTTTTTTGCGAAGTTGCGGCGTCAAGAACTCGTGTGCTGCGCCAGACCGGTGGCCCTAGTAAGTTGACTATACGAATCGGTAGAGGCCCACGAATTGTGTCAATGCAGGCAACGTGCAGAATTCTGGTGGACTCTTCAATTGCTCGAATTGAAGTTGGTTCAGTTTGTTCACGAATTAAATTGCGATTACAAACATCGGAAGTAGCACTATATATATATATATATATATATATATATATATATCAATAAATTCGCTTGACAGAATAATAATTGATCACTAAGTATATGAGCAGTATATTAGTATTGATCTTTGGCTACAGTTCTCGCTAATATTCTACAAAATTGAACTGAGGTAGTGAGGCGCGCTTTGACAGCTCTTCAATCGTATGTAGACGTGTGCTGGGCTCGTTTGTGAGTCTGAAGGCTTTTGTATAGAACTCGATTAGTGTCGCGTGGTGCCGTTCCTACTCGACGGGTTCGAGTTCTACTGAGGATTTGTGATCTAAAACTACTGAGAAAAACTGCAGCAACGCTTCCTTTGGATACTGCAACACGATGCTTTATCGGAAATCGTGCTGTCAAGATGATGTCGGTGACGCCATGATTAGGCGTTAGCGTATGGGAAACTAAAAATTATTTAAAGCTTTGCTTATATTAAAAAATGACCACTAGGACGCTGAAGTCGACTTGTTTTGTCGACTTGTTTCCTGGCGTGTCTTCCGTCACGATGTCCATCTTAGAACCGTCTCTAACTTCGATCTATTGTGTCAGCATGAAATTTTCTTCTCATCTCTCGCCGCTGTTTTTCGCTTTTGTTCTCTCCTTCTGTGGTTTCCTTGAATGCTGCTATAAAAAGTAGTGTATCTATATATATTTACACACACCCTTTGGCAGGGGGGGGGGCTTTATTTAGAATTCTCGAAACTTGATAACAAACGCGCCATCCGGTGATTTAGAGATTTGGCTGTACAAGATTGCACTTGCGGGCTGTGCGCAACGCGAACATTCTGTTTACGATTTCGTTCCTGGCTACAGCTTTAGCCTGCATGTTTAAGCCAGAGCATGTTATCGTCGTCACGACTTCAAACAACTTTTTGAATCTATCAGGCTGCTTACTTATGCTTGTAAACGTACATCTATCAATATTATCTTATATAACGGCTATGTCCATGCAGTCAACATAATTCCTGCTAATGTTTCAGCGGTAGGCAGCATGCCTTATGAACTTTCCATGAACTGTGGCCAGAATCTTCGCATCATATATTCGTATTTTCTAGCTATACGAATCCAAATTTACAGCTCATAGCTTTTACCCTAGGTTCTATATGATCACTTGTCTCGCTAAGCGGGAGCTATATTAAACCAAGCCAAAGTTATCATTTTGTTTCCGAGAGAACCATTTTTTTGACGATTTATATCTAGCCTGAAAAACACAACGGTTTATTTAACAACTGGCTAAACTGATATCAACTGGTTCTCTCTAAGGAGCCTTAAAGTTCTTACTATCTAATTCAAACTTCGTTAGATCCGTTTTAGATGTTGCCTTTTAGAACCGCCTGCCGCGGGCCAAAGTGGAACACCCATTTCATTATAAATGGTATGTTTTGATCAATGAAACGCCTATCAGCTGAACGGCGGGGGAGATTAAACTCGCACGCCAATCTCCAGAGTTATGAACGGTGGAGTTAGCTTGTAACAGCAGTACTTATCGGCAATAGTCGGCAAACCTATAGGCTTTCTAGTACGTCTGCCAACTAGGCGAGTAAACACCAAGATAGATCGCCCCTACTCGCGGGTAGCTGTGACCAATCCAACAAAATGCGAGTCTTTCTGTGAATGCCATAGACACCGCCAGAGTGTTACTAATTACGCACAAATAATTCGGTCGTAAATACATAGTAGTTGCACGCCTTGCGAAATAGAGAACATTGACTTAACTTGCCCATCTCATTTCTGTATTCTGTTCATCTCAAAGCAGCGTTATTTTGTTATTGTTCGTACAAACGATTACAAATATACTTGTTCGAACTTTTCATTGGTGCCGTTCAACGACGGCGCGAATTGTTGCCGTCATTTTGGGAAACTTGGGGGGGGATGGGAGGGAGGCGTTCCGTTAAATTTGTTGTTGTCTGTGCCGTATTGAAAGACGTGACTCGCCTCATTGCCAGTGCTGTGGACAGAAATCAGCGGATACTGTCCTTCATTGTCTGTGGGACTACCCCGCATGCAATGCGTGCCTGCCGATCATATAGCGGCCTGTATATAGACCGAGGGTGTTCGCTTGCCGAATACTTAACGATAAAAGGGGTGGGAAATTAAAAACAATCAAAAGTAATGGAACGAGCCATTCGTCGGGCCAAGGAGATGGTGCATGCAAGAAACATGAATAACAGCAAAAGGAGTAGCGTCGGAAAGGAACCAACCATGAAGGAACCAATCATACCGGCGTGTTCAGCGGAAAATTATACATAATAATCTAAATGACACCGACGCTAGCTACTGTTAGGCGAATGGCGGGATTAAAAAAAGTCACAAAAGGTCGATGTGTTGCTATATCTTACGTTCAAGCGTTCACGTGCCGAACCGTACAATTTTGCCATTACGATCAAGTTGTGCTTAAAAGACTCTTCTCCGACAGTAGCAAATTTAATGCCTATCATTTTCTACCAAAGTGATGGTCCTGCGTTACGTAATTGCTGAGTAACTAAGCCTTTTTGACAGCCATATCCAAAGCGTGCACACTTGCATAAATTGTGTGAAAAAGTTAGGTACACATTTTGAGGTTTGGTAGAACTCGGCAAGAAAATATTTTTTCCCAATGGAAGGAGGGGGCGGAAACATATTGGCAAAATTTTGCGGTTCTTGACGAGAAAGCTTCAACGTAAGACATAACAACATATCGACTTTTTATGACTTTCTTTAACCCGGATATTCGCCTTTCGCTAGCTTGCGTCTGATATCCTTCAGAATATGCAGAATTTTCCGCCGGTATGATCGGCTCCTTTAGGCGTTGACTGATTTTACCGTAAACGTAGATTTTGCACAACTATGTAAGAGAAAAAATACAAAACATCTTCTTTTATAAATTGTATCCTCACTCATAAGAGACGAGACGTTTCCGCCCCTCTTTCCATTAGGAAAAAATATTTTTCCAATATAAATGATATCCGTTATAAAAATTATATCTGTCTCAATCAACGATCTGTCCTCTTCGAGCTTGCGAGATTGAAAATGGAAAGCCCTTATAGAATGCATGCTCATACATCAAGTCAACGTGGAGCTTCCTGACGCGAAATCATTAAATGTACTAGACACGGTGGGGTTATGCTCTCCAAATAAACCTCAAGACGTTTTTTAGCCAAACCCTAGCCGTGGAGGTCCCGAAATTCGTGTAAATCTGCCTCGAATCTCTGAGATCTTCTGAAAGAAACCCTTGGCATCGAAAAAGAAACCAACAATTTCCTCTAAACGGACGTCGTGTCTGCTGAGAAAGTGTTACAAAAACACAAGAAGACTGTATCTACGAGGATCAATCATTTGTGACGATCTCTCCGCTTTTATCATCATTTTAACCTACGGGTACGAATTCTCATCGGCCTGAATAGACTCCCTCTTACTATTTTTAAATGCTTGATATTATACTCTCTGATCTATGCAGTTCCAATATTTCTGGTTACGAGGACTGGTACGACCCCCCCCTGAATTGCTCAACAATAATTTACAACATTACATGTCAATGCTGGCACAGAGGGATTTAAAATATCGGGGCAACACAACACCTGGGCAGCGTACTCTGTGATGAGTAGTCATTCGTTGATACAGCAGTTCTAAGCGAGAATTGGCTTAAAGATATCGATGTCCCTTTGTTTGATATCGACGGCTTCGGCTTAGTGATATCCAATCGTAAAACGCCTGAGCTTAAAGGCAGTGTCGGGATCTATGTTCGTACCACCTGTGTGATTGTATCCACGCTAGCGATTAGTAGTCTTGATGGGCGCGTTTAAGCTCCTCGTATACATCTTCGCAAAGGGATCCGGTTCGAAGGTTATATCATTGGGTTTTACTCCAGTAGTATGCTACTAAAAGATGTTATCCTTAATTTATTAGATGATATTCTACAATCTAATTATTTAATTTTGTGGGAACTAGCAAAACGTTAGATCGGTGAAACACTATGTCTACTCTTCTGTGTAACGTGGCATAATTTTTCCACCACGGGTGCTAATAAATAAAAAAATAACACGGGCCTCTATTTTTTCTCTCTCTTTATATATATATATATATTCTTAATTTCAAATATTATATATATATATATATATATATATAAATCGTGTTTTTTTTTCAACAAAAAGTTCATTGGATGCGACCGTCTTTTTGCACATTGGACATTTATTGAAACCTTTGACAAGCAGAGACCTTCGCCTCTTTAGCAATTTTTTTTACTACCGCAACCATTTCTTCCATACTCTTTAGCGTTGATGTTTTGTTGCGTCTACTGTATGGACTTTTGACTCGTGTAAAAAGGATACAAATCGTAGGTAAGCGCTTCTACTCCTAAAGTACACTCCTGTTGAAGAGTGTGGGCGTAAGCGCAATTCAAATTGAGTGAACAACAACGTGCCACATAACCTATGCGTACGCACAGGACCGGCATGAATCTCGGATGAGAACTCTTTACGGCCTGTTAACGTAGGCAGCACATTTTATACGCCTTTGTTGAGTGCAAGTCCGTGCTCCGGTGCCGGTTTCAGCAATTGCTCTCACTGGCCGTCGCTTTACACGTCCAGCCTCGAGAACTAGCTGCGGTACCGCTCGTTGAAGTAGAGATCATCCTGGTGGTGGATTCAGCTGACGTGATCATCTTAACGCAATCGTTAGTGCAATTATTAGCTGTAGTGGTGCGCACCACGCTAAGGACAGTTGGGCAGCCTATACGGCACATTTGCAGCGGTCTGCTCAGCCTTCTCATTCGTACTTCGATCCCGGGGACGTACTTCGTAGGTTTCCCAAGATAGAAGCCCGGCTAACTCAACCACAAAAAAATAAAAATAAAAAAATATATATAAATAAATATATATATATATATATATATATAGATATATATATATATATATATATATATATATATATATATATATATATATTATATATATATATATATATATATATATATATATATATATATATATATATATATATATATATATATATATATATATAAATATATATTCAATTCAAATGCACATTTAAACATTTCGTTGGAGAGGGATATTAATTACATTTTACCCAGATGCATATAACAGGCAGTTTGCTTGTGTGTCGGCATTTGCGCTGTTAGCGTTTAAAGTTCTTAGTGGCCTGGCCATCTGCCACGAATACACGTTATTTACTCGCTCTGTGTTGGCAATTTGTTTTGACGAGATGGTGTCACCGTTTCTAAGATTGTTTAAACGAATTCTATATATATATATATTGAGTTCATTATTAGTTTATTTCAAACTTGCTTTCTTTTCCAGGAGAACAAGGACACAGGTTGCTATACTAATATTAGTAACATTAATAATAGTAAAAATGATTTCTATACATGACGATTTCATTGAGTTTCCCGCTTACGCAAACATTCTAACTAGTATCGTATCTGTAACGAGATTGACTTATGCCTACGCGTTATGGAAAATACAAACAGTTTTCGCCTTTCTATCATCATTAGGTGATCTCAGCGGCTTTGTTGCAAAGTTGCCGATAGGCAAAGTTTGGGTTTGAAATTATCTCAAAACGACACATACCATGTGTGCAAACGCGCGGCTCGAAATAGATAAACCCGTTAGAAATGACGAGTCATATGTATGCATATTACGCGTCCATAACGTCATTTGAACGCTGATTTCCGATTCTTCAGAGTCTGAGATTTTCTGAGCATATGTTTCAAAAGCACACACCGGGTTATACGCACGTAATGATGATGCATCGTGTTGGAACGTCATTTCATAATGACATTAGATAGGCAGACAGATCACTGTGTCACTATATCGTCTCTTTTTAACTTCCCTGAGGGCCGACGAGTTACGCGCAAAGTCACTATATATTTCTTGCTTTTTACATTTAGGTTGATTTTACTGCTCGGCATTTTACTCGTAGTACAGGTGAGATACGTACCTGAATGGTAATCCTCGAGTTGCGACAAATAGTTAAAACAATACTCAGTTAGGCCTTACCTATCAGCCTATGAGCCTGCTTATACGTGCGTTTTACGTAAAACATTATCCAGATTTGTCTGTTTGTTTGTCGGCCAATCGGCCGTGTGTATAGCCATTTTAGGCTAGTATGCATAATTAAATGCACACGAGTGATTTTTTCATTCGTGTGATGCGCTTTTCTTTAAAGGATTGCAAACTGATGCATTTTTTTTCCGCATAAGTCAGTCAGCAATTTGCGCACTAATATATCGTATGTTCCACGACTACAAACCCGAAAAACTCACCGAAATATTCTAGTTAGGTGAGTCGTTTAGGCTTGCTCTGACTAACGCACATTGTAAAACGTATCCTACACAAGAACGAATATAAAACTAGATTAGCTGGCAGATGATGATTTGGTCCGATATTGTATCCTACCGCGAGTCCAATCGGGTGGAAAAATGTAGTAATTTACGTACTGTGCCTTAATGGAATTGGCGGATCGTTCCAGACCGAACGTCATGGCTAGGTCTAGGCGCCAATGATTGGCTCGCACATTATTGTTATATCGCTTGTACTTCTTCTGCGGACATATTTATACTGACAGAACATGCCGAACTACAGGGACTTTACCGTAACACAAACGCCAATCAGATCGCTTGGGCTTTATGGGTGGAGGTGGTTTGTCCATGACACGATAGTGAAGACCCGTGTAAGCCGGAATATGTTCCCTCACAAGGTGAAGTCGTTGTACTAAATCAGTGTCGTGAAGCGGATTAAAGGTGGAAGGCTTTGGAATGGATAATTATGCACTGTGTTACAAAATCATTTTTGGCATATTCGTTACCACACAAATACGAATTAGTCTATAATCAGTCTCAACCCAGTTTTTTTTCGAACGTAATACACTATTTGAGTTAGGTACATATGCTTATGCATGCGTACATACTTTGGGTACAAACACGCTGGTTGTTTCTGGGGAGGGCTTGAAAAATGGCTGGCTATCCTTTGAAGCGTTTACATAATCGCACAAGGAACGATACAATGTATTACAAGGTTATATACCGCAAGTTTAGCGAGGCTTTCATAACACGAAGCCCTAAGGATATTTTTTTTGTTTGTGCATGGGCCCGTCTCCCGCTGTTAATGGTGTAACATGTTAGCAAAAACATATTAGGAAAGCAAAGCTTGCCATCCGTTCTCGTAAGAAGGACTACCCTGTATATAAATATAAATATATATATATATATATACATTTAGGCGGTATCACATATTACGCTGGAACGTATTTGTTACGTAAGTGTGTCCTACACCAAAATGTGCTAAGGGATAAAACAGCATAGCTCTAGGGACGTAATACAGGGTAAAATACTATTTTACTCCGCCTTAGGTGGGGTTTATAGATAGAGCCGTGGAATCGTGTTTGGCTACGCGTATTTTAAACGGACGTTGTTTAGTAACGGCGGTTTCTTTTACTATATTTTGCTGTATTTTCATCTGTTTGCAAATCAGGGTTGGTCACAGACATAAAGCTTGCAGATCTAACGGGGTTTAAATCTTATTATAGGGGTTATAGGCGTAATAGCTGATAATCTAAAGGCATGTTATGTGGGCTATGTGAGATATACCTCTTTAAAAAGGACTGCTTTCATTCAAAATGATGTTTTCAGAAAATCCAACGACGTTTTATGTATAGAGCACTTTTTGCGACCTCTTTTTGATATCAGAGCCTAATCGTAACGGCCTGGAGCAGCAGTGAAACGTACCGTTGATATACATATATGCTACTATTATCTTGGGCCATTACAAATATTAACACTCAAAGTGTATTATTTCTTTCATCTTAATATATAAGAAATTATTGACTCTGCAATTTGGAATTTTAATGGACCAAGATAAAGTTACGTCTAATATAGATAACATAAAATCACCTTTATTATGGCATAAAATGGTGTGTGCTACAATTTTCATGATCATTTACGTGTTGTTTTCAGTATACGTACTTTGTATAGGAGTACGTGGCTAATCGTCAAATAAGCGAGTGCTATTTAAATTATGGCATGCGCCTATTTGGCCAACCGTCAAGTAAACATTCCATTTACGAACTTACAACGGGCCACGGCTTTTGAGTGATTGCTGGCTCCTTAGGTTATCACAGCGTAGACCAAAAAGGGTTCTAGCAATTCACATTTGTTTAGTTGGCGTGGAGCAGATACGTTGACCTGCGTGAAAAGGGAGTCAATACTAAGCAGAACATTAGCTAACACGCTTTGAGGGCACTTGAACCGCAGATGCCTTAGAAAAGAACCCAGATGCCTCCAATGGGTTGGAAATCTTCCACTAACCTTCTGTAGTTGATGAAATTGAGCTCCTAAACAGTAGAGCAATTTGTAAGTTTGAGAAGAATAAGAAATTTATAAAGGCGAATAGGCACATGCGGAATCGTTAGAATAAAGCAGCGGGAAATGGTATTTCTAATGCGCAATGATACCTCCACAACCTTGGTAAATGTGAAAGCTTAAATCAGTCGAAAAAAATGCAATCGTTAGTTTTGTTGTCGACGAGTCAAGTACACCATATTTTAGTGCTATGCATTTAGAGCGTAAGAGATTAATGTTATGATTATTCAGAACACCATCAAACACTTTCGGTGACAGCCGACTGCAGAGCAGCATGAGGACGCTTAAGCAAACAACATAATGAAGTTGTAAGTCATTTGTGCATATTCCAAAAAATGACGTCAGGTGGCAGGTACTACTTTATGTCCAAAACATAAATCGTGCACAGAAGGACGGGATAATAATTTCTTTTGAGGTACACCAGATAATGCAGCATGAAGTCAACTAAGTTGGTCACCAACCTTTACTTTAAAGTAACTGCTGCTCAAAAAGACCCTCACTCGTTACACTGTACAGATGTGAATGCCTAAATGTTCCAATTTGCGAAGCAGCGTGCTCAACTATGTCAAACGCGTTCTTTTGGTCAAAATAAACGTCGTGAAACGTTCTTCGACCATTTATGAGCATAGCCGAGTCCTGGATCTTATTCAAAAGTTGTGTACATGTAGGCGATGGGTGGCGAAGCCGTGCTAAGCAATGTCAAGCGGTTTAAAAAAGAGATAAATTATTGAAATGGTAAACTAAAACTTTCTCAAATATTGCACCATGGTACCGAACATTTCGAAACAGACCGGTAGTTCATAGCATTCGTTTTCGAGTCTTTCTTTTGGATAGGGCGATAAGACTGAGTCGAAAAATATGAGACACGGCGCTGTCGTTTGAAGTTCTTTCAAAGAAGAGTTTCAGTGGCTAACCATGAACCTGAAGATCGGAGAGAAGAGAATATATTGCATACGAGAAGATAACGTATTCATCGTAATGAAAAATGTTGCATGGGTTATTTGCCACTGAAATACCAGCACATTGCATACCATTGCATAATGCTGTAAACAGTTGTAAACAAATCTAAAAGAATCTATATATTTTTATTTATGGCAGACTATTTATATATATATATATATATATATATATATATATATATATATATATATATATGATTTCGTAGAATTTATCCAACAAACTTGGAGATCTAGTACAACTCGTCGTCAAATAGAACAATAGGGAGCGGACATGCCTTCTAAAAACAGGTAATTAAACGTGCGAGCCAAAATATAAGAATTGCAAATCATTTCATTTCTTGATAGTTATCTTTAATGCAACATTTATTTAGCTTTAAGCTAACCCAAATTGCAACAGATGTAAAATGTTCATCCAAATACGCAGGTTTGATTGGTTTGTCGCTAGGATGACTGGGGCTCTCGCAGTCACAGATTTAGTGAAGCTATGTCAGGGCAAAAAACCTTAACACAACCACTTTTGGCAATTTCGCTCTCACTAAAAAAGACATTTCCGCCCCCTTGCTCCATTGAAAAAAAATAATTTTTTTGTCGAGTTTTACTTGATTCCAAAGTTGGACGAATTCTGGAAGACCCTATATATATATATATATATATATATATATATATATAATATAGCTCGCCCGCTAGCGGGTGTTTCAACATTGAAAGGGCATGCACGACATGGGGCCATGCATCGTCAGATCAGCCAACGTTGCATCACTGCTAATGCCGGCAGAATTATCGGCTTCTATTGAGGCAGGCACATAAGAGTCACCACTATGTTCGTTCGCAGAGACACGTCGACGCCGCTGTTGTCGTTGAAGGCTTCTTAAAGGAAGATCTTTGTGACAAAAAAATACATTTAAGTACACTAGAAGGACTGCCACGGTAGCGTGCTGGCGAATGGCATTTTGCTTTGCGCAAGACTTATTTGGAACCGAAGTGGAAGCCAGCACGACAGAAGTGCCTAACGTATATAATTGTTATCGCCTGCTTCCGCCTGCTCACAGACAAGTCCTCTCTGCTCTGGAGGCGTATGAACAATAATAATAGGCGCGTAAATAAACAAATCAATCAATCAATCAGTGCATACACGCATGCACAGGTAAATGAATAGGCACGCGGCAGAACATTCAGTTCAGTGCGACGGATTCGCCCGAAGACAAAAGGGTTCTTTCTGTCAATGTAGGGAGCGGGATAAACGACACACACAAGAAACCTTATGTCCCGCTCCTCGGATACGTCTGTTGTTTTGTTAGGTGGGAGACTGCAATCCAGCCACGTCAACAGCGATCAACAAAGGCCACCCTGATGATGATGACGACGGGGATGCTGGTAATGATAGCATCCAGTCCTGCCCGGTGATAGTTAGATGTTCAATGCTGCCTTCACCCACATTCGTCGCACTTAAACTGCTTGCACAATAGTTTGTTAAATGCAATCGCAAGGGTATCTTCTTTATGTCGTTGAACACAGCGTCAAACGTTATTTCGTGCATTTAACTTATTATGATTGATGTGCGATTACTACGATCAAGACATGAATTGCCGTAACTTCTTAAAATGAACTTGATTTACTGCCGTTTTAAAACTTGTTTTTTTTTCATATTAGTCGCAGTTGCTGTGAGTATTATTTGAGTTGTCGTGGTTGTTGTTTTTTATTTGAAGTAAAACTTTAGTAATACTATAATGTGTTGACCTTCAAACTTTGTAATTGCTCTACAGGTCTCACATAAAATAGTGACGAACGACTAGGTTAGTGATTCCACCTTAATTTACGATCCATAAACATGTTGTTCATACGTTTTGTGCAACTGACAAATTGAAACGCTGTTGAAGATTTCACAACTCAACTTGTTTTTACTGCATGCTCAAGGGTAACATTGGCTCTCGAGTGAAATAATATTAAACTATTTGTAATGCAAAGAAATGATTTGGTAACCCTGACGTCCTTATTAAAGCCACGGTATTGTGGGAAAATTCAGTCGTCCTTTTTTCATCTTATGAGGATTGCTACAGTACTGTCTTCTTGAGGTTACTTGACCTGTCTACACTAACTTCCCATTAAAGGCTACTTGCCTTCCAGAGCTCGGCTTTGTGAGGCGGTTATTTTTATTTCTGGCATAATTTCTGCCAATATTCTTACCATAGACCACAAAGAAACTCGAGGCCATTGAGAAGCGTCTCCATGAGGGCTTGTCAGGGGAGTTCCCAGCTTTAGGTTTCGAGAAAGTAGCTCGCACTAATTATTATTATAAGTAGTTTTGCAATTGTGATGAATAAACGTGTTTACTGTTATCAGTTTTCTGTCAGCCAATGACGCCTAAAATAGAGACCGCGTTAACTCTACAAACAGCCAATGTGTCTCAAAAACATCGCTTCGGGTCGGTTACAGCTAAAATCCTCCGTACGATTTACGATAGCCGTGTACAAGGCCAAGAAAATCGGTTTTGCCATATGACGAAATATATTAAAATTATTTTAGAGCTCAATCAAAATAAATTCACCCGAATTAATTTGTTCAAGTCACATTTTCAACATCATATCAAAAAACTTATTTTATATATATATATATATATACTCGCTCCTGGAACTGATGTATACATTAGGAATTCAACATTTGCGGGTAGTTAATAATTTAATAGTAGCAAAAATAAATTAAATAAAAAAGTATTTTCTTGTATATTAATTATTTTTGCCATTTACAGGGGGTTTCAACGTGTGTTTAATTAAATGCTCACAGTAGTTTTCATTCACTCATAGTGGAGGCGTGTCTCCACTGACGACAAGTGATAAGAATTGCCTTAAATATTCTTCCTCGCGCCGATTGCCTGTTACAGCTTCTGCTCCTCTTGTTAGATTACAAACAACTTCTGCTATGCCACAGCTCATGGGCCCGATAGTTTTCAAAGAGATAGTTACGAAATGACACCTGTTCTTTAGACTAGAGTATTTACGTTTATGTTTGTTCTTGCAGCATGTTCTGCAACTTAGTTATAGGCGATGGAGCTCTTGCGTAGGTATGAAGGCGCTGTGATGCAAAACACTGTAGCGTCCCAAGCTAAGCATGTAACGCACAATACTGCTAAAACAGTATTGCAACTTCATCAGGTCTACGATCGTTTTTAAGCTCACGTTCTCTTGGTTCTAATGTAATATTCAGCTTTGCCTTCGTAAGCGTTCGTTGACATATGCCATCTATGCATGCTCCATGCTTCAAAAAAAATCAGCCAGAGTTTAGCGGGTGAAGGTTATCCCTCAACCTCAGCTTCACAAATATTGCAAGAGAACGACTCCCTATCCTTAGAGTGGCAGTCATGCGAGAAGTGAGAGAATTGAAGGCTATCCGAATTCTCCCTGGCTATTTTGGTAGCCTTGTGTTGCTCCAAGAGTGTTCGCTAAGGTGTTTATCTAATGGCACTGATGGTCTGTTTTTCACTCTTGAAATCTTCTTGAAACAGGTTTAAATGATGCCGCGTACCATGCTAAGACCAAATCGACGCATCTAGTTCCGAGACCACTTGCAGAAATATTCTTCTGGCCTAACGTTTACGACTTTTCCGAGTATATTTTTAACTAGTCTTATCGTAGAGCTTGAGTTCATTAGGGGATTGCATAGTCAGCGATGCTCGAGGGACCTAATGAAATCTTGGGGAGATCCGAGATCGTAGGCCTAGTGTAGTGTCCACCACCCCCATGACCGCGCGGCGACCGAACACACGTCCTCTGCCTGGCTTGAACAAACGACTACTGAATGATTTATTTTCATGCCTTCTTATATACTCACAGATTGCCCGCGCATTTAGTGACTTCCCGCGTTTTCGCTAGTAGGGTGGCGGCACCCTCTATTTGGCGCCATGTACTTAGCTTGCATCGGCATTGCCGCCAACCGACGATGTCTATGCCTGCGCTGATTAACGGACACTGCTATCCTACATTCTTCCCTCCTTTATAGGCTTGTTTTGAATTATATCCCGTCTTTGCTCACGAACTTCCGGCTTCGTGGGCTTTGAATTATATCCCGTCTTTGCTCACGAACTTCCGGCTTCCGAAATGGCTTTGTGGGCATCTAACTCGCCGTAGACGTCCTTCAGAGGGGTGCGCTGTCGTCTTCATGTCCTTCATGTTGCGCACCCGGCGGCGGCTGGCCTCCGTATACTGACCCAGTCGCCGGGCACGACCTCACGAACCTGGTTCCGACTGCCGTTATTCGTCCGTATGCGTACTGCTTGGGTTCGGCCACTCGCGCTCGCTCACCCTCATGTGCATCCTCCGCCGCCTCTGGGTATTCGCCGCTGGTCTAACGATCCTAGCGTTGCCGCTCCTCCACGTGAATCGCCTATACATTCTGTCGCGTTTGTACACTTCCGGCCGAAATGGCTAAACTTGCCGCACTTTCGGCTCCTCACTTGTTTTGCCGGGCACATTCCGGCCCCGTACTCGTGCCTCGTCCATCCGCACGCCTGGCATTCATCCGTTCCGTGTTCTCGCCCTGCCGCCAGCCTAGGTCCGCTTCGTTCCGCCGGCCCTCGCTCACCAACTCGTGTCGTGCTGCAATCCATACTGGCCTCCGTGACGCACCTCTCCACGTGTAACGCGGCCGTTAGGGCCTGTTCGACTGTCCCGTACTCGTGGCTTTTCCATCCGCGCACGATCCACCCGCTCCGCGTTCTCGCCCTGCTCACGGCCTTGGTCCGCTTCTTTCCGGCGGCCCTTCGCTTCCCGAACCTCGTTCACCTACTCGTTTCCTCCTGCGATCCATCTGGCATCCGTGACGCACCTCTCCCTGTGTAGCGCGGCCGTCCAGTTCAACCTGCAAGGCCTCTTCGAGGAGGAGCTTTTCTCCAGAATAAGGTGGCTCCTCAACACCAGGGTTCGAACGTCGAGCTTGCACCTCACCAACAGTCACCGCAGTGCCGCTAAGTACTCACCGTTGTCTTCACCGGCAACGGCTGCCGAACTCGTCGTCGGCAACGGCTGTTCCCTTGTGTTCCTTGAACATCTTCGTTGAACAGCTTCGTCACCATTCTGACGTAGTCACCTCGCCGTCTTCCTCCGGCTCCGTGCCTGGTACCATTTCCTCGACGGTGTTGTTGGCCGGTCCATAGATCGCAGAACCGGAGGTGGGGGCGGCAGACCTGTGTGCATTGTTGCACGGCCTTTTCTTTCTTCCGGATCCTGTCGACTGCGCCAGTTGTAGTGTCCACCACCCCCATGACCGCGCGGCGACCGAACACACGTCCTCTGCCTGGCTTGAACAAACGACTACTGAATGATTTATTTTCATGCCTCCTTATATACTCACAGATTGCCCGCGCATTTAGTGACTTCCCGCGTTTTCGCTAGTAGGGTGGCGGCACCCTCTATTTGGCGCCATGTACTTAGCTTGCATCGGCATTGCCGCCAACCGACGATGTCTATGCCTGCGCTGATTAACGGACACTGCTATCCTACACCTAGGTACCACGACCATCTGCATGGCTGTCAAACAGGAATGGACCGCTTCTAGAGTTTCTCCTTTAGCTGAGAGCGTTTATGGAATTTTCTTTACCGCATTACTGATCGTCGATCAGCTGCGACTCCATTTGCCGAGCCACCTCGTGTGGCATTATCAGTGTACCAATTATTCTTAAGGGGAGGAATACGGGGTTTTGTGACTATTTGGAGTGTTACGAGGCTGGAACAAGCCGGACCAAGCGGATCACCTTATTGGACTCCTGTTTCAGAACTTATTGTTGTGTTCCCCTAAGGCAGAGAGGAAGCCTCCCAAGAGCTCTGCCATTGGCAAAAGTTCAGAAACTCTATCTTTCACCTCGTCTATAAGATAAGACCTCCCTGCGTACGGTGAGAAAACGCATTGCGGAAATCTAGTTAGGACAGAATTTTCGCAAGCGTCTTAACGTTCCCAAAAGAACGGGCTGCATGCACGGTGTCCTACCTATCTGATGTAGTCTAACCACTGATAACGTGGCCATGGCCTGTGGCCATGTGTATCGTTTAGTCAGTGGCAGGCTTCATCCAGTACCGGGATATTTCGGCCAAAATCAGTTCGAAAGCTGAGTAAGTAAGTATATCTTTAACTTTTTGTTATTAACTGGCGACGTCTTGATATGGCCACGCTGGATTCCATATGAGCAATAAACAAATTCACCATCACCACCACCACCACCACCGCAAAGGGATACTTCCCTTCGAACCCGAGCCCAACCGACCTGCTCTCTAGGCACCCTGTCCTTACTGTGTAACAGATGAAATTTGCTATCACTTCACGGAAAGCTGAACTACGCACCACGTGCAGGCTGCGCATAAAAAGCGCATACCTCAAAGGTTAAACGAATACCGCTCCATGACATTTTTGGGCAGTTCGTCCTTGAAACGCCTCCGTCGTTCTTGCCTCGGGTTACTCATCACAACTTTGAGCGCGCCTGTTACTTTCGAGGTCACACCAACACCTGTATCGACTATACACAGAGTAAACAAGGTTGAATCTATCGTTATCAGAATACTGTGAAACACATTATAAATAAGTAGTCCAATCATGTTTGTCGATTTGTTCTGGAGCCATAATAAATATATAGATATTTAGGTTTTATTATTCTCTTGAATGTTTTACATTTGCACAGAGGTTCACAGCCATCGAAGACTATATGCTATAAGGTGTTTATATTGCATGCTTTCTTATCAATTTATTTATTGTCATTATGATTATTATCGTGTGTTCGGCTGATATAAGAGTAAGATACCTAAACAGTATTGCTTAGCATTTTGTTTTTTGAATATTGCTAAAGAAGAAGTTGCGCGCTGGAGGGAGCTTGTTCCAATATGTGGCACCGAGATTTGATATTGAGAAACGAGAGCTACATGAAGCTGCAGACAAGATGAGAAGTTGTGCGTGTTATCAACTTGTGTTCATCGTTGATGTCGACTGAACGATTGAGCAGGTTGGGATGAAGTCCCATTAAAATTCGTTTGATCTCAGTAACGACAGACATCTCTATTTGCAGAGGGTAAGGCTGAATCGACATCTCGACGTATTTATAACGCATGGGCTTCCATGGTGAATATCCCAATATTACTCGCAAGACTCGTTTTTGCAGACGATGTAAAAGACGCATATAAGTAATTTCAAATATTTCAACTGCGTAGCTCAGCTAACTATGAACGTAGGCGTCGTACGTGGCGAGCAGACAGTCACGGAGCAAAATACTACGGCTCTTGAACAGGGCAGCGATGCTCCCTACAACTTCTTCTACGAATGTGATCTGTATGAGCTTCAAACGATAACCTACAATCCAAGATAACGCCTACGAACGAAATGGAACGAATACGAACTTTAAATAACTTACTAATAATAACTGATAATAACCACGACCAGGTCACTAGCCCCCTAGACCACGCCGTAACAGAGAAAGCATACTTTTTCATTCTCTGTTTTAGTAGTGCATTGGCATTCTTTTATGACCCGTGATAGCGGGTCGGGAGCGCCTCTTAGTGTGTCATTTCGGACTGGTAGGGCATATAACGACGGCGTTTGCAGTCATCTTTTTCATCAGTGTGTGTTATGTTCCGCGCAAGAATTCCAGGATGCTCAGGAGTATTGTAGATGCATGTGTAGGTGCGTGACATATACCACGTCGCACTATGCCTAGCAGTTCAGTCGATAGCCGGCCTAGCAGGGCGAAGGAAGATCCAGCGATGTGCAGAAAATACGAGCTGTGTCTAATGTTTATAGTGTACTCAATCAGGGTGTTAATAACAATTGTATATGTCATGGCCTGTGCAAAATGAACTAATCATAGTAAAAATGCTTATTCATCACATTTGTGAAAATTAATAATTAATGCTAACAAATTATTATTTTTTAATTATATATATATATATGTATTTTGTTTTAATAATATTTTTTATTTGCGTAGTAATAATCGTGTTTGCGAATTCGATTAGCTGAAGCAATCGTCTGTATTAGTCAAGTCTGACTATAGGTATTTTCTGTGCGTGTGGCTTCATGTGAGCGTAGAACGCAGAAACTGCAAGACACTACGTCATGCATACTACATGCGATAGAGCCATTCAAGCACTATCAAATATGCTATAGTATAATATTATGATACCGTATGAATTTATACTGATATTGGCGCTTTCGGGAGTTCACCTCGGCACCTCGGTACCGTCGATCTGACTCGACGAGATCTGTGCAGAACACGCTGGTTTTGTACAGTTGCCGGTTCGCAATCACGCATCCCCAAGCAGACATCGTAGGTTGCAGTTGTAAAGATTTCTTCTCTAAGCAAATCTTCTGGAAGTCGTATGTGTCAAATCTTCGACACCAGCTGACGGCTTGAAGTACGTAATGCATGTATTCATCCCACTGTTATGCGCTATTCAAACTGTCCTGTAGGGTGCCTTAGATTTAGTTAGTGGTGCTCGCATTGTTGCTATATTTGAGTGTTTGTCTAAATAGTGTCGTGTATGGCCTTTTCTATATGTTTGGGCGTTTTCTTTGCCCTGGAAGGTGTGCCGGTGGTGCTCTCTACTACATACGGTCCGTTTCACCATCTACGCGTGCGCCCGCGTAGCGCGTGTGCAGCAGGACTAAATTTGTCTGTTTGCCGCAAAGTATGTCTCCGCTCTCTACCAGGAGAAGTCACGGCTGTCGTCAGGGCATTGATGACAGAAATAATAATAATAATAATTCGGGGCCGCACGCGCGCTACATTAAGTGACAAAATGAGCTTTCCAGTCTTTAATAAGGCTAGTAATCTTTGAATGTTTTTCTTAATGGGGATAGGGGATTGCAATTGTGCCCCTTGAACGAGGAATTCCCAGTAAGTGCTAGTCATTAGTAGCTAGTACTGATTACGTCCCTGCCCTTTGTACACACCGCCCGTCGCGGCTTGTTACGACTTTTACTTGCTGTAAATGATCAAGTTTGATCTTCATTGCAAATATTACACGTACAAAGTACATGGACATCTACTCAGATGATCTTACTAAACCATTCAATCGGTAGTAGCGACGGTGTGTACAAAGGGCAGGGACGTAATCAGTACTAGCTAATGACTAGCACTTACTGGGAATTCCTCGTTCAAGGGGCACCATTGCAATCCTCTATCCCCATTACAAAAAAAAACATTCAAATATTACTAGCCTTATTAAAGACTGGAAACCTCATTTTGTCTCTCAATGTAGCGCGCGTGCGGCCCCGAAATTATTATTATTATTATTATTATTATTATTATTATTATTATTATTATTATTTCTGTCATCAATGCCCTGACGACAGTCGTGACTTCTCCTGGTAGAGAGCGGAGACATACCCCCCTGCTATAGTGTGCTTTGAAGAATTAAATGCGTCTGATGACGTCAGCGAAGATATACTTAGTGAAGTCCTAAACGTCAATTTGGAAGAGAACACCTGACAGAGAGCAAGTCTCCCAATACGTGAAGGTGGTCTGGGAATACGAAGTGCTATTGACCTAGCTCCTGTCTGCTACGCTGCTTCACTGATCCGATTTGGTCCGGTCGCAGCCTCGTTAGTGGAGAAGGCAGTTCGACCACAAATAAAACATGAAACCAGTAAAGCGCGAGACACCATTTGAACCATGCTAGATCCGGGGCCTTTGGAAGAATATCCCAGCCAATATAACCTCGATGAGCTCAAAAGCAAAAAAAAGAGCAGGGAGATCTTAGAGGGGCTTGTTTCCCAGAGAGACCGCGCCGTATTCTTAGCGGCACAAGATAACTTCAGTGGGGGTTGGCTTAAAGCCTTACCCTCACCTCAGCTCGGCACCATGCTGGATCCCAACCATTTCCGCATGATGTCAGCACTTAGAATCGGCGCTCCCGTCTGCGAGCCGTTTCATTGCATTATGGTCTCATGGGAAGTCCGTTGCTTGGGATGCAACGGTTTCGTGCACCACCGCGGCTTCCTATTTACACCACAGCTCAGTTGAGCCGGGGTGGGTGGCAAAGCACGCGGACGTCAGAAAACGCGTTAAATACGCTGGACTGGAAACAAGATATACTTTTGTGCCTATTGCCATGGAGACGCTAGGACCAATCAGCAAGGGAACCGAAGCATTTCTTAAAGATTTGAGTAGGCGAATTCAGGAGGTCACAAGCGACCGAAGAGAGGGTCAATTCTTGAGGCAAGCGTTGTCTTTGGCCGTTTGCAGAGGAAACGCGGCATCTATTTTAGGCGCCATGGAGTGAAATAATTATTTAAAGAATTGGCAATAATACGTTCAGACCTCACAATTGTAACATTGTTTAACATGTAATAAATAATAATAATAATAATAATAATAATAATAATAATAATAATAACGTTGAGACATCTGTTGTCAACGGAACCGTGATTGATCAACAACTGACGATAAAGTTTTAATGAATACGCGTGGTCGGGTCTACAGTTTTGGCGGCATGGCGGACCCGTGATTTTAGCGGCAACATTTAGATACCGCGCCATGTGTGGTGCACCAAATATAGTCCATATTGTCTAACTGAAAATCATGAAAAACAGTTTAAGAGTGCTTGGTCTAGATCTTGAGCCCGCGACATCTCGAATGCAAGGCAATGCTTTGGCCACTTAACCACCTTACTTGGGCACAACGCAGCCTGAACTTTCCGCCTGCCAGCCGCTTAGTGGAAACCTTGCTCGTAATGTAGCAAAATATTTCAGCTATAAAGTACAGCGGACCCTGGAATCAAAGGCTAGGTATATTCACGTTTAGAAGTCTGGACGATAAACGAGGCGTAAAGGAAGTAATGAAGCTATCGAATTTACTTTACATTCATCCAGGTCACTGTGAGATGTATGTGTGTTATGATGTGTCATGTTGTGATGTCATGATCTAGCGCTGGTTAGCGCTGGCCCAACTGTGGCAGGAGTGGTAGAGATCTCGGTGGAGAGCTATCAAGTCTGACTGCGGCATTTAACTGCCAAATGCTAGAATGTTCGAACGGTTCGGGGAGAGTCGTTGACTAGTTTCGATCGTCGATTTTGCAGACCGGCGACAGGTCTCAGGGCAGGGCCGATTGAGTCATCATGGATGCAGTTGCCGTATTTAATTTAGTGGTAAACTTCGGCAAGACCAGGATGTTTGCCATATTGGATTATCACGGAGGGCGCAAGGTGATTTCCGTCAATCACTAATAGACTCGAATAGGGGTCGTTTTTTCTCCTCTCAACTGCCAAATGTCGTGTGCTTGTAGTCTAAGTGTGCGTTAAATTGCAGCCTCACATAAATGCTGTAGGGTCACAATGTTATGCGATTATTTCCGCGCTACAGTGTACGATGTCAATTGGAATCTCTATCAATGTCCTGTCCTCTTAGTGTACAATACGATTGCATTCGAGCTGACCTGTAGTACAGGCTTTGCCTTCCCTATGCCTCTTCTATTATGGTACCACCGCCCGCTAACTATCATATCTCGTTAACATGGTTTACACTCGGCCATTCTGACGAAATTCGATGACTAAATCCGTATTAATCGTGCACTTTACTTAAAGGTTACTACGACTACCTAAATTATAAGGTTTCACGATTTTATGCACCTGTTCACTATTATATATCTTGTCTTCTTGTTTTATATTCTCGAGATGTTCATCATAATGGCCATCTGCGGTCATTCAATTAGGGAAACGCTGTGTTAGTTCCGATCTTGGCTTTTACTTTCAGCAACAACTGCTGACAATCGTCATTCTTCTTCTTCTTCAACAACAACTCTGCATTTGCGCACTCTGAATTTGATGGTCAATCATTTCCGTATCGCGCATGTGCTCGATAATATTGCTTACCGCCTGTCTCTTCTTCAGCGACAGACAGAAGGGTTTCGATATTACCAAATTACCATCTATCTGGTAATTCTTCATTCACGAACTCTGCTAGAGATGTAAAACTAAATTCCGATATTGACGTGGCCGCAAACGTCCATTATTGTTTATTTAATCTTTTACAAATGTTCTGGTGTTGGTTTGGTGGTCTATTGTGATTTTTAAGCAGAATCAGCTACGTACCCTACGCAGGGACTCTCTTATGTCTCATTCTTCAATGAGAGTGGCTTGTAAATGTCCTCCACTACCGACCTTCGCTTAACTATCGTTCTCTTCTCAATGACTTGCTGACTAGAACCATAGTTCAGGACAAGAAGCATAATACCCGCATCGTTGCTCCCACACAAGATAGGCTGTCTTTACCCTCCAAGGCCAATGGGCCGCCCACTGGAAGTGCGACCCTGACCCTAACGAAACACACATTTGCAGAGGCTAACATCTCTGTTAAACAAGCTTCACCCTGCTTTCATTAGTTGAAGCCAAATTTGCAATTTCCGGGTACGCCTCCGCGCTGAGAATTAGAGCCGCTTCTTCGTGAACAGCTGACAATAGTTTGGTACAATTCGGAAAATATTTAAATGTTTGTTTATCCATTGAATTAAAATCTATTAAATTATTTCGCTTATAAATGCCATATTTTCTAGCACCACGAGGACAGCATCTTTTTGAATGAGTCCATAAATACCAATTGTCACGTTATATAACACATATACGCGTCACGTTGCACTGATCGACGGGTCACAGCCGGTGTAACGTGGCCGTGAGCGAGATATCCTGTCTCTTGGCTCCGGTAACAAGCGATGTTTCCATTTTATTTATTGCGTATTTAACGCGCTGACACTGTTGCTAGTGGACCTGCTACTGCTGCACTTTGGTTTGCATTGAAAGTTGGCTGCGACTGGTAATTTTCTGAAAACGCGATGTGTATCGAGCTCAAGAATATCGCGCTTGCCGATGCCCAACCTGGTCGCGTAAGATATAAGTTGGTCGAAGTCTACGGCCAGCATACTCCCTGTTACGAGTACCCTCGGTGCTGCCTCCTCAATTGGCGCGTTAACGATAGAACGATGTCTCTTCAAACACATATGGTTCCCGTAACGCCATGCTACTATTATGGCGTAAATCGTAAGATTATTACACATAGTGTAGGATAGCAGTGTCCGTTAAGCAGCGCGGGCATAGAGAGAGTCGGTTAGCGGCAATGCCGAAGCAAGCAAAAGACATGGCGCCAAATAGGAGATGCCGCCACTTTATAGAGAAGACGCGGGAACTCACTAAATGCGCGGGCAATATGTGAGTATATAAGGAGGCATGAGAATAAATGAGTCAGTAGTCGTTTGTTCGAGCCAGGCAGAAGACGTGTGTTGTTTGAGCGAGAGAATGGCGAACTCGTAACGTCGCCGCCCAACCATGGGGGTGGTGGACACTACACATAGGTTCGCATGTTGTAGCCAGTTAATTTTAAGAAATAAATACCAAACATTGTATTCAGAGCGCATTACCTCGTAGAACACGTTCTTTCACCTCATCGGCAGACATGTCTGACAGCAAAAACGTCTTTTTCTCTCCGCTTTTGCCGCGCGTACACATCCAATGGCTCGGCTCGTTGTTAAACGCACACAGTTCCCGTAATTTGTCTATCGGGACACCATCATTTCGCTTCAAAGCGTGTGCAGCGAGAAACTTTTCTCTCTGGTCGTTACACAGGTCATCATGTTGGCACCATAATTAGCGTTGCCAGCGCCGTGCCGCTCCCGTCAACTTCAAAATGATTTGCGGAATTTGTGCTTGAGCGTCCGACCCGACGCCAACCGTTTTCGCAAGCTAGCTTTTGTGCCCAGACACAACACAAGCTCAAACCAAAATCAAATTCATTCCTCAGCCATAACGTTTTTTCTCTACTAAGCTCGTCAAGGTGATTGGTTAGCTAATCTCAAATCCCCCTTGTGCGACATTGTTGCACGTTATAGCATTCATTCTTGCTGCAATTGTTGTTGTTGTTGCTGCTGCTGCTGCTATGGGGCCGCTTTTATGTCGTTGTTTCTTCGGAAGCTAAGTCGCTTCTGTGCTCTTTTGCATTCTGCTGTGTTGCGCACACTGTGGTCGTTTCAGCCATTCTGTTCATCATTATTGGCATCAGTTGCATATATTTCTCCACATCATGCTCTTCATCATACTTGTTTCGGCGACCGCGTAAACGTCTTGTTTCCTCATTGCGCTCATGTTCCTCATTGTTCATCATTCATTGTTTGGCCCCGTTGACCCGCTGTACTGTCAATTCAGCTCAGTGTCATGCAAAGTCATGCTGTAGTAGCTTCAGTGTTTTCACCCACGCCAGCCGTCTCGAATGACCGCGATTAGCAATATTAGTACCAGCTGCACACGACAGTTTCGGTTAAGGGCACTCGACTCATGCAGCAACACGCTCACACCGCTTTCAACAGGCTGCTGTTCCTCTTTAAGATCTACGAATCTGATACCATTGTGACGACTTTGCGACTATCGGTAGCTCTAATCTTCTGATCTGTAACGGAGAAAGCCGATTCTATCTAGGAACCGACGGAAATTATCGTAATATCAGATGCCAATGTCTAAGAGTAGGTCGCTCGCATCACTGGTATTGCACACCTACTATTGCACAGGTATGCAATAGTAGGTCTTAGTCGCCACAACGTCCACTCGTAGCCAAAATACACGGCACAGCTATAGCGATACCCAGCTTTGAACCCTCCCTTGTGGAATACAGATCCGCAATAACACCTCTTCTTGACCTCTTCAGGTGGGTGATCTAGCTGTGCAAATGTACAATGTTTACCCATGGTTAAACGACTTTGGCATTAAGCGTTTTAAGGCTTCACAAAGCGACAGCTTTCCTACAAATTACATCGGAGACTATCGGGAAGATGCTTCCGGATGGCTCTTTTATCCACCGTACATATATCATCACTTTATACATATATCATGATTTTGTTCATTGATCGATTGGAAATAATCCAAAAGTGCTAATTTCAAAGATCAATAAACATATAAAATTCCTTTCGTGTGCCCATGTTTGGTACATGTTCAGTGATCCTCACGATTCTCTCAGAAAACTCACAGAACTGTTTTTTTTTTGTTATCAGTCTGCGTAAAAAAACAATGTCATTATTTTTAACACTAATGTCCCGTGCCTAGAGTTTCATTATTTTTCGCCACTAGAGGCGCGCTAAGACACCACTCACACGTATTAGGGTAATAAGGAGCACTTGACTGATTGCTTTTAGTATTGTACTCTGGATAGCTTTTGGGCTCGTTTTCTTGCGTTGGGCTAGTTGTGTATTTTTACGGCCTCTCATCATAGTCAAGGCTGATTAAAGAGAAAATGGTACCCTATGATTTTGCATGAACATCCATATACAAAACTGTATAACTGGTAGCAAGCACCACACATGTTTTACGTGTCCTCATAGTGCCTTCTCTGAGTGCGGTTGTGGCAGAGTGCTACCGGAGTATAATAATGTCGACTCTTTAGGATCCAAGCAGCTTGGAGCAGACATCATCAATGTCTGACACTTCGTTGCGCCTAACGACTAATTGCGACCAGGGTACTCAAGGTGTTCTGAAGTAGCCTCACTCTATACGGGATACGTTATCTAATTTTATAGCCAGCTTGAGATTGGTCATGCTCTACTTAGCCAGAATCTTTTAGCGGTGGGTGAGCCGAATTCTGACTGCGAAAACTTGTATGTCAAATAAAGAACATTTCATTTTATGTTTTGAAAAAAGTCAGTTGCCATGAAAAATTGAAGGGTCGTGGAGCATTATATATTCCTCGCCGATGTAATAGTTTATCGTTGCACAACCTTCAATGCTCACTGTTGGTTTGGATCAAGTGCTCGACCTAACAATTTCGAAGATATATACAGCAGAATTGAAGATCACAAATGAATACTCCACGTTAGAAGTCTAGAATTTAATAAATTAATAGAATCGGTTCTAGCGTGCACGTTTGACCATAGTGTCGTACTACGATGGGCTTCCTGAGCATTCATATTTCATTTATTGTGAAATACAATAAATAAAAATTGTTCACGGAGATACTAGTCTTACGTCATGGAGGTCAGGCGCCACTGTTCTAAGGCCAACTTGTGCTTGGTGTCGTTTGCTGCTGAGTTACCTCAGAGAAGCTGGCAAAGCTGAAGCCCAAATTGAGCTTTCCAGCGCATTTTATTTCGCATATAGGCGAGTTTGTACATCAGAAATGAACCATTGCTAGTTTCCGTAAGTGTTACGTCACATACGCCATGCAGACATGCTACTCATTGCATTCCAATCATTGCTTAAATGTCGCAACCACTTAGCGTGTTTGTAGCTACCTTAAGGGTGCCGTAATGTTGATCATTTGAAACGAAATTGCTGGACATCTTGTTATTGGTCCTGTCAAGCATCTGCAGGATGTTTTCACAGATTGCATCGCTGTGGGCCACCCTCCCCAATTCATCAACCCCATTAATGTTTTACTCGATGCGTAAAGGATCTGTGTATGTTGCGTATAAGTCGTGTTTTTTTCCAAGGTTTTTAAAATCTCCTATTGCCGGGGCTTCACAGTGGAGTAAAACACGCAATAAAGCATGATGGAGTTAAAAGTCATGCATATTCAAAACAAATGTGCGGCAGGATGTTTAAAAGCTTGTCGTGCGTAACCGAATGAAATACATATGAAAAAATCCGCTGAAAAACTGTGCATAGAACGTGCTTGAGCAAGGGTCTAAAATGTTTTCAAACAAGATTTAACGTCCACGAAATTGCTTTGAGATTGCTTTGTAAGACGGACTTCAGAAATACAAATTTCAACGGTGGAACCCGTTCACCTATGTATCTCCTCCGGTCGCAAGGCGCACGCAAGTGCACCACTCCACCGGGTGAGTGTTCTAACAAGTCTCGACATGAAACTATCGACCGGAGACGTTTAATTGAATAAACGCGTTTGTTAGCTATGGTCTAACCAACACACACAGAAAATAAAAAAAAATAAAAAAATAAATTAAATATCTGTTTTTAGTTAGATAAAGACTTAGGAACAAGCGACACAATTGTGCCCTCATTTAAATGGAAGACCCTATATAAAATGTAAAAATATGCATATACATTTGCATGCGAAACGTGCATGTTGCCAATAAGGTACTTTTATGTTAGGTTTGAAAAGTTGTTCGACTACAGCATCTAAAACTTTGCATATTTTGAAGAATTTTTTTGGAATGATTCGATTGAATAAATTGCTATATAAAAATTAATTCAGAGCAAAAAATGTCGAATGCTAGATTCCCGATTAAAGACAATGAAGAAAAACTAATTGGATTTGGTATGTAATAAACAATTCTTTGGCTATTGGCGTCATTTAGCAGAACACATTAATCCATCTTAGCCCTTCCCGAAAAATTATGTTGCACTGACTGCCAAATGTGTCAAGAAGACGCTAAGTCGAAGCGGTTTAAAATTGAAAAATGACTCCGCGCGGTATTACCGTAATTTAGAGAAAGGAAACTCATCGAGAAGGAAAGGCATTATAACTAACTTCATGAGTAATATTGCTATTAATATTACTAAACTAATTTAGTTAGACCTATGGCTGGGTAGGTAGACAGGTCTATAGGCAAATCGCAGTATACACACAACTATCAAGGCAGCGTCAGCAGAGACGAGAAGACAATTGTATATACAGTCAAGATTTGCCGCGATTGTTCAAGCATAGTTATAATTACTAATAGTGTTACTAGCAGCCTTATTACTCGTATATTGGTTAACTTCTTCAAGGCAATATACGCGTCTAAACTTAACGCATTGCTGATAAATTGCACAACCATTTTATATGGATCGTATGTCAGTGCATGTATTTATTTACAACTATATACATAGTTCACAACAAAACCAGCATTAAATACTACATATCAGTTATGTACATATATATGCGTTCATAGTTGTACTTGTTCATTTCCGTTTGACTCTTGGGGACCACATATAGTTCTTCGATGGCAAAACGGGTAGCCAGCATAAGGGCCACGTCGAGGAAACGATGGAGCAGGAAACATTGGCGTCCCGGCTCATCTTATGCAGAACTCTGCCGGTAGTTCTTCGTATCGAGAATTTTCGTACCACACATGGCGCATATTCCTTTTTTGTAGGCGCAGCCCTGGCAGTAATGAGAACCGACCTGATGTACCTAGATCAGGGCATACAACGTAAAAAATGAACGAAATAATGTTCGTTTCATGTCCGACCATCAATGCGCACCGAGTTTAGACATCGCTTATATGTATATATATATATATATATATTGCAGACGCGGGCGATAGCCTTTTCTGCAAAATGCCCTTAATGGTTACAATTGTTTAAATTGTGTAATTATGAAAATTTCAAGCTCCATGAGGAACGTAAAAATGAACAAAAGAATGTCCGTTTCATGTTCAATCATCAATGCGCACCGAGTATATATATATATATATATATATAGACGCGGGCGATAACCTTTTATGCAAAATACCCTTAATGGTTGCAATTATTTAAATTGTGCAATTATGGAAATTTCAAGCTGAGGAATTACTAAATTTAACTAATTCTGCCGTCTGAAAAAGACGGTCTCATAAAAAAAATTATATATATATATATATATATACATATAAAATCGGTCGCTGTGACAACCGTGAAGACAAATCAGCTAAAAGCTACTAACTGATAAGGTGTTTTGCGTGTATAGATAGAGGTGGCCAAGCGTTCGAATTGTGTAGTGCCAACAGCCTGCATAGCCAACGATGTTCGCCTGACTCATTAAAGAAAAGCCTGCTAATCAGCAGGACGCACATAATCGTTGAGGAGGCCTATATGCACTGATGTTCCATGTCGACACACAGATCTCAACTATGGCAGCAGTGCGGGCAACGGTAGATCAAGAAAACGTGCGTGCAACTACGGACGGAATTTCACTACGTATCGACCTAGTTAGTGTTGCTGAGCAAAACGTTCGAATCGAAGCACAGCAAAACCACAGGCAGTGTGAACACTGTCAGCGAGAGGAGAAGATAGTGGGGGAGCGAGACGACTGTGTCAACGAAACGAAACAGGCGGAAAACAAGGCTCAGCGACAAAATCGAAACCACTCTCTATTCAGCGCCATGACAATCAACAGAAACAAGGCAACCCTGTTCTAGAAGGCAGAAAGAAGAAGGGTTGTCGCAGCACCAATGGGTCCCAACAGTCTGCCATAGTGCACACCGTACTGCCATAAACACATACCGCACTGTAGATGCCACATTGACTTTATTAATATATATATATATATATAAAGCCTGTAGTTTTGTTCAAATTTACATTTTCAGTGTCACCACCTTGCCTTAAACGTAACGGAAGCTTAACGTATTTACGTCTAGGCAAAATGTTGAAACTGACAACTTCAACAGAAACAACAGCAGAATCTTTACACGAATTGTGAGAGAAGGATATATATATATATATATAGATAGAGAGAGATAGATAGAGAGACGTTTACTACCTTTGTCTTGCAGATGCGGCATGCGCTGAACGTAGTTGTATACGGATTAAATTTATTCTTCCTCTGGCTAAGCATCTTGTTTTCGTTCAACTGGCGTCCACCGGAGGTACCAGGAGGCGCTGCGCGTGACGTCCCGGTCTTCCACGGTTCGGGAGTGCACACCTTTCAGACAGACAAAGAAACGTATTAGATATTAGTACTGGAAGTACAACTACAGGGTGACAAACCAGGTCGCACTGCAACGAAACAGTCGCTACTACAGAAACTTATTACACCTAGCAGAAATACGATCTTTGGTGCAGGGAAGCACCAATCATCGATTCAAATACAATATCACAGCGCCAACCTTATATGCGTATATAGGCCGTAATGCAGCTTAGGAAGACTAATAATACTCGAATTTATCATACAATAGTGTTTACTCTACTATAGCAATGGCTAAGTCATGAGAAAAGCCAAAAATACTCATTTCGTTGACATTCGAATTAAGAACTGTTGTCTCAGACTGGCAGTCTTTCGATCGCGGTAGTGAGCCGCAGTATTAGTGATGAGGTAGTGGAGTTCTCGCAGGGTATTACAACTGTAAAGACTTATGGCTGGTCGACCTACGTCGAAACTAAGTAACCTAAACTCGTGTTATGTAGTAAGGTCTCTGTCTGTAAACTCGGCATAGAGGCGCCAGCTCGCTGCTAGGATTACAGCTATAGGCGAGATCCAACCATATGAAAATACGCGCGTCTCTCAAAGTTTGACTTAAACTCATATACAATCAATCATATATTGTACTGAACTGGCTAAAAACTGGCGAACTATAAAGTAGAGTCAGTCTAATGTTTCACACACAGCAACATACCTTACTTTATCACAGTCTTAAATTTTCTTTAGCTCATAACAGCTTGTCTTTGACATACATATATATATATATATATATATATATATATATATATATATATGCATTGGAAATGTATGCCTAAATAAATCGAACGACCGCCAAATTACGCTCATATACACACATTTTTTTTGTACACATAAATACACTTTCTAGATGTAACAATCTATTACTTTATGTACGTGATCAATATTTGTATCTACAATTGGCAATTGCTGAAATCCAAAAAAAGTGTCGTACCTTTCCCAGTTTCTTCTCACACTTCTCGCACACCATTCTGTTTGTTAAAGCTGACACTAGTGCACTGTAGTATATGAGGTACGCAAAGCGGTATCTTCAAATTTCGATAACATCACAGTGACGGGCGTTCGACAGACTAACGTAACCGCATATTGTGAAGACATCTAAACGTTGTTGAAACTTCAAACACAGGGGGACTACCTAGGGATTCTACTGCTGAACTAGGTTAGCGTATAATTTCGTACGCCAGTTCACTGGCACAATCATCGAAAGGCCGGCAAATATACGATGCGAGACGATAACAAAAACAATGTCTTAAATGTCGGAAGCCACCAGAGACCTAAACGTCGGAACTCAAGCTGCAACGGCGCGAGAACTGAAATCCGCGCAAACGCATAGGAGAGTCGAAAATTGTCTAGATTGGTACTGCAGCAACAAGAAAACCACAACCAGCCGAGACACTTCGTTGGGCCGGGCGAGCTCTGCCTTGTATCTCTTGTTCGGTGCTTCCATGGCTTCACGCAGTCCATGGCTTCGCTTAATACTAAATACCAAGTACACTATTCCTGTCAAGCTTTCCGAAAAAGTTTCCGGAAAAAAAGGCGCTATGAGTTTTCCGCGCTAGCCTCTGCATACTATATGTATACATTTTTAGTGTCGCTTCCATGAATTGTGAAGCCGTGAATACATGTCTGTATGAGAGTAAAATGGCCACATATTCGTGACCCGCTACTCTATGAAGGGACGTAGGCAGTGACGTTGAGCGTCGTTGTGGAAGCGCTGAATATGTCTCATATATATATATATATATATATATATATATGAGAATAGACATCTGATCGCACAATTTGCCGAACATGGCTTCCGGCTGCCGAGCTGCGTGCAAGAGCGATTCCATAACTTCTCTCTTAGCTTATGTCACGATGTCTACGATGCGAAACGAGAGCGGTTCCGTTGCTCCGCCACGAGACTTCTGGAGAAGTCTCGTCGTGATGAATTCGCACACGGACACATTTATATATGTGTACATGTGACTTTCTCGCTGTACACCCACATATACACAATATGTAAACCAAGCATTGGTTAATAATGCGCCATTCTAGACATCTCTAGGTATTCCTGTCTATAGTAAGTGTTCGTGCGTCTACCATACTCGATCCATCACGAGTAGCGAGCTCTTTGTGCGATGCATGTGAGCGGTTCGAAGTGCTCAAACAATGAATGCCATGTCCCTGTTTTGCTGCATGTAGTTTCGCCAATGGCAGTGACAGTATGATGGTCTAGAGGACTAGAATCTAGCTAGTTCTGTATGTCATCTACCAAGGTGTCGCCGGCTCGATCCCCGTTGTTCTCGTTTGGGCGATGCTCATTGAGAATATTTCAAAAAACATGTACCGCTGACAGTTAGCGACAATGCTATTGCTACAAGGACTGTTGGGAAAACCGTAGATGTATCAACATGGCCGGCCCTCGGTACCTCATTGAAGATATTCTGCACGGCGATCCAGGCCCGCAGGGGACGGAGAATAGTCTAGATTTAGAAACAACCGCCTAAATAAAGTGTTTAATTTCCAATAGTCAGTTGCTAAGTTGCCATCGCGTCAGTTGGCACTGCGTGGTATTGACGGGGAACGGATGCATCCAAAAATACCTGCACAGGATAGACAAGGCTCCGGATGACGCCAAATGCGTCATGTGCGACACGATCGAGGATGATGACGTGACTCAAACAATCCTCCGGTGCCCAGCATTAGAAGACATATGACAGAACTGTGATGGCTTCTCTGGTAATGGCTTCACCAGACATGACGGTGACAGACTTAGTCACCGCTATGCTGGAGGCCGAATTTAAATGAGAGCAGGGCATCCTAATTGGTGGAAGGTATGATGAGAAGAAAAACCGAACTGGAAAGACAACGAGCTGAAAGAGAATGAGGCGACGAAGAGATGGACGGGCGGTCAACAACCAACATTAGAAGGGAACAATTATAAACGGAGCGCATAGAAGAACCTCAATTTTCGAAGCGAAGTAAAACAAAAGTAGTTTCGAAAAAAATTGTTGTAACATATATTCAATAAAAATAAAGTTTTCCCTGCGTGGACTGTTCCCGTCTCTCCCTCCCTCCCTCCACCTTGGCGGAACATCGTTCGATACTGTGTGGTGAAGCGCGCGGGGGTGATATAGTATACTCCATAGCAACATTCGTTGCTAAGAGATCACAACAACAACAACACTCCCCCCCTCCCCCGTTCGCTCGTTAGCTCGCGCTGGGGAGGGGGCGCAGGGCCCAGCGAACAAACCTTCGATGGTCACTCAAATCGCTTTGTAGACAGCAAAAGAGACTACAGCTGCTGGCTACGTTAAGTACTTAGTCCATAGCCTATCGAACTCGGAGTACTCGGAGTAGTACGATGGCGTTAGTGCTGCGACCATCTATCTGTCTATCTGCCAATCCATCCGTCCATTCGCGTGTGATAATCGATGACGATCGTCATCAATGTTGTTGTGTGTTCGCCATTATGCGTGCGTATGCGTGATGCCAAGTCGCCATATGCATGTAGGTGTTACAGGCGACCATGTGCGTACCAACTACCCCACCTACTGGCACATGTGTATAAACGAGCACTGATTGAATAGCTAGATCTATCTGTGTACGTGTGTGTCTGACGAAAACACTTGACGGACAAATGGTTTGTTCTATAGAGTGCGGGGAAGGTGTTGATGTTCGCGGTGCGCTAGGTAGATAGGCGCAGGGTGGCGGTGCAGGCGCTCACAGCTGCAATAACAGCGCAGCAGCAGTAGCAGCAGAACTCCGTGGGGTAGCGTTCTTGCCCTTATTCTTCTTCTCGCTGTACAGTCATATGTATAGTCAGCCGCTCGCCTTTTGGGGGAGCTCTTTGGGGGGTTGAGGTTTGTTGTAACCTCTCGAGAAGCAGCAGCGGCGGCGCCGACGACGGCGGCAGCAATTGTTGTTCTGGTTGTTGTTGTTGTTGTTGTTGCCGTTGTTGTTGTTGTTGCGATTGCTGCTGTCGTTGTTTTTGTCCTGTTGCGTCATCGCGGGTAATCGCGATTGTCGCCCAAAGACACAACAATGACCGTTATCAACTGGACACTTCTGCGGTCGATTCGGCCGACGTTGAACGTCGAACACGCCGACGAGTCGGAACTTCAGAAGCTCGAGGACGCTGCGGACGAGCTGAACAAGGTGGAGAACGCCGTCGAAGATGTTCGAGAGATCGACGACCTGCAGACGCTGTTCGCCGTGGCCCAGAAAGTTATCAAAGTCAAGACGCTTCAGACCGAGGCGGCGCTCGAGGAACTCGAGACCACGCTCCGGAGTTCGGCGATGGTGCAGGAGAATGAACGTCTGCGCCGAGAACTCGCCCGCCTTCGAGGTGGCGATCGACAGGTAAGCCAGAAGGAGTTACTGATCGAGGTCGGGGAGCACCTCTAGCAGCGAACGAACCAGTGAGTAGGCTAATTAGTAAACTAGCTGAAAAAAGATATATATATATATATATATATATATAACCTAATAATTTGACTCTTCTATTTAGCCAGATAAAGTAATGGCAATTTTGTTGGCGATGGGGAAACGACAACGTCAAGGTGCAGGAGTTAAATACAAGCTTTTATACCTCCATGGTTGGCTGAACAAAATCGGGTGGCAGAAACATATGGAGTTATTGAACCACTCTTACAACTACACTAAATCTTACGTAAACAAAAAAAAGTCTGCAAAAGCTGCTAGGTGATTAAATGCTGGATACAATGTGGCCACAGCGAATAAGTGTAACGTATGAATGCGGCCTGCCGAGAGCGTAAGCCCTCATGAGACCAGCGGTCCATCTAGCGGAGCTACGTATGTCTAAATTGTGTCCCAATTCAATTCAAAATGTACCGTTATTCTGCCAAAGGAGGACTCTATTTACAATATTCATATTTCCCAAACCAAGTTACCAAATTTCATACAAATGCAGTCAGTTTACATTCGTTCCGCGATTTATCAGTAATACTCACAATATTCAATTACTGATTTAGACATTTCCGTACTTAACGCTTTCAATTCTCAGTGTCCTAGACATGAAAATGTGCTATTTACGCGATCCATTCTGGCACGAGAATATGCTATTTACACGATCTATCCGGGCAACTTGTTTTTAAGATGTCGTGTTACCTCTTCTATGAGCGAATGTGAAAATATTTGGAAACATTGGATGAATTCAAAATACGACTGTGCAGCAGACAATTTGCTCTAGACTGCAGTTCCCAACTAGAGTTTATTACAGTGGAACGGTCAGTGTGCGAGCTCAATGAGACACGACGAATAAATTTCCTCTGCCTATTTCAATTGCTCTAATGTGTTTAGTTAAGCTGGGCCGCCTAACCTCCAACAATATGTAAATGTGGGAATAACCAAGCTATTATGAAGTCTCATGTGAAAATATTAATAACTGCGAAAGCAACGGAATATGGTATACGATATTAGCCTAAATAATTTGATGATTTGTGTGATATGAATGCTAAACTCCCGTTCTGAGATTACATAACCACTATGCTATTTGAAATGGGGATAGCTTGGCGCTTGGCTCTCATTTATGGTCATTTGAATGACTAGCAAGCTGTTTTTTAGATTTACCTACGGTGTCAAACGAGTGATCTATTTCATAACAAGAACTGACACCGGGTAACCCGTTATTGTGCAACAAATCAAGTTCCACCAGCGACTGATGGAACTTGATTTTTGAATACATGAGCGGAGCGACAGCTTTCGAGCCACTCTCTAATTCATAAACATTCATCGTGTTTCTAGTTAATATGCATCCCTTCTCCCCGGGAGCGCGATTGTGTGCGCGAGAACCTTTACCAATCCAGTGTCTTTTTTTAAAGGGCGAAAATCAACTGAAGAAGCTTCAGGAGGAGCTCGTCGAGGTACAGCTAGCTTTGAAGCGAGAGAAGCAGAACGTGGTCAAATATCAGGATCTCTACGATGAGGCTGAACGAGACCGCAAATCGCTCCAGGTTGAGATACTGTCTCTGCAGACGGAACTCGACGAGAAGATCAAGGACGCCCAAAAACAGGAACTGCAGGCTACGAATCAGATGAGCGAGAAGCAGGTGATCGCGAAGCTCAAAGAGAAGAATGAGCAGATCACGAAACTCATGTTGGCCCTGCAGGAGGAGGAGAGTATCAACGAAGACCTGCGCGGCACTATTGATCAGCTTGGCGCTAAGCTTCGGGACGCGACCGTCGAGATCAACCAGTCGGCCGACGTAATCGAAGATCTACGCGACGCCAATGGCGCGTTGATGAATCAAGTTGAACACAGCCGTCGGGAAGTGGCTACCCTCGAAGGACTCGTTGACGAGTACACGAAAAAGATCAATGAGCTCGAGGCCTTCCAGCCTCCCGACGTCGACCGGCAGTCTCGGAGCAGTTCGACGGATCGACTTGACACGTGGCGAGGCATTCTCGAGGCGAAAAATAATGACATCCACGACCTGCAGGTGCGGAATGTTCATCTTCAGCAGGAGCTGGACTCTCTTCTTTCGTCGACAAACATGTCTACACTTGCCGTACTCAAAAAGGCGATCGCTGAGAAGGACCAGCAGATCAAAAGTCTGGCCGAGAGCCTCAGCCAGGCCACGCTAGACATCGAAGATAACACACGGATCATCGAAACGCTTAAGGGTGAGCTGGTGTCTCGGGGTCAGTCGCAGAAGGATGAGATCGGCGACAGGGAACGTCTGAGAAGAGCCGAAGATACAAACGCGGAACTGGAAAAGCAACTATTGGATAGGGAAGAACAGCTAGCCGATGCTCTGCTAGTAGCTCGAAAGTACGAAATGGGTACGTGACATGAGTTGACGTCGAACAACGAACATTATTTATCTGAGTTGTTTTTGGCTTCGGCAACATGATTCTATGACGAACGAAAAATATGTATGCAAATTTTTCTATCTGCACCCGTCGTTCGGACGGTGCTTATACATAGATGATCTAACGTTTACTTAAGGAATCTGTCGACGTTACATATGTCTGCGTAAGCGCCAATATATAATATCCAATTAAATTTAACCTGACGCTCGAAAGCTCGAAGCTGTACTAAATGCTTTGTATTAGGAATGATCATTCATATCCTTGTTTCTAGAGCTGTAAACAATGTGTGTTTTTTTAAGGTGTTTACGGCCTTTCGGATGCCGTAACGGAGATACGTGTCTGTAAGCGCAAAATTGCTTCTCGCGATAAGAATATCAAGCGCTTACAAGACCAGCTGGCTGAGAGTTATGTCGAAGTGGAAAGGCTCACCCGAGAAAACGAGCAACTCTGCCAGGGCCTTACACCAGCGCCTCCCGCTCAAGCTCCAAAGGATGACAACCTTGAAACCGAGAAAGTGATTTTTGCATTGGAGGAGGAGATACTTAGTCTCAAGAAAAGCCTCAGAGACCTTCAACGAAACGTTGTTGATGGCGTGCATAGAGTGTCATCGGATTGGAGTCCGAAAGGCGACAAAAGAGGAGGAAAAGGAATAAGTCAAGGCAGCTCTGACGAAGAGAATCTCGATCGCTGTCAAATCTCACAGGTATCGCCCAAGAGAAACAGCTCGCAAGAAACTGATGCTGGAGGAGCGGACGTTGTTTCCTACGGCGACATTGAGGTCGAAAATCAGCGGCTAAAAGAGTTTTTGGTGCAAATTTTAGAAACTCTTCAAGCGATCAATACTGGACGGAATTCAAAAACGAATGCTGCTCCTCGTGAGGAACCTGCTAGAACCCATCGAAAAGAGGCAGAAATTAAGCAAGTTTCTACATCTGTAGTACGTTCAACACCTCGACCACCGAAACGGCTTACTAAAAGCATGAGGTTCTTACGTGAATATATTTCTGAAGTTCTTGCCGAGAACGACAGACTTGCGAATGAAATCGATGCCATTCGACTCATGTACTACAATAAGGACGTCAACGACCATGGCAAACTTTTCGAGTCGGTGCATCAACAGGTTCTGCGACAGCGAGTTTTGCTATCAACGTATTCTGGGGTTCTTGCGGAACAGTTGGCATACACCGATTGTTTGCACGACGTGTACACTCGGCAGCTTCGTGCGGTTGGTGGAAACGCGCAACCAGCGTACCTAAAGCCAAAACTTTCGTACCAAGTCAACTTTAACTACATTGGAGATCTCAAACAGCAAATTCGTCAGTTGAACAGAGATCTGGTGTCAGCTAAAAGAGCTCTGCACCACGAGAATGCAGTTGCTACTCAAGATGCTGCTGCTGCTGTTGCTGTCAGCGATCAAACAGAGAATCTTTTCATGATCGAAAAATTGCGTATGCAGCTAGACATGCTAAGTAAACAGCACATCCGAACCCAGAAGTTTTTGGTGGAGCGTGAGGATGAGCTACTTCAAGTTCATGAAAAGCTGCGCGAGGCTTTGGCCTGCCAGTCAGCCGAACCCTCGGCACAACAGCAACCGATCGTGCCCGAGGCGAACCCCAAAGGCGATCGACTGACGCCTGCCGCACCAAGGTCTGGTGGCGGTAAAGAGGGTGACGACTATGATGACAATGATGACGACGACGACGACGACACAATCCAAGGCGAATCTCAGACTGAGTCCGAGCGGAGTATATCACAAAGCAACTTCTACCGAAAGATGGACTCCCTGCGCGAGTACAATCGAAAACTTTGCTCAGAACTGGCGGAGGCAAAGTGCATTTTAAGGAGAACCCAGGATGCTCTAAAGATCAAGGAGGTCATGCTGAAAGAGCTCAATAAGCAGCAAATTGTCTGCGGGAATCTCGAGCAGAAGATGAAGGTAATGGAAATATCGCTCGAGACGACCAAACAGCTTCTGGGCCATAAGGAGCAGACGCTTGAGAGGTATCGTCAGCTCGTCACTGATCTCAAGCAACAGATAATCTCGATCAAAGTACAGCGTAACGTGGATATCGAGCAGCTCGAAAAAACACATATGAACAGTCTGTACGAGGCCAAAAAGCAGATTGCTGAACTAACAATGAAAACGTTTCATCGTCAAAAATTGGCGCTTGACAACGACGCCGTGCCTGATCAGGGTTCGTTTGAGAAGATCCTCGCAGAAAAACAGGTTCAGATCGTACAGCTGCAAAACAAGATTAAGGCGCTTTGTGCATCCGAGTTTCGGCTCAAAGGCGAGCTCGGTCAGGTGGGCGAAGTAAACCAGAGGCTTTGCGAAAGCAATTCCGAGCTTCAGGAGCGACTACGCGCCGCCGAGAGAATTCGAAACTCGGTGTCGGCCGTTCCACCAGAGGTAGCTGAGACAATCGCCACTTCGAATAAGTCGACGAATGTACTGGCTGAACACGAACGTCAGAGTGACACAGAACAGCCGTCTAAACAAGAAGAGCAGCAGCAGCAGCAGGAAGAAATCGATGACCTACGAGAGAAGCTTTCCAATGCAGAAAATAAGGTTGCGCGTCTAAAACGGACAGCAGATGATGCCAAGGAGAAGATAGCGGCACTTGAGGCCGAAGTCGAGCAACAAAATGCTAAGATTGAACAGCTACGCAAGATACAGACTCTAAGGCGGACCGATCCCAAACGTATGAGGATTCTAGAGGACGCAGTCGAAGATCTTCGCCGCCAGCTGTATGAGGCAAAACAGCAGCAGCAGCGGGCAGAGAAACCCTACGATGATGTGGAGAAGCAAACGAAGCAGACAATTGAGGTAGCTCGTTGGGAGGAGTCGAAGAAATGGCAAATGACCGTCGAGAGCCTTAAGGAAAAACTGAAAGAAAAGCATGCCTCTATGGAACAGTTGGAGGCAAATCAGTGCGTACTTCGGGCACAGGTAAGCAAACTATATGCGCGTGTATGAGTAAATCACTGTATAACGTGTATAGTAACAATGACTTTTATAAACAAGGGTTTAATATTACTAATATGTACATGTGTCAAAATTAATAATAGAATATATTTCATTTATATTAATTATTATATGATATTATAATTATATTGCTTATATGATTATTGCCTGAGTATCGGTGGGCACTCAACATCATCTTGACCCTGCTTTTTTCGGTTGCTCAAGTTGTTGTTGTTGCTTCTGTGACTGTGGCTTTAATACTTATTATTGTGATTGTTGTTATCGTTACGGGTGCACGTATCTGAGCGCCAAACCACGTAAGTGGGGACGGCTGTTAATAACTTTGACGGCGAGTTCATAATTCGGACATTATCCTCATTTATATGTGTGTGTCTGTGACTTGCTGGATCTGGCTGCTTTGTCCCTGCAGGTGGCTCGACTCGAGAAGGAGAAGTACAGACTTTTGGACCGTATCAAGGCAGGGTCGAGCGTGGATAGCGAGCACACGCAGAAAATCGATGCGCTCCTGAAGAGGATCCGCCAGTTGGAACGGATGGTCGACCATCTCCGACGACCCAAGAAGAGGTCCCGCCCGAAAGAGAATCAGGTCGTACCGATCTTGGTCAGTCCCCGATCGCCCCGAAGGCACAAAGAGCGACGGAGTGTGAGTTTCGATGCGTCCGTCATAGACAACGAGGCGTCGCCGGGCGAACTCGACGACGACACCCCGGACGAGAGCCGTCTCGAGGACGAACCTATGCCGCCTGACCTGGCCATCGTGTAAATATAATAGACAGCCCTAGCCGGCCAAATTGTGGCTGCGAAACTTACTCTACCTCTGCCCTTAATAGGTGTTTTTTTTTAACAAATATGGCACTTGGCACTACGTGATGAAGCAGCAACGCGCGGCAATGTGTGAGGACAGTGGCACTGGTGGTTGCTCGGCGTCCATCTTGTAAAGGTTGTGCGGCATAAACACGGATTTTTGCGAACAACGTAATGACGGAAAATGGGCAAAATTCATTAACTGACTTTGAGGACGTATTAAGGTTTAATTAGATCACAGGACCAACACAGACAAATATATGCAAACGCATTTTGTTCACAAATGCTTTATTTGAAATCTTCATATTCCGACATGACATTTTAGTTTCTTATATAAATACAACAACTGTAGCCTTGTTCGCTTGGTTTTTAGGACGCTTATTTTTGTCAAACTGTATCCGGGGACTGTTGGGGGGAATATGGAAATATCTCAACATGTCTGGCCTCTGAAGTGCACTGAAGATACACCTCACTGCAATTTCAAGCACGCAGGAGACGGGAGACAGTCTAGATATATCAATGAACACCCAGAAGGAGACGTTTGCGTCACTTGAGCGAATATCAAGAATTTGCTGTATTGACTTTGTGAACTCGTTCGTCAATCTTGTATCTGTGTTTCTGGGTGGGTCTGGAATAACTGTTTCAGTGGTATTTTTGTGAACTCTAAGATTTTTAATGTCGGAGATTTGCGGGACTAGCCATTCAGATGCCGGCTGGACTGAAGGTTGGCTGGCGAAAACTGAAGCGGTTTTATGTACGCCAAAACGCTGTGTCTCGTTAATTTATTTTTGACCCCATTCCTTTCTCTTTCTCATAAAGAGAGAGAGAGAGGGAGTGAGGGAAGATACATATAAGGTGATCATAAAAAAGAGCATTGTAAACACGAGTTCTGTTTGCTCGAGGTTGTGCCATTTTACAAAATACTTCGACTGAGATACATACATATGTGTACATATATATTTGGTGAGCCACACAGCTAAAAATATATGCCAAATATATTAACGATGAGCATGTTTCTGCATTTTACTATAATCGAGCATAGAGAAAACATCTATGCCTTAAACCTATTATGGGAACGTTATTTACATAATTTGAATTTGCCGTGTTGTTTCAAAAATGAATCTAGTTTTTACCATTGCGTCTACCTTTGTATAATGTTGTGTATTGTGTTGTTTCCTGGAATTCACTCGATTATGCTTTTGCATACGTTATTAGGTGTAGCGTTTCAGCGTCCCTCAAAGTGAAATATTTAGTCATTATCCTCGACAGTTATTTGAGTTCAATATTTTAGGGTTCGGGCTATCTAATACGCGGTACATTCGTTTGATGTGATTATCGCTTTATTAAATTATGTTGGCTCTTGAAATGTACCTTGCCAATTTCATGGTTCAACCATAGGGACAACAAACTTTCTCTAGAGAACGCTTTTTAACCATGCTCTACTTGTTTACCCTATTTATCTAGTGATCCACTTGCGTATAAACTGCGTATAGAAATATGAAACTAGCTTCAATGGATATGATTGTAGCACTCTACATTTGATATAAGTTAGTCTATTATTGGTGTACCTGAGCACCGTCTAGCCCATATGCCAATATTTAATTCTCGTAAATTAAATAGGATGATAATTTGCTATAGTGGATAGCATTTCATTGTATAGACGTCAAAGAACAGAAGTTCTTTATATTTACTGTATGCAAACACTGGCAAGAGTATGGAATTTGTACAGGTAGCCAGAGACAGTAAATTCAAGTTTTGCTATAGCCGCCCAGCTAAGTATCAGATTTTTGTAACTGTCTTGACTTTGTTATATATATATATATATATATATATATATATATATATATGTTTAAGCGATTATGAATGTGCTCTATATTCAACGTATACGTGCAATCCTGAGGCACAAGCTATGTGTGCAATGTGAGCGACATGTATAAATAACAATACCAAGAATGACGCTACCAGACTGCCGGTAAATAAATTACAATGAAGGACTTCGCTAGTGATGTTTTTCTAGTAGCCGAATTACAGTTATGTATATATATATATACAATGCCCAGAAATTACCTTTGCGAGAAGCTAAACTGGGGCAAGAGGTAAATGCACAAAACAAGCTTCTCAGAGATTCTCAGCTTCATTCATATAAATGGCTGTGCTCCGACACGCGCCCAACAGGATGTATATATATATATATATATACAAATATAGCGGCTCTAGGTACGGCGTCACGAACAATAATCCTAGAAAAATTAGCGCTATTCCAGCGGTAGTACTAAAGTTATTACAAGCTATGCTGCAGAAGGGGTGTGTAATCATCGACGACGGGTTAACTGAGCATACCCCAATTAATCAAACTACAGGAGTTGCAAAAGGCAATAATCTTAGGCCGCTATTTTTCTTAATATTGGCGAGCGATTTGCCGGACAAAATCCAGCGTCAACACTCGCAGGTTAGTACACTTATGCAGACTAATGACCTTGACCTCTACTCACGGAGTCGATTTGACATGCAGCAGTCGCTTGCTTCACTACAAACGTTTCTTGACCTTAACGCTTTAGTGATAAATGTATCAATAACTAGCGATGCAGTTTCGCCGCGGAGGTAGTCTCGCCGAAAAGGGTGAATTACGCAGGTAGTTAATTATATATATATATATATATATATATATATATATATATATATATATATATATATATATATATATATATGTAATAGTCAAACATGTCTCACCTAGTATTAACAATTGAACCCGATGGACGTGTGTAGTGTTTATGGTTGAAATTTGACCAGGCTAGGTGTCGACCAGCTCTGCAGGATACGGGGAATAGAGGCGGCGTTTCTCCGCTATATATCGAGGTCGAGGCGAAAGCGGGTCGATGATGCCTTGTCACCAGAAACACTGTTTAAAAGCCCTCTAATCAGCCTCGGATACTCAGTCACAGACCATTGAGGGGTTCAAAAGTCGGTGATGATTGCCCTCTAAACTAATATTTGACGTCATTTGAAAGAAGTGAGTGTCATTTAATTTGGTCGTTTAACGTCTTCAGTACAGGCGCGCGGCGGTTCCAGGACACGGACGGGAGGCCACATGACATGAAAACTCTGCTGAAGGTATTTTGATCGCGGCGTCGACGTTCGCTCAGACACATGAAAGGCCGTGATGGCCTAACTTACCAGCCGCGATGATCAAACGGTGTGCCCGCATTGGCGAAACGAATCGAGTCACCATCAGAAGAGTTCCCACGCTCGGTAGCTCACTCTATATAACCAAGGGCTCATATAACCAAGAGCCCTTGGCGCCGATAGCTCTGAGGTGACCCCTAGCCGAGTCGTCGATGGCATCGCTGAGGAGGCGGTGACACCCTTTTATGCAATGGGACGAGCTGAGACAGGTCATTGTCGAACATAGCTCTAAATCTAGTCTGAAAAAAATCGCGTTTTAGGTGACTGGAACATTTTCTGAACTGTGCTATCCCGGTGGGGCCAAGTGAAGAGATGGCCGTGGCTTCATAGCTTTGCAGCGAGGATGACGTAAGATGGCGAGGGAGCAACAATTTGGGTTATGGGCTCAAATGTACTTGTTCTTTGTAACGCATAATAACGTCCGGAAAGTCAGCTGGTATATTTTAGAGGTTACTGCGCTCAGCCCTGCTATTTTTACGACCTGCTCTCTTCGTCAGCAGAACAGGGTAGAGCTGCCAAATTTGAGATATCGCATTACTTACGGCAGAGCGCGTAGAGATTGTGAAAATTAAGCATAAAAAGGTAACTCTGTACAGACATGCTGGCGAGCTCTCCGTACAACTCACGGTCGACGTAACCTGCCCCGTGAAATACGCTTCGTGAACGTACGCAAAAGTTTCACAATACAGGTTCAGTACGTAATGTGCCATAGAAGACCACGGAGCGATGGTCGTATGACTCCTGTGCTCAACAGTGTTGAACAATGTCCTGAAACAGGCATTTCGTGTTTGTGCCAATACATCTGTCAATACATTTGCTCCCGAAAGCACCAGTAGCCAAGAGAAAGCAAACATTAGCTTTAGTCCGACTTCCTTGTTTGCAAAATTTTGTTCTCGTAGTATACAAAGCCTGACGACCGTACCAGTGCAGACTGCGGTTCTGGTTCTCCCCCAGCAGGTCTGGACCCTCACAGTATTCTAAAAAACTAATTTGCATTATGCTGGCTAGATTAGAACTATAATGTAGCCCTAGTCTGGATGATATTCGTGAAGCCTTTTTGAACATAGTGCTGCTTCATGTCTGAACCTTTTCAAAGCGCCATAATCGCTTTGACGCTGTCCAGCACCGCTTTGTATTTCATTGATTATCATACTAAATTGTTGAAAATCACACAAGGCTGAATGATTGGGACTCCGCCAGCACTCAGAAGCCGTGCCACTTTGTATACTTTGACCAAAGAGTTTTATGATATAACTATTTGCAAAATTGTACTGCACAATGTTACTAAACTTAATACAAATGCGGGCACAATACAATGGTGCGACTATTCGTTCGAGGACAGTTTTCTATGCTTGTAAAATATGAGTGCGCTAGATGCAAATTGCTCTTTGCCACCCGACGCATAATATTTCAATTATACTAATAATCTTGACTCTCTCTCTCTCTCTCTCTCTCTCTCTATATATATATATATATATATATATATATATATATATATATATATATATAACTGTTAAATAAGACGTTGTATACTATTTTTTATGCTAACGTACTTTAAGGTTTCCGATATATGAATTCAACTCTCACGCCAGAACTTTATTACTTTCCTCTTTTGAGTGTTGATTTCTAATCCGACATCCAGACACATGACGCAACAAGACAGAAGGCCTGTTGTATAGAGAAATCAGCTGCATGTGTGCATAACAAAATTATCTCCAGGTAATGTCTGTACATCATAACGGTCATAACTCAACGCCAACTTGATTTACGAGGCCGGCAGCCAGTCCAGCCAATAAAAACAAGGCTAAACTTGTCACCCTACTGTGTACCCTTCTTGTTTGTCTTCACTTTTTCATTGCATCTGTTTAACGCTTTTTAACTCTTCGGTACGTTATTTGGTACGTTATCTGGACCCTGATCTCAAACAGCTGTTAAATAGGCTCGATCAGCATGGAGTTAGAAAATAGGCTTGGTTAAGGTGCTCATTTCAAATACAGCCTCTGCCTGGCAACAGTTATACTTTCTGAACTACTTCTTTGACAGTGCAATTGCCACCCAGTTCTTTACGATACCTGACTTCCTCCTCAGTCGCGGCGACTCAATACTGGAACGGAACATATTGGACGTAGTCTCTCAAGCCGCCAGAAGATGCCTGAAGTGGTCCTTTAGCCATTCGGGCTCTGGTGGACATGTCGTAGGCTGTCCTTCGTTCATCTCAGCCACAATTATTGATACTCCTGAGGTTCATATAGCAAACGTGTTTCTTGTCGAAGGTCCATACTTTAGGTTTCCTTGCTTGAAACTTCTCTTCTTTTTTCAATTTTCTCTCAAGATTTTTCTTTGTGATATACTGGAATACATATCGGAATACATTGAAGCCAGCTCTAATGACGGTCGTTGTGCGGTTTCTGCCACCCTTTCTGCAGGTGCTCAGCACCAATCACCACACAATTGTCTTCACCAATAACCACTTTTATTCTACTTGGACCTGGCTATACTATACAGAAACACTTTCAATAGAGGGACCTACATAACTTGCGCGCGTCACTAAGCAGTGTATAGTAGCAATCGTATCGACTTTTTCGAACGAATCTCAGCGTTCTTATCTTATGTTATGGGTTTTGTCTAGCAGAGTATGCAGCAATCGGACAGTGCTAAAAATAGTCAACGAAATCAACGAAGATGAACACAGGCTGGTCTGTTGTTTGTGGATGTCATATTAAAGGCCTCGTATTTAAAGCTTGTCGTTGGCCGTCCAAGCCGCTGCCGACACTTACTTGCGAGTGACTGTTACTAACCTAGTGATGGTGTCTGTAGTCGTAAAATTATACACCTAATATACACCTATAATTCGCAAAATTACACACAATAAGATCAGCATAACGCTGCGCGTCTGAACGCGTGTTCTATGGGTAGTTCAAATTTTTCTTTGGTCAGAAAAATCCGAAACACGTACGAACCGATTTAGGACTGCAAAATGATCAAGTTCATAGCACACTGCGAAATATCTGGTTGGTGGTCACAAAAGTGGAGCAAGGCAGTGCTAGCAGGCTAGCGTCGTCATGCATAATGCTGTTCGAACAAAAAACTTTACTCTTCCTTCCGCCCATTCTCACCCCCACCAAGCGTGACGATCTACTACGAAAAATAGGTAAGCAATAAAAAACGTTTTTCGCGCGACGTAGCGTTTCAAAGTTTGCCTCTGGTCGACGGAAGTCAACAAATTACCAGGGCCGCTGATGAGGGCAGTTCATGATTCTCTGCCGTCGCCATTACCGTGCGTTGGACTAATATTTTTGCCAGGATCCGACGTCGCGTGCTCCGCATTAGGAGAATAAGACAAAGTTGAAACGTGTTCACTCAAAGGGTGTACATTCATCTATACCTTAACTGCGGCATATATATACATATATATTATATAAATATATATATATATATATATATATATATATATATATATATATATATATATATATATATATATATTTATAATATATATATATATATATATATATATATATATATTACCTGAGCCGACGGACCTGCATTCACGACAGACCGTTGGAAGCAGGGAATGCAAGCAAACAGACGCATACTCTGTAGACTTACCTAGCTTGGCTATCACCAATATATATATATATATATATATATATATATGCCTAAAAGATTATTGCTTTGAAATAGAAGACTATGTATGTAAATATTGTGGCACGTGTAATATTGACCGATACCACATACTGCAATGCAAGGAAATAGAAGCTGGTTTGATGCATGCAGTGGTGGATGATGTTATCAGCCAACACAAATGTTGGGTAATATCTACCAGTTTATAGTGAAATAAACTTGTATATATATATATATATATATATATATAAGTATATATGTTTACGAATATATTAATATGTGTATATGTTTATTAGAGCCCTCGCTATCATTATATATCATTATATATCCATGTAGTTATAACTCGAAGTCTATTTCTCGCTAGAAAAAAGCACTCGATTTTTTGTCTTCCCACGTAACATCCACAAGCAGTGCAAACACAGACAGGATATCCAATTAATATAAATGATAATTAGCGGCAACTACGGGTGATCGCCGAGAAGCAGTGTCTAGCCCATTGCCTGAGTCATTCGGTATAATCTGGCGGCCTCTCTAAAGCAGATAAAATATCTGCTTATATATATATATATATATATATATATATATAATTTATGCCTGCAAAGTTTGAATATAGGTCTAATGTACCTTAACACGAGTGTTACATTGAATGAAACTTAACAATTTGCACGTTTCATCACTTAATAGATTGATGACGACACAATTATTACCTGTCTTCCTAAGGTGTTCAACTGTAAACCCACTGCTGCAAATACTTCGTCATTGTCCGAGCCCTGGTTTGATCTCGTCGAAGTTAAAACTTTGCCATGAAATCACTTACGTTCAGGCGTTCGCGGACAGCCGATCAAGAATGATTGTAAACATGCATTATTTATTAAAGTTACGCAAGCTATGCACAGCTGCATAGCGGCACTTTGATTAGGAAATTTCATATTGAAAACAAGAAAGGCGTTTATCGTGATAGTTTAAGAATGAACCACCAGAGCTCGACTGGAGATGTTCGCTTCCTGCAAGGCAGGATACAGCATTACACCGTTAATAGCCTCTCCGGTGAGGCTTCGGTGTGCCGCGTCTTATAGTCGGAGAGGAAGTCGTACTGGAACAGTATACTACAATACTAAAGCCGCTAAGAACAGCGGCTATACCCGTGTACAGTAAGCCGCAAGAACCTATGCGTGATCACAACCTAAATGATGGCGTTATTTTGCAATATACTGCAAACGGTATTCTTGTTCACAATTATGGCAATGTACATTTATTTCAATTAGAGACACTTCGTTTTAGGTGTTTTCTGAAAATCCACGTAATATAGTCGTGCTCGCAAGAGTTCAGTACGGGCCTTCTACTTCTTCTTTACTGTAATGCTCGTTCACGCATGACTCAATCGAAACGAAGATCATATCGTGTCATACGGCTGGGAACAACTTGATCACCTTCCGTATAACACTGACCTAGCGCTTAGTTAGGATAATTTCTCCTCGTCTTAAGGGGGCAACTAGGTCAGCGCTAAAACAACGATTATGAGGTCAAGACGACCTATATATATATATATGTTTATACATATATATATATATATATATATATATATATATATATATACATGTTTAGTATCATTTCGATATTACTTACTACTTACTTACTTGCTTGCATATTCTATTCTGATTTTCTGAAGTGTAAACATCGTGTAGATTTCTTGTCTTGTCCAATCAATGATAAGGATGCTATTTCTAAAGAAAACCAAAGCAGAAGGGTCTGATTGAATTTGGTTTTTAGCGTAACTACAAGTAGTGCTCTTAGCACCGAGTGCTCCCTACATGGAATAGAAAACAGCGTAATGCAGAAGAAGAGAAACTCTCTGGCTTAAAATGTTGATTGAGACATTGCAAAGCAAAATGTTGAAATATCTAGTGATAATGCGGCGCCCACCGCTTTTAGTGCATTTTAAAAACGAGCCAGACGGTACGAACGAACCGTCAACGCAACATTGTTCTCGCAATTGCAGAAGGGTCCTAGACAAGGTAGCGATAGCCCGCGTTCGCCTACAAATATACTGGAGCGGTTAAAGGCAGTTATGTATATACATATATGTGTGTATGTATATACACCGCGCATGTATATAAGCGATGTAGCTGAGCTCAACGTCATCACACAGGCCACCGTTGTGGCCCTGCCCTGCTTTTTTAAAGTATTCATGCGCAAATGAATAAATTCAAGGGCGCACAATGACTAAATACGGGACGTATTTCAAGGACGTTCAAGGACGCACAATGATCAAATATGTAGCGATATGCATTAAACAAAGCAGCAGTTGTAGGATGCTATGAGTAACGGACAGAATTATTTCTTGTAGATAAATATACACACTGGACGATCCCGTCGATATAGTGTTGGTTCGGCCGACATTGCGTCTGCCACAACGCCAAAAAACTGCTGATAAATTGTTGTGTCTTATTGAGGTGTTTTTTTGCGGCGGACAGTGGACACGTTATTTGCCTAAATGAGTAATTGAATGTCGTAAATATTACTCATATATTGGGGTACAAATGTAAACATACTGTATTTGTATAAAACATGGTAGCGGCTCGTAGTAAATTTTGTGATGACAGAGTAGGGGGATACATTGCTCGGACAAACGTTGGCTTGCTTGAAAAGTGTTTCACAATGTATATGAAGCGAGTGCTTTGCCTATCAATGTGGGTAAGAAGCCGCTATGTGTATCTAAAGTTAGGCTGTGCACCGGTTGTTGAAAGCATTTGATTGAGGTTCTTAGGACGCTGCGTACAGTACCACTCGAAGACTTTATCTCAGAATTGAAAAACAAAGTCAAAGCAAGTCCGACGAAAGGTTGGAGACCTGGATATTTTCCGTGCCTCTCACCACGGGTGTGGTCTTGTATGTGACAATCACCACGTCTATACCATACACATAGATCATGGTTATCATTACCTGGGTTATTCGAATAGAAGCTTTCACGAGAAGTTTACGGAGCGCGTCGGTCGACTGTGCTCTGAGCCGTGTGCGAAGTATTATACGTCTGCCTGCCTGGCCCTTGCGAATGGGCCTTGAGACGTCTCCAAAAATAAGGCCGGTTCGAGCCACTTATTCAGCATAGGGCCGGGCTTCCACTCCCATTAAAGAACTGGTCGACTCTGTCCAATGTCCCTTGAACCTCCCGCATCCAGACGGTGACCCCATCGGGGGAAAAGTATTAGTGTTGCAGGCAGACATCAGGAGAGTTATCGATTTTGTCCTGCAGAGTGGGCTTGAGCACAACTCCCTGAAGTGCGAGCTAATTTACAAGAGCTAGCCTAACCTTTCTGTAATCGAAGCATTCCTCCCCGGGTGCCTCCAAATGGCTTCAAGTGCTCCTTTCTTAAACCTCGGCACTTTACTTGACCACTAAATGTTTGGTCTGTGTATGGGTTTGAAGTTGGGGGCAAGGATAACTAAGGAGCACAGGTGTCTGTACGGAATACAGATGGACTTCTGGAGGACCTGCAGTGGAAGCAAAGGACGCCAAAGGCGTTACAGCGAGGCGAATGAGGTTACATCCTGGGCCTTCAGGTCAGGCCTAATGCCGTGTATTCGAGAGCTGGCATCGGCCTCCTGAGAAGCGACGGAAAGAGTCCGGACGGTCTCAACCTTATCTCCATTGAAAGGGGGAAGCCCCTGTTTGGGATGCGACGGTCACCGACACTCGCCCCTTCTAACCTGGAGGCCAGCGCATCAGCCACTGGCTTTGCGGCATGCAAAGCTGAACGACAAGAAATAAATAGATGTGCCCAGCTCGCCAACGAGTTTATTTTTCTGCCGCTAGTATTCGAGTTACTCGGGAACCCGGTCCCGAAGCATGGTCGCTTCCCCAGAAGTCTGGCAAACAAATTAAATTTGCGACAGCGGAGGAAAGAGCTCTTGCCTATTTATTTCAGCGGTTTAGCGCGGCAATGCGGCAGCAATAATGGATACAATGAGGGGCTGTCTCGAGGATAAGCCCAACTGGTAGCGCTCCTCACAAACTCTTGTGTAGTTAATTAATCGCACATCCATGTAACCCTAAAATTAAATAATTGCAAAAGTGGTTGCGAAGAACGTACCCCACACTTTTTCATGACAAAATAGAGGTGCATTTTACCGGTCATGGCGCAGACCATCGCTGCGGCCGTTGGGTGGACTATCAAAGCATACCTTAGGTGCAATTGCAGAGAGACACCCATTAATTAGCTTATAGATACGTAAAGGTCTAACAAACTTTTGGCAATTTGCATATGGTTTATACGTGTTTTCTAATTTGTTTGTAAGAGTAGATTCACTACGTAAATTTCGAGATGTTTCACCAATTTCTTTACATTACATTAATTAAAATAATGCGTCAAAGCATAAGTAGTTGCTTCGACTTGTTTGATACGAGGTTGCGTTTTTTTTCTAGCTCCGCTTCGGCGGAGTTAAGAAGGATAAAGATTCAGGCGTGGAGGTCGATTGGCTGCCAGAGACGTTATACGTTGCTGCGGCCAACCCTTGGAGTTTGTTAACTCTTTCCAGTATCTTGGCCTTCGGGTTCATTATACGGGAACGACGTTCACAGCGCATATGAACGAAACAGTACGGAAAGCACTTGTCTGTCTTTACGGGGAATTAGGTAATGTCCGCAGACTGTCCGTTTTCTCAGCAGTGAGGCTCTTCATCCTTAAGATTGTTCCGGGGATGATGTATGGCCTTGACAGGGTGTGGAACCACCTCACACTAGCGAATTTTAATCAGCTTGAGAGGTGATTTTTTATTATATACGAAGCGAGTGCCTTCCTTGCCTATTCGAGCAAGGAGTCGCTTTGTATATCTCATGTCAGACTGTCCACCGGCTACTGAAACAATCAGACTAAGGCTGAAGATGCCGCGTACAGTACCATACGAATGTTTTATTTCTGAATGGGAAGCTAAAGTCGAACAGGCCAGACGGGAGGTCGGTGGTTTGGACGTTTTCAAAGCCGTGCATCTTTGGTCTGGTCCTGAATGTGACAGTCGCCACGTATACACCAGGTACATAGTGCATGGTTATCACTACCTGGTATGTTCAAACGCAGCCTTTCACGAGGAGTACGAGTTGTGCATCTGCCGGTTCTGTCTACAGAGGTGTGCCAAGTACAATGCAGTGAAACGCACAGCGCTGGACAACAAATCGTTGCACTACTTCTCTCGCCGAAAGCGTAAAGAAGATAAAGTATTATGAAGAAACATCTTGAACTGCATATTATACTCAATCTGAGTGAAATAAATATAATTGAAAAAAAAAGATAAAGAAGAAAGGCTTAAAATCAGGTGAATAAGCTAAGTGCTTTACCAACTCGGCTTCAGAAGTGGCTATCAAATACTCAGTGTTTTCTATGGGCTGCCACGTTATTGTGATGGAGCAACCATCAACGAAGAGGTGATCTATAACTCTTTCTGAGGAGCGCAGTGGGAACTTTTTGTAGGCATTTATAGTGCACCAATTGCTCCGTCAATTGCGACAAAAGCATCATAAAAAATCATAAATGTGCCCAAGTCTGCGACGAGTCGTAAGAAAAAAACCCGGCCCTATCTGAATTGAATTAAAAACTATTAAGTCAGAAAGTCTCGCGTCTTTTTTTGTCCGTTGACAAGTTACGAGGTATCCATTGAGCAGATTTGTTTGTGAACCTGAGGTGATCGTAAAATATCTTATGGAGAGATGCGGCATTTGTACCAAAAGTCTCACACGAACCAAGTGTCCTCATCCGTTGTTTTTTGAACGTCCTTCACGGAATTTGTCATATGTACATAGTGTGTTCAAAACGTATCGCGACTTTTGTGTTTTTTCAAAAATTATTCATTTATTCATGAATATCTATTTTGTCCCCTTCAAAGTAATCCCCATGAGATATTATACACTTGTGCCAACGGTTTTTCCAATCTTCGAAGCACTTCAAAAAACCATTTTTTTGATCTTGTTCAGCTCCTCCTTCGATGCCGTCTTTATCTCGTCAAGCGTAGCGTAACGTCGTCCTTTCATGGGCCTCTTCAGTTTAGGGAACAAGAAAAAGTCACAGGGGGCCAGATCTGGGGAATACGGTGGCTGCGGCATCATTAGTGTGTTGTTTTTGGCCAAAAACTCGCGCACAAGCAACGATGTGTGAGCAGGGGCGTTATCGTAGTGCAAAAGCCAATTTTTGTTCTTCCACAAATCCGGGCGTTTCTGGCGGATTGCTTCGCGCAAATTGCGCATAACTTGCAGGTAATATTCCTTATTGACCGTTCTACCCTGTGGCAAGAACTCATGATGCACCACGCCCCTGCAATCGAAGAAAACTGTCAGCAAAACTTTCACATTCGACCGAACTTGGCGCGCTTTTTTCGGTCTTGGTTCGTGCGGCAGCTTCCATTGAGATGATTGAGCTTTGGTTTCCACGTCATAACCATAAACCCACGATTCGTCACCAGTTATGACCCTCTGGAGCAAATTTGGGTCGTCGCGGACAGAGTCTAACATCTCATTAGCAATGTTCATGCGATGCTGTTTTTGGTCGCAATTGAGCAATTTTGGTACGAATTTCGCGGCGACCCGTCTCATGCCCAAATCATTGATAAAAATCGAATGGCACGAGCCAATCGATATGTTTAGGTCCTCAGCAACTTCTCTAACGGTGATTCGACGATTGGCCAATACCATTTTCTCCACTTCATTAATTTTTTCGTCTGTTGTTGAAGTGCTCGGGCGTCCGGCACGCTCTTCGTCGTTCACATCTTCTCGGCCTTCTGAGAACATTTTGTACCACCGATAAACGTTGCTTCGGTCCAAGGTAGCTTCTCCGTATGCCACAGTCAACATTCGGAATGCATCCGCGCACTTAATTTCGTTTTTCACACAAAATTTGATACAGGTTCTTTGATCCATTTTTTTGAATAGGTAAAAATCGAAGACGATCCAAAACACGTGCAAGCAAAGCAGCTGTCAACAATTAAGTGAACATTCAAAATGGCCGAGCTTGTCGGCATAAGTGAGAGACATGAGTACCAACATAACGCCACAAAAAATCGAAATTCGAATATACGTAACCCGCGAAAATTCAAAAGTCGCGATAACGATTGAACACACCTCGTATGTTGGCTTTAACTCACACTTCCGTAAACCAGGTAATAAATTAAGATATCCTTATATTGACGCTTGTCAAGGGAGACTTTTTAAGGTATGCTGCGTTATAAAATGTCTCCGTTTGAATCGGCACGCTGATCGATACGTAATCAGAAAGCTGCCTGAAAATGAAATTTTGCATTAAACAAGCGTAAATGCACAGCCAGCCTTCGACTAGTAACCCATCTATGCATAATAGAACGTCAATTCGAGGACATTTGTAGCCGATAGATTTACTCTGGTATGCAGCGATAGCACATCAGCACAGTGCCCTAAATTGGACCAGATCCTTATATTCGTTCTCACTTACCTCATCTCTCTTTCTTTCTTCTCTCTCTCGGCGGGTGCGTGACCTGGTGACAACGGTCACAATACTAATAACAGTCGTCGGACACACGAATGAACTTACGAGTCACGTACACCGTACGCTTGCTCCTCTCTATGTACTTATCCTTCATGGTATGTAGCGAGCGCTACGTAGGTGGAGCCAAGTTTTTGTTCAATGTGTGATGAGCTCGCATTTGAATTTGCAACGAAGGCTCGAACCCAGCTGGCACGAAAAAACTACCCCCTGCCCATTCCTGTCTCTCGTTCTCTCTGTAATGTTTTTCTCTGTGCGTCTATGCCATGATACATTCACTTGCGTCATTTCGTCTGTAGGCAATTGGCATCGCCACATTGGCTAAGAACGTGCTGCGCGAAACTTCCCTCCTCCCAACCGGGGCTTGGGGAGCGGGGGGGGGGGGGGGTTAGAAGGGGATTTGTCGGATTCTCGACGAAATCCCCAAGCTAGGCGGCCACGCGAATATACTCTGTGAATAACGAATAAATGTGCGTTCACCAACTGCGGGTCAGCGACAAACAGACGGACTGAGCTGTGTCTGCGGGCTCATCGGCGAGCTGAGCTCGTAGGGTAGCCGCAGGCGAACTGTGCCATAGCGCTGGTCAGCTTTAACGTGAGACTCGCGACATCTCTAGCGACGACGACGACAACGTTGGCTCGCGCACTTAGCGGCGGCCCCTTGGGGGTGCTCGGGGGTGCGTCGGCCACTCGCTCGGCCGGTGGACGATCGGTGGACATCCGGTCAATTTCCCTCGAGAACTGTACCGGTGACGAGGTAAACCTCGACGACCCTTCTTTGGCTTGCTGCCTTCTTCAGTCTCTCGCTATATGGTAGGTATCTATCTCTTTCTTTATCTGTTTGGTTTTCCTCGTTGCCCTCTCTCGCTGTTACCCTCTTTCCTTTTTTCTGTGTTTCCTCATACCTATCGATACGTGGGTAACAACAGTGTCCTTATATGCTATACACTTCAACATGCCTTTCTCTCTCTATATCTATCGTTCTTGTTTTCTCGCTCTTGAATCTGTTATTTCACTCAGAGACGCGCCCCCTTTTGTGCCCTTTTCTCATTCTCCCTTCGCTCATTCTCGCTTCATTCCGTCTTTATTGCTCTCACTTTCTCCCGCTCGTGTTTTTCCTTTCAATTCCATTCTCGCGGTATCTCTCGTGTTACTCGGCTCGCGTTATCCAGCCGAGAGCTTCGATCGGATTCTGGTGGTGGTTTGTGTCTCGGTCCCTCGTTGACTCTCTCGACGACAACCGACGACACGACAAACTCGCCTGGATAGGCTCTCGCGCTACCACTCACTCGTATGAAAAGCTGGGCCTGGCGTCGACACGAGAGCCAGGCTGGGATCTCATTGTCGCTGTCGTCGTCGTCGACGCGCTGCCCGAGAGTTAGGTTATATATATAAAGAAAATTACTTTGTGCCTCGTGGGCGCTACCTCCACCGGCCACGCCCCTGCCGCTGCCCCTTACCGGAGCAGCGGCGATGACGGCGAGCCACGTTTGTCCGCGAGCCATTGGCCCGTTCACACAGCCTCCTCTCGTTTGCGCCCCCTTCTTCTGTCCTAGCCAAGACGAGCAGCCCACAGCCGTTAATTAACGGAACCTCACTGGACTTGTGCTGTTGTCGCTACTGCTGCTGCTGCTGTTGTTGACCCTATCACTACCACGAATACTACAACTCTAATTGTTAATTAGTATTAGCGATTAGTACGTTTGTTGCGTTTAAGATCACGATTAAGGTACAGCTTTAATAGCAGCCTCCAACCTAGTGTTTTCCATGAGTTGCAGCGACCCTTTGTGGTTGACAGAACGCACCATCGTTATTGAAAGTGGACATGAGCAAGCCAAAATAAGACGAACCAGAACTAGATAGGCATAACCCACTGGCATATACACATAACAAATGATTCAAGGGCGGAGCGGCCAGAATGGAATGGAAGACAGACCACACCTGGCAATTATGTCACCGCTCTTATTGGGCTAACCGAGAAGTTTAGTTTGAAGGAGGGATCAGACTCATGGACTCGTGAGGACATCTCGAGACATGGAGCGCAAGGCATGCGCGGCAAGCTCATGCCATGTTCTTACAAACAGTAGCCAATGATCGAACGTACGCCAAATATTAGAGCGGCACATAGTTAGAAGTTCCCCTCTGATTTAAAATGCTGGCTAAGTTCATTGTAGTGAGGAGACCTTGTAGCTATTTCGTTCTTGCTGTCCCGAGTGAGCGATAATTATAACGCCCATACATAAAAATGATGTAATAGCCAGCTACATTAGGGGACTAGGGTCTGCGACGGCGGGCTAGCTACACAAGCCTAATCGGGAATGTATCGTCCTTTTCGGCGAATTGTTTCCAACAATAAAATTATTAGAATTAAGATGCTCTGTAGAACTTGGACGAGACCAATTGCGTATTTAACCTGCTACTCATAACTTGTCGTAATATAAATATAATATAAGCGGGCTTGACTTTTTATTGGCTACACCGATAAAGGAGTTTTTTTTTTAATTATTAATAAATGGGTGCCAGAAAATCTCTACGGCGATTCCATGCAGGGTTCACTCAAGGCCCACGTCGCTTACCTATTGCAGTTAAGAAGGGGATAATTATCGAAATTTTAACGAAGGTGGTTAGATCAGATTTGGCAGTTACAGTACCCTCTGCTGGGTCCTTTATTACCCGTTAGTGAACTATCAACGCGACCACCAAAAATAATTGTATCCTACAACACCGTCTATTAGGTCGATAGTTGTTAATGAGTCAGTTAAACGAGCTCAATTTAAATTACTTGTAAATCTTTTCTAAACACTGGCTTTTCAATATGTAAAAAATGCGTTAAAAAATGTTGATACAGTACGAGATATATTTCAGCAAAAACATTGTAGATTCTCAGAAGCTGTTTAGGAAAAACTATACTTAAACCATAAAACTAGCAAATACAAATGCGGGCTGCACGCTGCATCTGCTGAAACGTATACACAACAAAAGAACAAAACATTAACACGCAAGATTACGTGCAGCATACTTATGAGTATTACATCTGTTTGCAAAAATTATGCCACCATATATCGGGCGTAATGTTGACCATTATTAGGGCTCAATCTCTGCACATATCGACGGAATATCTTCAAAGTCATGCACCCATTGTTCAGATTTGGTTAGTGGCAATACACACATATGCAGACGTCTAAATAAAAAAAGTGATGGTAATTATAATAATGAGGACGGTAATAACTTCGAGAGAGTCTTCATATTCGAGCATATATATATATATATATATATATATATATATGCAGGTTGTCCCAAAATTCGTCCAACAATCTTTGGGGTCTAGTACAACTCGGCGAAAAACATTTTTTTCCAATGAAACAAGGGGCGGAAATGTATTCTTTTAAAGTGAGAGCAAAATTACCAAAAAGGGTTCTATCAAGCTTTTTATTCTGACATATCTTCACTAAATTGATTTGCAATTGGGAGAGCCCCAGTCATCCTATCGACAAACCAATTTAGCCTGCGTGTTTAAAGGAAATGTTTGCATCTGTTGAATTGCATTCTACGTTAGCTCAAAGCAGAACAAATGTTGTATTGAACATAATTCTCGAGAATCTTTGCAATTGTTATATTTTGGCTTTCACGCTCAATTACGCATTTTTAGAAGATGTTTCCGTTTCTTGTTCTATTGGAAAAACAATTATTTTTCGTCGAGTTGTACTAGATCCAAAAGTTTGTTGGACAAATTCTGGGAGACTATATATATATATATATATATATATATATATATATATATATATATATATATATATATATATATATATATATACTTTATGTTTCCTCCTAATACAACTATTTAGATTTATAATGCTTGTTTGTAAGTGGAAACTTACGTGTAGTTGCATCATCCACTATTTATGCTATCTGTAAATGGCTGGGTTACCTGCTTGATACAGTAGTTTGACTGACTTGAATTAACGTCACTCTACTAACCCACGCGAGCCATGTGTTAGAATACAGATATGAACAAGTTGTCTCGAGAGGTTGTTGTCGACATTGTTATATCTTTATGTAATATACAATATAGATAGCGTCGCATTAAGCCAATTAAAAATAGCGCCGGACTATTGCGTAATCGGCAACCGGGACATACGTATGGGTACAGGGGCTTCGAATTCGCTTCAGCATTGGTTATGCCGTAAGTACCCACCTCCAAACTAGAATTATATGCACAAGCCTGATATTGCTGGTAGCGGTGCTGGCGTTAGCAATTGTATCACCGCTTACATGGATTGCAGCATAAATGGTGGCATGGTAAGTCAACTCCGCTGGTTAGGATTTGACCTGTTTGTGACTACTACGCCCGTGCATGTATCCAAACAACTGTATCCAAAAATAGAGTTTTTTTCCACAAATCCAATTTTCGATTTAATCCACAACGGTGCCACTCGCTTCTAAGCTAGTCTCTTAGCAAAATCATATTAAATAAATAAAAGCAGATTTACACCTGGCCAGTTCGGCAGCCATGAGTTCTTAAGTAGAACATGCTCACAAGTTTTTACGTAAAGTTCTTAATCGTGGATCTTTCGTTCTGTTCTGTAAAAATCTGGGGTTCCTTCTTCAGTAACTGCGTACACAGCACGGCAATGCGATATACTGTGTTTTTCGAAGGACCAAAAAGTTTAAAGTCTTACATGTGGTCTGTCTACGCAAATAGATCTAACAATACCTTATGTTCGCCTAATTTCCAGGGACTCGTTGGCTCGGCTTGCCATGGTTGATGCATGCTTGCAATATTTATAAAATTAGCGCTCGTATGGTTCCTGGGATGCTGCGTGCCAAACCAAAATGTGTTCAAATTTTGATATATGATATATTTATATACATATCAAGCGACGAGATTTGAAAAATTACCGGCAATCTTTGTCTCTAAATTATGAATTAGATTGCGATGTAAAATATATCAGTTTGAAGAAAGTTTATCAGCCATGTTCATATCTATATATATATATATATATATATACAAATGGGTAAAGCCTATACACATAGAAGCGTGGACAACCTTTGGTGGTAGGTGCATGGCGGCTTCGGCAGCAAGTGCAATTAGGCAAAGAATTTCTTATTGCGCCAAAATACCTGTCTGTCCCTCTATCTATCCTCTGACTTTCTAAACAAAAGAGGACGGCTAGAATTTTAATAGGGACGGCCACGATCGCGGGTCGGAGCGTTAGTAAACGGGCCACGCTTGCAATCACCCCTATATGTCTGCATGCCATTGAAGAGCGACGGAGACGCACAGCTAGAGATGCATGGCGTGCGTTGTCAAGCTCTCCAACAGCAAACAACAACAAGTCGCTGGCAATGGTTGGCCCGTTCTGAAATCACCTCCCTCTATCACCTCTTTTCCTTCATGGTCTTCTTTGTCTCCTTCTCCTTCATCGTGTTATTTTTCATCTCCTTCCTCTCCCATATCCGCAGATGTGTGCAGCGATTCTTGCCGACTGGAGACACGGATCCATCAAAACGTCATCATCGGGGCGGCAGCGTCGTTCGTCTCGACCGTGTGCGGCTCGTCATGATAGCGTAGTACCTCCAAAGCTAACGCAACGATGCGTTGTGGTGGTCCCGATCTCGCGCGATGGGTCTCCGAGCTCAGCAGCTTTTCCCGTCCGCCTGCACACGCACAGATCCGTGCACCGAAAGCTGGATTTCTCCGCCATCACCCCCGATCAACCCTATCATCATTGCGGGCGCCGCGACCAGCGTCATAGACGATAGTGCTAAGTGCTGACGACGGTGTAGGAACGATAACGACAGTGGTGGATGGAACGTTTCGCCTTTCCCCTCCTCCCGCCCTCCCCGGCCGCCGTGTTCCGGGGTCCGGAGAACGCGGGGGAAAACAACTATGCGCCCTGACTGCTGCGAGGTCTCCCCCCCTCTTTGTTAGCGCATTTCGTACGTTGCCTTCGGGTTGGTCTCGGTAGTGCGTAATCGGCGCTTCTCGGAGTGACTCACAGCACAGCCCCAGACACGCATGCGGCTAGGGAACCACAACAAACGGAAAGCGAATGCCTGTCGGCCATGTAGTCACGTTCCACGCTTGAAACGCTATTGAACGTTTCCTGTCTGTTCTCGGTTTGTGTGTGTGTGAAATGTTGGATCGACTATGCTTTATATATATATATATATATATATATATATACATGTGTCGAGATTAAAAAGGACATACCAAATGACCCATGTATACCTTAGTCATTCGGCAAAGTATATCTGCTTCGAGACCTAATAAATGGGAACATTTTATTGCCCAAAGCTTGCTGGGCTAAGTGTACAAAAGGCTAAGCAGATTACGCCAAGACAAATACTTTCTTTTTGCTCGTCTTACCAAATCACATGCGCATATATATATATATATATATATATATATACCTACAATTGCACACACACCCTCCGAGACACCTGGCGGGCGGCGAAAGCAACGAGTCACCACAAACGCAGCAACAACTAGCGATATACTTTTTTTTTGCTGTTTATTATTATTATATATTTATTTGATTGATCTAGTTATATAAATAGCGATATACTTACAACTTAAGGGCGAAGGATTTCGAAGCACGAGAGAATCTGGATTATGTCACCAATCATCAGGATTGGCTGACGTCGTAGTCCTGTCAGAAACATTTTTCGTGCAACGTTTCGATGTTCCCGGGTATTATAGCGGTCGTCTCACAGGTGGCGTATCTGTACTTAGTTTTCCACGCCTTGCGAACATGAACTTGCTATATGCAGATAATAATGCTGTTTGTCCTTTCGTGACCCACATTTTTGTTGATTGTCCGGTACAGCAGTGCAAACTCGGGAAGCGGTAAGAGTGCTGACCAATTGCTGGAGAAGATTCATGCATCGTTATAGCTTCGTTAGCGTTGTGAGTGAACAGACTAGCGCCCTGTTAGAGTCATTCGATGCGTGCAATTTTTGGATGTGTACCCATAGGACAACTCACCTCCACTTACTCTCTCGATGCCAACCTGCAGCGGGTTGGCTCCACGGGAATAAGAGCGAAATCTCAACCACTGATATGTTTGCAGAACAGCCCCTCCAGACGGCGTAACATATGAAGGGCCGGCTGCAAGTCTTTAACTGACGATTGACGGAGATTAAGAAACATAAAAACGCTGGGATTCTTAGGTTGTCTATTAAATCGATGAAGTCTATGAAACAACGCACTCGCGTGTAAAATCACCTGGATAACAACATAGCTATTTCGGTGCTTGCTCAAATGAACCCCGATAGAACTATACGCTGAAGTCAGAAACAACAAAAACAAACCCCCCAGTTACAGAACGCAATTGATTTCGTGCTACTGTGGACCCAACAAGAAGAAGAATGGATATACCTACTTGTTAATGCGCTGTGCTAAAAATATTCAAGAACGACACCGCATACCTTATAGACGACCATAGTACAACTGAAGTAGCAAATACAAAGATTTAAATGTAACATTTGATTGCCAAATAAAATATACAACTCATATCGCATACGTTGTAAAATATGCGGCTTGCCTGTGCAATACTGCCCTCCTTAGAGCATTCATCGTGCATGACCCAGCGATGTACATAAAATTGTAAAGTGGACATACTGCTCACACGTGTGCGCACCTTTAGATGGAAAAAAATATAGCAGGTCTTTAGCGGGTTCAGGATAAATTTGTCAAACGAGTCGCATGGCGTTCCAATGAAGGCGTGAGAGCCTCCGTCTCATAAACGTGGCCGAGTACCAGACTCGAGTTGACGTACGAATTTTTGAACAACTAATCTGAGGAAATAACTTTAGTATCCATTTTACAGTTCGTCCAAGTAATCTTTGTAGTGGTGCGATAATTACTCCACCGGAAATTGCTAATGTCCTGGTGGTGAATAATGCGTTTGCATGGAGAGTCTCGCGACGTGCTCATGTGTGTGAAGCCTGCAATGTGATTTCAACACACCTTTTTCAATAAAGGAGACCGTGTATTAAATAAGACTGCTGCACAAATTCCTTGATAAGGCCATTCTGAGGTCACCAGCGTTCGTCTAAACACAGCTACTAATCACCACCAAATATGTGGCGCTCTCGGCACTGGTATAATAGAGGTTGCTTTGCGCAAATGCAAGTTCTCTTAAGAGCCCTTCAGCAATCGTCATATGAGCCAGGTGCGGCGGCTCAATTACAACGAAACATTAGCGAAAGTTTCAAGATTTCAAAAAGCGATAATTTGCCGACTAATGAGAGTGCCTCCTTATATTAAATGCTATAACGAGACCCTCACCTCATCACACAACAGCCTTACCACTTTACCAACTCCATCTTTTTTAATGCTCTGAAAACCACACTCGTACGAGCTCGAAGCCCAAAGAGATTCTTTGCTGAGGCTTTTGATAAACCGCTAAGCTTAGAAATATCCATTTTTAAAAAGATTGTTTTTAATTCTGGACTATCTTTGGTTTGGAACTCACCGTGAGATATATCTTCAATGCACCGAGAGCCGGACATGTTGATATGTCTAGGGTTTCCCCAACAGTCCTTGTGGCAGCATGGCTATCTCAGCCCATTATTATTCATAACCTTGCTCAGAAATTTGCAATGCATCGTGAGAGAGCGGCAACCTTTCACAGTCATGATTCTGCTCTACGCAGGTGACTTGAAACTACAAATGCCATCGTTGTGGCGATCCATGTCCCGTATATCACATAACCGACTGTACTGAATCCGTGTCTCTCTCTCTCTGCTCCAGCGAGAATACTCATAAACCGTTTTCACCATATGTGCCATATATTTTATGTTTATATTCAGATACCCAATTAAGCTGCATTTGTAATAAATAAAAAATAAAAATTGACTTTCGACGGCTACCTTTCCACAGGACTTGGGATATTTTTTTTTGCAAGTTGCTGCGTAGCAAGTTCTAAGTTGTTCAAGCTCTCTGCACTGCATTTCCTGCAAGGCGCCGGCTGAAAATTAAACACGAGTAAAAACGGATCAATGGTAGGGTGGAACACAGCTTTGGAAAAAATACGACAGATTATAATTTTGTTTCCTAACATTTTTCAAATACTTGCTTATAACCGAAAAAGCTACTATCAGAGACGGTGGTGAGTGGCGGCGTTGTCTAGGGGGCTAGCGCGCTAGCTTGGTTGCCATCTACCTAGAGTTGCCGGCCTGAGCTCTGTTGTTAATTTTATTTTCGTTGTTGTGATGTCTGTTTATATTAAAAATAAACTCTAAATTGTTATTATTATTATTATTATTATTATTATTATTATTATTATTATTATTATTATTATTATTAATATCATTATCTCATGAGTGCTGCTGACCACTCAACATCGTATTGACGTAACCTCACTGTAGTTCCAACGTTATTTTAAGCATAATTGATCGCCTAGATGAAACGACCGGTGGCCTGACACTCATCGCTAAAGGACCCATCTTCAGACGGTTGGCAACGAAAAGAGCTATCGAGCTCATCCAACGCCAACCTGGACAAGAGAAGACCTAGCCTGTTGGAATACGGCACGAAATCAGGAACCAAGGCTGCCGTCCACGTTAAGCGCAACTTTCTCCAGGTGATTCCCGGGTGTACGGCTGTCAAAGTTGACTTCAAGATCTCATTTAAGTCTTTGCTGCGAGGTCCGATGCTTGTTCAGGTACGCATGCACACGCCTGAGCTTCACAACGTTGCCCACTTCAAATACGCTAGACTCGCGCCGCTCTGCCCTTGAGACAGACGTATCAAGTCGGCGTCCGGCTGCCAACAGGTAGCTCCAAGTGCACCGCTGTTTTTCTGATATATAAGGGGTTCAATCTGTACATTTAACGGTTAGAAATGTTAGGGTAACTAACTAAATAATGACTACTTATAAAGGATTTTATGACTATCATTTTTAACAAGATATAATATCGCAATGAGTCGGCAGTGACCAGACCTATTACAGTTATAATTGTGTCGGCAAACTTTTTAGCCAGAGTGAAACTGCTTTTGTTTTATTATAAGAATCGACTTAAACAAACGGATGCGCCCACTGTTGACGGGACTACAGATTTGACCCTAACTTCGTAAAATTAAAGTCTAGCAAGGACTAGGGAGGAAAAATGCAAGCTAATTGGAACAGTGGTCCACTCTCTGGCGGCTCGAACGCTAAATTCTTGCTGCTTCAGTGCATGCGGATCGCTGGTGTAACAGGATCAGATGCCCTGCGCCTCGCCCCTACGAGGCGACTAAGAGCTCATATCTTTGGCCCGATTCGATGGATGTCTTTAATCATAACTACAAGGGCTGACTAGCTCGTGATATTTTTTTAATATCCAATATATGTGTTGTCATCTCTTTCGACTGGCCGATTCCCGAAACATACAAAGAAAGCTAAAAGTCGCGTGAAACGATTGACACTTGTGCTGCAGTCAGTAGTTCCGCCCAACCTTTACTACCGGTGGGCACTCCAAAAATAAGGTACATACGTAAGGCGAGTTAGAAACAATGTATTAGAGCAGCCTACGCGAAGATGATCTTATTATGGTATTGATGTATCTTGTAAGGTTTGTAATCATGTAGCAAGCCTGATGAAGGACGGGAAATTAACTATAGAAGCGTGTTTCTAGAAATTCTTCCACTGTCACACCCGGTGTCAAGGTACCTTGTTTATTTAATTTTTATTTTTTTATATATATGGTTTTATTTCGCAATAACATTGCATTTCAAGATGGTACATAATTTCAATACAATTCATTCCTTTTATACAATTTAAACACTTCAGCGACCGTCCCACCCGGCGAAAAAGTGCAAAGACCGCCGATGCTTCTGGCAGCTCGCTGCGTGGTATTTAGCGCATATCTGCGAGCAGAACCGGCAACGACATTGATCGTCAACTTGGTGAAATCCTTGGGTCAAACATACCAAGTGATGATAGCCATGCACAATGTATCTTGTGTACACGTGCCGGCTAGTGCATGCCATTCCATCTCAAAGCTCCCTGGCAAGGTACACATCCAATTGCGCTACCTCTGCCGAGGCCTCGGTCACTTTTCCCTGCCACTCCAACAAAAATTGTTGAAGTGGTCCAGTAATAGGTGACCTAAGCCTGACTCTGATTGTTTCCACTGCCGGCCCGCAACCCGCTAGCAGGTACACGAAGCGGCTTTCTGCCGTCCGGGGTAAGCAAAGGACCCGCTTCATATATATTGTGAAGCATCTTTCTAGCTGCGCAAAATTTGCCGCTGAAAGATGGCCCCACACCCTGCCAAGGCTGTAGCTCAACATTGGCACAATCTTAAGCTCATAAAGACGCACGGCCGCACTCAAAGACAGTCGTCGAGGGTCTCTCACCTCTGTGTGAATAGAGGTAATAGCCGCTCGACACCTGTCGCCGATGTGCTGGGTAAAGGTCGTTCCCGTATAGTGTAGCCTCAGACCCAGATACGGGAAAGAGTTGACAAACTCCAGCGGTTGGCCACAACAGGGTATTACGTCTGCTGCGGCCAATCGACCCCCACGGCGAAACTTCATGGCTTTCGTCTTCCGCGCATTTATTTGCAGGCCCTTACGGTGAAGGTAACTTTCGACGTCGCCGACAATTCGACGAATGGCACCGCGGTCCCGGTGGGCCACTACTATGTCATCCGCATACATGACGACGACGGCGTTTCTAAACTCCTCCCGCACATGGCGAGCTAGGTCTGCGATGAGCAAGGAGAATGCCAGGCAACTGAGAGGGTCCCCTTGGGGGGTCCCTACGTTTTGACAGAGCTGCAAGGTGTCTTCGCCCCTTACGTTTACTTCAAGGCGGTCTTGAGCAAAGAAGCTGGAGAGCACTCGTAGGAAAGAACCACCCACCCCAGCGTGTCGAAATGAATCGACTAGTAGGTGACGGGGAGCTTTGTCGAAGGCCTTGACACAATCGATAAAGACGGCGTACAAGTGACCCCCGGGCACAGCCAGCACCCGTTCAACTTCCGACTGGAGTACGTGGATCGCGTCCTGTGTACCTCGACCTTTCCTGAATCCGAATTGCTCCGGAGGTAAGGCCTTCTCCACAGTTGGAAGCGCCCTCGAGATAATCAACTTGGCGAAGATTTTCTTGAGAGTGCGTTCCGACGCGATACCCCGATAGAGATTTGGATCGTCTACGTTGTCACCGTTTTTGCCCTTGAATAGCAGAGTAAGCCTGGCCTCGTGCCAAACCTGGGGTATGTGTCCCCCGCTGAGTATCTGATTAAACAGCTTACACAGCTCCTCCGCTAAAACATCGGACGACTTAGCCCAATGTTCGTAATAGATCCCATCGGGACCACTACTCTTTTTCTTGGGTAACCCGCGCAAGACCTGCACAACTTCCTCCTCCGTAAACGGCGAATTCATGTCGTGCTGCTCCAGAGTGAGCGGTTGCTCAATAACTGGGTTAGGCGCGGGGGCGTTTGCATCGAGCAGAAGGGCAGTAAAGTGCTGCCGCAACTGCTCCTTTGTCATGCTGTGCATGCTTCTGTTTTGCCGGCGAACAATGTAGACATGGGGTTCGCGCACTGCCCTCTCAAGCAAACGAAACTCCTCCTCCTCATCATACCGGCGCTTACTCTCCACAAGCAGTTTCTTGTAGGTTGCTCTATGTCGGCCATAGAGCGCCCTACGATCAGCAACTACCTGGGGGTCGGGGTGTAGAGCCCGTGCTCGGCGCAGGAGCCCCAAGACTTCCCGACGTTTTAAGTAGCAGGCCTGTGTAAACCAGGGCCGCGCCCGTCTTTGTCTGTACTTCTTCTTGACTACAGCCGCCTTGACAGTGGCCTCCAAAGCGTGGTTGCTTTGTTCAATGTCAGAAGTTGATCTCAGCAGCTCTAACTCGCGCGTCAATACACGCAAATCTAGTTGCCTAGACTAGTTTTATTTTTTTATATATATAGTTAAAAATACAGTCGCGTGACTGGTGTCATTATATGACACTCCAGGCAAAACATTCACGTGAGGGTAGTTTAACATTTCGTTCTTGCCACCGCCTTTATGGATTGGTACCAGTCTGGAGTAGTATAAGTAGGATATACTGGCTCCTCTATAATGGCACTGATGATGTGTCGAGAGGATCGGCTCTGTGAGATCTGACGTGGTAGATGGCGTGAAATTGCAAGTCGTCCGAGCCAGCGGCCAGATCTCAATATCAATAAGCACCTTCTTTCGGTGAAGGCTCAATATCACCTTACCTTTCTTTCGGTTTCATCACCTTTTTAAAATTGAAAATCGTCGTGGAGTGCTCTAGTTAACTTGGTTTAATAAGGCGCTCATTGATGGGTTTACATGGCAATAATAAAAAAACGCCGCTGGCGAAAAATACTGGAAACCTGCGCGGCTTTTGCGAGATCCGCGGTCGCCTCGCCGTCGATATTTAGCTTGCGCACCGGGGATACTTTGTCAATCTGTTGTGCGCGTCTTTCCAGATCAGTCGGTCGTTGGACGAGTCCCTAGCGACCATATCCCAAAGTCGATTACTTAATTCGTCTATTTGTATTTTATTTCTCATGTTGTTGTTTTCTATTCGAATTTCCAGAACTCAAACGCTGTTCGGGGATCATTTGCCGATGCTCTGTAACGACCGCCGCAAGCGGTGTCTTTCTAGCTCCGTAATTGCGTGCGCTTTGTCTTGCGCTTTGGCTATTCAAAACGTTTATCCTGTTTGTCTAAAAGCATTGTATTGATACATATACTTCAATACACTTTTCCAGCGTGCCTTCATTTATACTGACTGAGTAGTATTCCGCGTTTTTAGTCTCAAAAAGACATCGACAAGAGTTTTACCCTCTTAATTTCTTTAAAACTGCTTTCCACTAAGGCTATTCTTTAAAGGCCCGAAGAGGAAATAATTACAGGGAGCCAGTTTCAGGGAATAGCGGGGGGGGGGGGGTTGTTCAACTAGTTCGAACCTTCTTTCGGTCAGTTTGGCAATACTAGAGTCCTGCGTCCTGTATGCCGGCGCATTGTCTGGTGGCGACACAGAACAACTTTTTTTCTGCAAAACTGGCCGCTTCTTAGTGAGCTCTTGCTGAGAACGGAGGTCCAACAGTCCTACACAATATGATCCTGTGATCGTTTTACTGCTCTCAAGGTTGTCAACCACAATTATTCCTCATTGGTCTAAACACAGTAGTCATTACCGTTCCGGCTGATGCTGGTGTCCACACTCTGTTCGAATGTCCTTCACCGGTGCGCACCGTAGGCGAGATAATTCTTGGGTCTCGGAAATGTAGCGATGAACCCAACTTAGTTCATCGCCTTGGTGTTCGTGCGGCTTTTTTTTAACTCATTCGCAACGGTGCCAATTCATGTTATCCGTACAAACATTTGGACGACGTCTGCAGCAGTATGACAACAAACTTGTTTCTCCAACTACGCTTGAGCACCGGTCTGCGGCTAGGACTGAGTTAATGGTCGACTCTGGCCTGAAACGACCTAGTCTGGTCTGGCTCGGCATGGGATTGCATATCCCGACGATTTCGCCACCTCTCTCGAGCAGCCCCAACCGAAGCCCCACCGAGGCTGACCGCATCGAGAGCAGCGTATCAAGAACAGCTGCTGAGTGCTAATGGCAACGCAGCATCAGACGACAACGAGGAAGTGCCCTCCAGCCTCACGTCTCCATTTGCAGTCATCTGTCTTGCCACAGCCGCCTCATCAGCCAGCAGCGTTCCCACGGCTCCTCGCTCTCGTCCTGAGTTTCCGTTGTTTCTGCCTGATCGTATTTCGACAGACGTAATTATCATGACTATCACTATCATTTGCAATAATCATCATAACTATCATCATCATCATCGTCGTCGTTATTGACATATTGGGATAATGAGAACCGGCAATGGATGGATTTGCGCCTGACAATGCTGGTTCCACCCGTTATCCCGTCCGTCCAAGCCGAACGGGCTATCAACGTTCGCAGCTGGCCTGCTTAAGGAATTCAAGCCCCGGTAAAGGAACAGAGCGGCGGAACCGAATCATCATCGCTGGCTTTGCATGACCATTAGCATGAGAACCGTTATTCGCCATCTGAACCTTGTGTCATCATATTTTTCGCTTATTCGCCGCTACGATGACCATCAACGTCATGAACCTTCCATCACCATGACCATCACCACCACTACCACCACCACGACCGACATGTCAGTGCCATTATGGTCCTTGTCCGTTCCAGGTGGTCGCCGTGAGCCTGATTACGAATAGCATCATCATGACCATGTCCTGTGGCAGCAAGAGACCAAAACACGACGATACGATATCGTCCGCCTGCGCAATTCGCGCATTGTGGCGCGCGCGCAAACCATATGCAGGTGGCACGATGGAAGCACCACGCTACTGGAGAAAGCACTCCACTTCCTTTTCCTCCTCGACGTCCCTCCTTCTCATTGTTCCCCTAACTATTTTTTCACACCTTGCACTCTCGCCGCCGCCGCCACCACGGACAGCGACGACGACAACTTTGTGTCAACCCTATCTCTCATCATTGTCGCAATTCCTTCTGGTATCGTTGTAACTCCGTTACTGATCTGGGGACCCCCTGATGTGGTGGTAGCGGCGGCAGCAGCAGCGGCGGCGGCTACTGATGCCTCTCTAAGGTTCGCCCTGCTTTGCCAGTCAGTGGTGTATTCCTCCTACCAACCGGGGCAACTGCCCGCGATGGGTAGGCGTGGACACTTAGGGGTAAAGCAGGGGCTGTGGTAGTTTCAGATGGGCACAGGGGGGGGGGGGGTTACGGGGACGCCGTGGGGCTTGCGGTCTTCGTTCACGTATCGTTCTCAACCGTAGTCAACTACAGCGGGGGCGCACGGAGCTATCTCGGCGCCCGACGTCGTTCAACGTACCTTCCCCCTCCTAATGACCGCCGCTGCCACTGCCGCCGCTGTCGCTAACTCCAGCCGCGACTGCAGCGCCGCCTGGCGGGTGGTCGGTGGGTCGGTCGAGACGACAGCGCTCTCAGGAGCTGGAGGTGCAGAGGTGGAGAACTGAGGGCTTGCTGCTTTGCTTGGCGTTAGAGGCAGCGGTAGCAGCCTCTGTTGTTCTGCGTTCGGGCGCTGGTGGAGCGCGAGGGAGGCCAAAAACGACTTGTTGGATCATCGCATGCGTGGGCTCGGGTTAGCCGCCAGCACAACATCACAACACCTCCCAGACAAACAAGCCGACAAGCGCATCTTGCTTACAGCACTGGTGACAGCAATAACAACAACAACAACAATCACGACGACGACGACAGCAACAACAGCAACAATATTAATAATAATAACAACAACAACAACAAGGACCGCCACCATCATCAATATCCATACCACTACTACCACTAACGACTATCATCACAACCACAACATTGAGCTTCATCAACAACAGCCGTCGTTGCTGTGCAAGTTGTTATTGATGTTGTTGTTCTGATTGTTGTCGTTGTCATTGTTATTGTTGTGATTGTTGCCGTTGTTGTTGTTGCTTGCAGCTGCTGCGGCTGCCGCTGCTGTTGTTGTTGTTGTTCTTTTAGTTCTCAGTATCACGTTAAAACCGTCATGTTACGGTAACCAATCAACACGGTTCGGCGTCGTCGTCGTCGTCTTTGTTCATCGTCGTCCCCATCGAAATCATCGTGATGCCAATTAAGATCCTTCCCCTTCGACGTTGTTACTGTTGTTGCTGTTGCTGCTGCTGCTATTGTAGCCAGCCTCTCTACCGTTGTTTTCACGTCTGAGCGACCTGACTGATCACAATCGCCTCACAAATCTACACGGTCGTCTATCTTCTGCCACCTGTGCAACCTTTGAGTTCTTCCTGACCGCTACCTTCACACCTATTCGCGCTCGTTCTCTGTATGTGTAGGTGTATGCATGTTAATGTTGTTGTTGTTGTTGCTTCTGCAATCGCCGCGCCATTGGATTGAACGCGTTTCTTAGCGATGTCTTACTTACGTGCGCCGTGTTCCTGACGGTGTGCTGTGTGACACTCTGTGAGCGTCGTGCAACGTGGTCGAGGCCAGTAGTCGGTGTGTGTGTTCAGTTCTCATCGCGGTGAACCTCACGAATCTTGTTCTCCTCCGATTCTCCTTTGTTTTCTATGTGCGCGTGAGCTGTGCGTGTTCGTGTGCTTGAATCACCGCTAGGTTGTGCCGGCGTCAGCATCGCCGCACCCGCCGTTATCGTGCCGTTTCGTCTTCCCTGTTGTCTTGGCTGGATTTTGATAATCCTCGTTTTCATCCCCGTCGTCGTCGTCATCGTCGTCATCATTGACGTCGTTGTTGCGTTCTCAATCTCATCATTGTTGCGTTCTGAATGAATCAACCAATCAACCCACTTTCAAGTTTCCTCATCACGACTTCTGCAACGTGTTCTTTCTCTGTCTGACAGGCACTGTCAATTATAACAGCAACCACAACGACGACGACGACGACAACAACAGCAACAACAACAACAACAACAACTGTCACGAAGACAACAATGCCATCGACGACTTCACGACGTTCGGACTGGACAGTAGTTAGAGTTCGTTCGTCATTTGACGAAGATTCTCCATCTGCATCATCATTGAGTACTTCAATTCAGCAGCTGTAACTATACAAAAAGAAGCATTACCAGCAGGAGCAGTAACAGGAGAAGCTTTAACAGCAAGAGCAACAATAACAACAACAACAACAGCAGCAGCAGCAATAAGAATAACTACAACAACAATTGCAGCAACAACAACAGCAATAAAAATAACTACAACAACAATTGCAGCAACACTAGCAACAACAGCAACAACACCAGCAACAGAAAGAACACCGAGCAGCAGAAGCACGGTGCAATGTGATGACGGCTTGATGGCGCACCTCATCGTGCAAACGATTCGACAGCCACGGTGGCACCGACAACAGGAGCAACAGCAACAACAACGGCAACAGCAACAACAACAGCAGCAGCAACAATATCAAGAACAACAACAACAGGAACAGGAACAGCAGAAGCAGCAGCAGCGGGAATCATCCGTGAGTGAAGACGGTCGTCATGACACCGCTTTATGCTGCTCTCGGTTTTCATCCTTTTCTCCTCTCTCATCGACCGCCTTTTCTTCGCGTCATCGGTGCTCATCATCGTCGTCCGCACACTGGTTGTCCCCGATCTCGGTGTTGTCGCTGCCCTTTTCCGTCTTCAACGACTTCAGATCGACCTCGACCTCGTCGTCGTCTTTGCTGTGTCTGCTGCGGTTGCTGTTGTTGTTGTTGCGGTGGGTTTTGTCGTTGCCGTGCCGTCGTCCTTCCCTCACTTCACTCCTGTCATCTTCCTCTGCCTTCGTTGCTCCCTCCAACCTTTGTTGCATCGACGAACTCAGCTCGTGCCCTCCGCTAAGGTTGTGATGTGACCACGCGGCCACCTTACCGTCGGTGTCCCCATCCATCCTGGTCTCTTTCTCTCTCTCTCACTCTCTCTCACACAACAACCATCACTTACCATCTCTCTCTCTCTCTCTCCGTCTCTTTACTCCCGGCTCTCTCACTACCCGCTTTCGTCTGTGGTGCCTCTCCTTTAAACTACGGACGACATTAACGACGGACAGAGCAACAACAACAACATCAACACCAACAACAACAGCAACAATAAATCATCGACCGCAATAACAACCAACAACAGCTGTTACTACAGCTGCTGCCATTACTACAACTATATCTACTTCCATTGCTTCGGCAACGACGACAACATCGAACACGGTACCGAACAGGCGGTTCAGGTCATAAACAGAACGAGACGCCGAAGAACAATGAAGACCTCAAGCAATCAAGCGAGTCGATTCAATAGGCTACAAGTAGGGAAGCGAAGCAGAATCTAGAAACCAAGGAAGGACTACACAGGACCGACAACGAAAGAAGTACGAATAATGATGATGATGGTGGTCGCGTGATGAACGCGTCGTACACGTTTATACAAATACATATTGCAGTTGCAACTGTTAAAACTGCATGATCAACAACGAAACAGCGGAGGCTGGACGTAACAGTCGCGGCGAGAGAGACAGACAAGTAGAGAAGGAATAAGACGAAAATAATGAAACCAAATAAAAGAAAGCAACAAAGAAGAAAGTAAGATAACAACAGCAGCAACAACGACAACAAATAAAGACAACGACTACTATGAGAGCTGCAAGCAACCAGGTGTAACCCGAACATCGATAGCAGCGACAACGAAATAAGCAACAACGATCATAACCCCGATAACTACCCCAAATTGTACCCTTTGACATCAAAGCACAACAGCGTCAACAATCACAACGTCATCTTGACCAGTCGGCGGACGGGCGATCGAGCGAGCGAACAGGAATAACGATACAACAAACAAAGCAAACCACCAGCAAGCAGGAATCAATAAGGGTAACAATAGCAATAAATACAGAAGAAAAGTCAACAACGACATTGATAGCGGCGACAGCTACGTCGATATCAATACCGACCACAATAATCACAACAGCAATAATCAAATCCACCACTCGGATCCACACAGCGGACCAAGCGGATTTCCTGGGCGTACCTCTAACGTTTAAGGTTAAGGTTTAAGGTGCCTCGTCTCGCACCGCCCCCCCCCCCCCCCCCGTCCTCCTGACCGCTCCCCGGACAATCCTGCTGTCGTTGAAGCAGCTTTGGCTGCTCGTGTCCAGTTTTTTTTTTCGTTTTGTACGGTTCGGCAGGAGGCTGTGCCCAAGAAAGAAGAACGTTTGACCACCGCCAGCCACCGACGTCGGTCGACGCCGCAAGTTCCGATGCCACGATCGTTTCTCGTCAAGAAGATGAAGTTCCCTGTCAATGCGGCGGGCGCCGACCGGCCCCGCTGGACGGCTAGCCTTGCGGCCGAAGGGCCCGCATCGCCAACAGAGGCAGCGATCGCACCCCAGCACGTAGCCGTGTTTGGCAACGGATACTACTCCGAGCTCGAAAAGCTTGCAGGTACGTGCCCATTTCATGGTAGCCGCGTGCATAGCAGTGAACCCCTTCCCCTCCCCCCCGTTTCCCCCGGACCTCCGATAGGTCCCCTCGATCTGTCTCCGCGGTAGGTCTTCGTCTCACATTCCGGCTGTAATATTGGGGTAGTACTAGTAGGCTCCTCGTGTGGTCGCGGAGATTCTGAGGGGCGCCGCTGATGACCACATATAAGCATTTCAAGCCGCCGATAGACGTCCAACGCACGTTCCGTCTGGCAAATACGCGACACCTCGTAAGGCATGGCCTCGGCGCTGGCCGATGCGATTCTTCGAGGGAGCCGTGCCCACTCACACCCCGCTACTCCCGTGTTGCAAGGTCGTCTGTGTATGACCCGCACATAACCGACAGGCTTCAGGTCAACTCATTGTACCGCATTGACGGCCGATACCGTCCGTGTCCGACACTAAATGGCGTCATAACGTGAAACGAACATTAATCTACGGTGATTTTATCACCGCGAACATGTACACAATACAACATAGGCATATAGGCTTTCCTCTCTGTCTCTCTTTCTTTTTTCCTCTTCTGCTTAATTTGCCCTCTTCGAAAAGTCGCACTTCAATAAAGGAGATTAGATAAGGCTCTTTTTGTAAGCACTTAACGGAAGTACCTCTAAATTGGCCAGCCATAAGTAACATCGTAAGGAGACGTGTCGAAACGTGATAAAATGTTGGACACAAGTCGTCTCAACCAAACGCGGCAGCGTGACAAGAATGCCTATGGCCTATTAAAAGCTACAGCCCTGCCAAAGGTGGGAAATGTCGGAATTGATACAGAAATCGCGTCAATAATCCACCATCATTTCTAGTTGATGGTACACGATATGTGACTTAGGTTGTTCTCATCGGTCCATTACCGGGTAAGCGCATACCAAGCGAGTCTAAGGTCTTGCAGACGTTTAGGACGTCTTATCCTTGGTCCTTCCCTTTCAAGGAAGGAGAATGTGTCAAACGGTATCACTGTCAAAAGCAAAGGTACGGCCCGGCATACGACTGGCGGTTCGATAAGAGGCTCGGTCATGCTCCAATCTAAGCAAAAGCCGACAGGAAAGAGGATCGTAACAGGCTATAGCCGAAGATATTATCAATAATAAATCACTCTGCTCAGAAAACAGACACTTTCAGCGCTGGGCTGAGAGCAATGAGTTAACACTATTTCAGCTGCAAATCGACACACAGGTTATTTAGCCAGGTTGTTGTACGACATTAGATATTAAGTGTCTCTAAATTGTTAGACGCATCACCTCGGACAGGGACAACGTTGCCCACTAAAATATCGGTTCTCGGCGTTTTCTCGATGCTTGACGTACGTTCATCGTATATAGACGTGCAATGTACAAACCGGACGTTTAAGCTATAGTCGTGAGTCGTGCTAATATATGGCAAAGCATTGCTGCGGGCTGCCATTTCTGTGAAGTTTAATAGAAAGAAGGCAATGTACAGGATTATTCACCTTGCGGGAATATAGGAAACTATACTTCTTTGTGAGCGTGTACTCTAAGGGCCCTTGAGATCGATTGGCGTGCAAGTCCGCCGTGGATTTCGTTTCCACGTCAATGCAGGATTAAGCTATCCTAAGCTAGTGTGTGGTATCGAGCCCGGTGGCGTGCTGCAATTGCCTGCGCCTCGCGACCGGACGAGACACATAGATGCGCGGGTTCGAGCCCCACCGTTGCCCCACATTTGTATTTATGGGGGTCTGTCTATCAAGCAATGCGAAAACCACTCCCGTGGACGTTAAATCTTGACTGAGGGTCAGCCTTAAAAAAGCATGTAAACTAGTGTATGGTACATTTGCTTGTATACACGTTTACCCCGCTCATGTTTAAAGATCTCAAACATTATTCTACATAGAGTCTGTGCACGTGTTAATGCGTGCGTGCGTTGTTCAAAAGCCCAGTAACTGTAATCATTCAACCAGCCGCCGACTCTACGCCGAGTGGAAAGTCGAAGCATGGTCGAACTCTAGTAAGTTCAGTCAGTGGGATTACGTTACCATCGTCACTACGTTTACAGCTGACGTGACAGTGCTTGTCGCTATCAGTCAACAACGTCAACTTTATGCGCTATTTCAAGGAGAGCAGACATCCTATGATAAGTAGTGTTTGAGCGTCCCTTCGCTTCGATGCAGCATCAGCAGCAGCAGCAGACCCACTTTAGTGAGGGCGAGAGAAAGATAGACAGATAGATATATGCAGAAGGAGAGAGAGAGATATATATAAATATATGGTGAGAGAGAGGTAGAGAGACATAGGCGAGGTAGAGATGGCGGAAAACCGCCGATGATGCTGATGATGACTACGATGATGACCAGATAGATAGACATCACCACCCGCACATACTTGGGCCCCGTGTATGCCGGCTGCCCCCCATCCCGTCTATCGAGTATAGAGTAAGGCGGCCGCATGTTTACCCGCCTAGTTGGCCTAGTCACCTGTCGCCAGCGGAAAGAGGAGGGAATAATTTTATGCTGCTAGAAGCAAGACACATCAGACAGGTATGACGTGGCGGCGGCTGCGGTAGTTTCGGCAGCAGCGGCAACAGCAGCACCAGCATCAGCGCGGAGGTTGTTGTGTCACGGGACGAACTGTAAGGACGACCAGCCCGACGATCGGTCTGTCGGCGACCGACCGCTTCCCAGCAGCAACGGGGCAGCGCAGCGATATTGGTAGGCAAATATACTTGTCGTGGGTCGCGCGCCCGCGCCCACTCGCCCGCCGTCCGCCGTCGACCTGGATAATGGTGTTTCACCACGCACAGCATAAACTACTACTACTACTACTACTACTATTGCTACTACTACTACCACTACTGCTACTACTACTACCACTATGACGACGGCGAGGGCGACGGCGACTACGATTATGGCTAATGGTCTCGGCCCGAGGGCAGCCCTCAGTTAGCTGGCAGTCCGCACGCTGTGATTCCGGCAGCATTCCAGCCGCTGTTGTTGTTGTTGTTGTTGCTGCTGCTGCTGTTGCTGTTGTTGTTGATGTTGTTGTGGTGGTTATTGTTGTCATCGTCGTCGTCGTCGTCGATGCTGAACGCGGATAGCTGCGCGAATCCGGTCGCACCCGAATACGATGAGGCTCATCGGCCGATCTGCCTCGTATGCCTCGGTACCCGGTTAGGTGGGGCCTGTCCTTCTCGCTCAACTCGTCACCGGCACACCTCGAAACCGTGGTGGTACGTTCGAGTAAACACCACGTCGAGCCGACGATTGTGACACGATTCCCGATGTTCGTCTACGACGGTGACAGACAGACAGACAGGCCCAGAGACCGAGAGACATGCAATCTATGTGTCTGTGTTGATCGTCTGTTGATTCTCAATAACCAACGGCCGGGCCCTGGTCGGACAAAGGGATGCCCTATGTAGACGTGAAATAGGTATATATATATATATATATATATATATATATATATATATATATATATATATATATATATATATATATTTGTGTAGAAAAACAAGACAAATGTATATATATATTTAAACATTTCGCGTTCACTTTAAAAATCCCTTGAGGACAGATGAGCGAGTCCTTGTACACAACGGATGCCCTGTGAAGGAAATATATATATATATATATATATATATATATATATATACACATATATATATATATATGTTCACTTTAGCTGGCTATCATTGTTAATACGGCTCGGTTCCGCCCTGCCCGCAAACGACGCCTCATCCCCGTTCGACGCTCGACTTCCATTTGAAGTCATTTAAGGTAATCCTTTTCCTCGTTAGTGGCGGAGGCGACGGCGGGAGCGACTTCACAGAGTATTATTGCTGCTGCTGCTCCCGCTGGTGTTGCCACCGCGCCAGATGCTAATTACGAGATGATGAGTAAGGTAACGAGGGGTTCGGATTCTCTCGCACCGCCGGCCGAGTTCAAGCGAGCGGCTTCTTCCGAGCAGACTGTTCTGAATGACGCACCCATTGCTATGTGCAGTTGTGCAGCAATTCGAAGCAGAGCAGAACAGAGCACAGTTATCTATGTATATAGCTCTTCCAGTCGGTTTTTCATTCCTCACCATCGTTGTGGTCATCGTGGTCACCGTGAGCCTAGTGGTGTTTCTCCAGGCATTCCATATATATATTTATATATATATATATATATATATATATATATATATATATATATATATATATATATATATATATATATATATATATATATATATATATATATATATCTTTTAATTTTGATGTATAGTAAATAAGCCTCAGGCTATGCTGTCTCCGAGCATTACGAGAGAGCCTTGGGGCTTCGAGGCGTTCGAGCTATTTTTGTTGCTTTCTTTGTCTGTTTGTCTGTACTCACACACAATTTCTAATTTAGTCAGTTAATCTAACCTTCTTTTTGTCGCCCGCGCTGTATTATAGAATTTTTCCCAAGAGTGTCCTCGATTAGCGGAGAGGGCACCAATCAGTAAAACGTAGCAGACGCGCCCATGTGTCTCAATTGCCAATCTTACAATCTGCCTCCGCTATCCCGTCTCTAGCGTTCGTTGTCGATACGTATGCGTAACCTATCTGAAGGTCCTTGCTTCGCACTTTTCTTCTTCTCGTTTTCCTTTGCCTTTTCTATCTCTCTCTGTTTCTCTCTTCTCAATTTTACACCCGCCTACCTTCAACATCGTTTCTGTTTTTCCTTCTAAGTTACTTTTTCGCAAGGTTGTGGAACCTGTCCCACGTTAGGGCGGAAACCCAGAATCGATACACAACCGAGAGGAAACAGTAACGACAACAACAATAACAACAACAACAACAACTAGGACGGATTACTGCCATGAGATACGAAGTTGTGACAGCGTCTCCTCCACCGGCGGTGGTGACGACAACCTGAGGCTTCATGATGTTCTCCATCTCATGGAAGAGGTTGTGTCTGCCACATCGACTATTACTGCTACCTGCAACCAGTTCTCAGGAACTCAGAACTAAGATAGCTGGCTATAAAAACACTTTATAGCCTCCTTCTTGTTCTGTTCCTCTCCTTGTCTCCACACGACCCAGGCCCAGACTCTCTCGAGCCCGCCTCGGCTAGTGTTGCCGGCACTGCCGGCTCCTGCCAATGCTTAGGAGGTACCCGTCAAAGCAGTACACGGCCACAAAAGACATGACAAGCTGAGCTGTTCCCTTGCCCTGCTTCCTATAGTGCACGGTGGTCACGGAGGTCGCCAAGGATAGCGCAGATTGTGGTTGTGCACGCGGCGTTCGTATAGAAAGAAGGTCGTCGTCGTCGTCGACGCCGCAGTCGACGCAAACATTGGAGAAGAATAAGCGCACGAATCTCTAACGCTAACGTTGTCTTTGAACGACAATGCTCGTGGCGACCTTGTCACGACCGACTACGGCCTTGTCACGACAATGGCGCGGCCCTCTCGGCGACCAGGTTCGTCACTAGATTTGCCCGCCGCCTACACAGTCACATGCAGAAGAGCGCGCAGACAGGAGGGCGGCACGCGAGAACGCATATCGTACAGACAGGCAAACAGAGAGTACGACAGATAGATAGATAGATCTATTATTGACCATAGGTTAATCATGGGCCGCGGTTACCTACTGCAAGTCCAGCAGATTAGACCAGTCTCCGCTGACTACTCCGCATCAGGTTTGATCGCTGTCCCCTTGATACGGCGTGCTAACGGCTGCGTTCGTACGTATGTATGTATCTATAGAGGTTTGCGTGTATGTATATATGTATGTGTGTATGTATGTCTGTTTGTATATACATCTGTGAAGAAGTGCACACGAGAAGCACCTAGTATTATCTTGCAACGCCTTGCAACGTCCGTCACTGTCACCGCTAGGGGCAGGTACGAGGGTAGGGTGTGGAGAAAGAAGGGAAAATGGGGGGGGGGGTGAGGAGATCCGTGAAACCATGCGGTTCTCGCTCAAAAATTGTCTTGAGCCGGAAAATGCTAACGCCGTTGCCGGAAGTCACCGTGTGACAAATTAGGCTTTGTTCCCACGACAGCTGGCAGTCCGTCCGCCTGGCAGTCTCCTTCGTTCTTTCGTCGGTTGGTTGGTTGGTTGGCTGAGTGGCCAGCCAGTCTGGGCCAAACGCCAAAACCTCCTCTACTACCGCTTCTCGATCGCTCTATTAGCGGCGAGTTCGGTCGCCGTATCGTGCTGAATTGTCGTGAAAGTGCGTTGTTAGCTGGTCTAGATAGAAGATTAACTTGGAGATGTATGTAAAGCAGAAGCGAAGGGGCAATGATAAACACAAGATGGAGAAGCGGAAGATTCCCGTGAAGAAGAGGCAGGCTGGCGTACGTACGTACGTAGCGTTAGAAAACGTTGACGAAGAAGAAAAGGAAGAAGAAAAAGAAAAAAGAGAACGAAGAAAAATAAATAGAAGAAATAGACATGCGTGCCGTAAGTTATTGTTGTTAGATGGAAGACTGCGGCACGGGGCTGCATACGCCCACTGCGCGAATGGCACACGGAGCGTGGCAGTACGCGGGCGGGCCGGCCCGGCCCAGGTGCTTGGCCCATTGGCTGCTACATATGGCCAACATCACACATTTATCATCATCATCGCCATCATCATCATTATCATCGTCGTCACCATCACCAGCAGAATCAGCATCAGCCTCAGAGAAAGCCGCCCATCGACCCACCAATTCATTCATTCGTTCACAAACACGTTTGCACACGGTCGTGTACTCGCGTATAAACGTTCGCTGGTTGGGGCCGGCCGAAACCGGCTCCTTCTTTACTACCGCATCTCGATTGCTCTTCCCAATATATACACGCATGCATACATACGAGGTGTGTTCAAAAAGTATCGCGACTTTTGTGTTTTTTCAAAAATTATTCATTTATTCATGAATATCTATTTTGTCCCCTTCAAAGTAATCCCCATGAGATATTATACACTTGTGCCAACGGTTTTTCCAATCTTCGAAGCACTTCAAAAAAACATTTTTTTTTATCTTGTTCAGCTCCTCCTTCGATGCCGTCTTTATCTCGTCAAACGTAGCGTAACGTCGTCCTTTCATGGGCCTCTTCAGTTTAGGGAACAAGAAAAAGTCACAGGGGGCCAGATCTGGGGAATACGGTGGCTGCGGCATCATTAGTGTGTTGTTTTTGGCCAAAAACTCGCGCACAAGCAACGATGTGTGAGCAGGGGCGTTATCGTGGTGCAAAAGCCAATTTTTGTTCTTCCACAAATCCGGGCGTTTCTGGCGGATTGCTTCGCGCAAATTGCGCATAACTTGCAGGTAATATTCCTTATTGACCGTTCTACCCTGTGGCAAGAACTCATGATGCACCACGCCCCTGCAATCGAAGAAAACTGTCAGCAAAACTTTCACATTCGACCGAACTTGGCGCGCTTTTTTCGGTCTTGGTTCGTGCGGCAGCTTCCATTGAGATGATTGAGCTTTGGTTTCCACGTCATAACCATAAACCCACGATTCGTCACCAGTTATGACCCTCTGGAGCAAATTTGGGTCGTCGCGGACAGAGTCCAACATCTCATTAGCAATGTTCATGCGATGCTGTTTTTGGTCGCAATTGAGCAATTTTGGTACGAATTTCGCGGCGACCCGTCTCATGCCCAAATCATTGATAAAAATCGAATGGCACGAGCCAATCGATATGTTTAGGTCCTCAGCAACTTCTCTAACGGTGATTCGACGATTGGCCAATACCATTTTCTCCACTTCATTAATTTTTTCGTCTGTTGTTGAAGTGCTCGGGCGTCCGGCACGCTCTTCGTCGTTCACATCTTCTCGGCCTTCTGAGAACATTTTGTACCACCGATAAACGTTGCTTCGGTCCAAGGTAGCTTCTCCGTATGCCACAGTCAACATTCGGAATGCATCCGCGCACTTAATTGCGTTTTTCACACAAAATTTGATACAGGTTCTTTGATCCATTTTTTTGAATAGGTAAAAATCGAAGACGATCCAAAACACGTGCAAGCAAAGCAGCTGTCAACAATTAAGTGAACATTCAAAATGGCCGAGCTTGTCGGCATAAGTGAGAGACATGAGTACCAACATAACGCCACAAAAAAATCGAAATTCGAATATACGTAACCCGCGAAAATTCAAAAGTCGCGATACTTTTTGAACACACCTCGTATGTACATACATGCATTGTCAGCGTGTGCGATTCGCGCGAATACGAACTTCGGCTACGAATACACTCGTCATCCACCATTACTTCGTGTAGGCATTTTTTAAAAACAAATAGCTCAAGTGCATCTTTGAAAGTGAAGTTTATGGGCTGTGTTGCAAACAAACAATATTAAGAGAAATATAATGATATAATATGAGAAAATATACCACTTCTCCATCGCGTTATTGGCAGAAGGTCAAGGTCATCACGTCGTGCTAAATTATCCGTGCAACCTCCACGGAAAAAATGCATATTCTATATAGATATATAATAATATACATATTTATTCGTCATACGATTGGTAGTAATATACATATGATGCTATGCAAAATCTATATATATATATATTTTTTTTTTCTCAGTGAAGAGTAAAAACGAGGGCGGAGGTTGGCTCCGGACCTGACTGTTTTTGTTGCATACATCTAATTTATTATAGCGATTTTTAATGATTCATAATGTCTAAATGATAAAACTAATCGAAGTTGATCTAAATGATAAAACTAATCGAAGTTGATCTGAATGATAAATATA
>QVRM01003125.1:62500-75000 GCA_003439945.1 Dermanyssus gallinae | reverse complement strand
ACCGTCACGAACACTATAACCGCCAGGCAACCACTAGGCCAATACAAGGCTGTACTAGATAATGCTGCTCCCGCGCACGCCCTATCGTCAGCTCAGAGAGGAACGGCACCATTTTCCCTCTCTTACCCTATCTAGTGTTCTCAAGCTTTTCTCTCACAATAAATGGTCGGCTAACAGGGAACTGGCATCGACATTAGGACAAAGAAACACGACGACAGCAACAACATCAACATCATAACCAACAATAACAACAACAACTTTTAGGTTCAAGTTTCGTGTTTTCGTCTTTTCCGCTGCCACCGCCCCCGGCACAATGGCGCCTCGAAACCAATATTGTTCGTGGATGTTCTGTGCAGCAAGCCCTGTTTTCTCTTTGCTATAAACGTATCATAGTTATAATCGATCTCCATCGACATACAAATACACAGATGTAGTAATTAGTAGATGAGTGGTGAATCGGTCGATCGACTGGGCAGAAAGACACATCGTGGGGGTTTTCGGTGCCCCGATTTCTGGAGGAGAGAGGCGGGGGTTAGAGATAACAGTAATATTAGTAGGGCTAGTAGTAATAGTTATATAAGAACACAAGCACTAACAAATAACTATTATCGCCACGTCAGAGTAAGCAAACCAGTAAATCACCCTTTTTTCGGACGTCGTCAGCTGCCTTCCGATAAAGCCGCAGCAACAACAGCAGCAGCAGCAGTCACAATACCAAATTTCTATATGTTAATATAATTACTTTTTGTTTTGTTTTTATTGTTGCTGTCAATGTAGTTGATATTGCGGCCATACATAGTTGCTGTCGTCGTTGCTGCAGTATATTATTGTTGGCATTGTTGTGTTGCTGTCATCAGGGGGGTTGTTGCTGCTGCAGCAGATGCAGCAGCTTGGCAGTTAGTTGCGTGGCTTTTGCGTGCGTCTGTCCAACCCGTTCCTCCCCTTCTGGAGGGGGATGACCAGGCACCGCAGTCATTAACGAGCGGAGACGTCACCAGAACTGGTCGAACGTTGGCTGATCTACACCCCCCCCCACCCCCCGGCTGGCGAAGCGAGGGCAACCATGATAACAACGATGATGATGACGACGCCGACGACGACGACAATAGCGGCATTGGACGTGATGGCTTTGCTTGGGGTTGTGGTGGTTACGATGGCGGAGGGACCGATCAGCAAGGGATAGTAGCTTCTACAGGGGGGGGGTGCGGTGGTGCTGACGGCGACGACGAGGAAAAGAATGAAAATGGGCAGGGGGAGTTAGTACGCACAGAGGCACGCAGAGAGACAGCCGGTCGGCGCGCATATAAGGGGCAGATGGGAACTCCTTGCGCGAGAGCAGCTCTTTGAGTCGTCCCCGTGCATTTAGGAACGCTGCCATTGCTGCCGGTGGTGAGTAGTTGTTGTAGTAGTAGTCGTAGTAGTGGTGGTGGTGATAATGGTGGTAGATGGTGTGGTGTTGATGATGGTGATGGTGGTGGTGGTGGTCATGGTGGCGGCGGCGATGGTCGTGGCAACCAATTGGAAATGACGCCCCGAGGCGTCAGTTCGCGCCAACCTGCCTTCTTGCGTGCGATGGTGGAGAAGCTCGGACGGATGGCGACGGCGAAAGAAGCTGCCGTTGCAGCAAGCACAACGGAAAGCAGCAACGCCGTTGACGATGATAAGACGATAAACAAGAACAAGAGCGCCTCACGCACGAAAAACTCCGAGCCGCGAACTTATTTTGATAGTTGTCACAGCCCGCTCTTGCTCTATCTCTCTCTCTCTCTCTATGTCGATTTCTTTCTGTAGATTGTTTCTTCTTTTTGTGTTTCATTTGTTTCTCTCGCAGCTTTCTTTTTGCCCTTCATTTTCCCTTTCTTTCCCCTCCCTCTCCTTTCCACCCGCCAGCCCGCTACCAATTTTGCTGCCAGACAATTGGCAATTGGTGAACTTCCATCTGGCGGCACTAACCACTACTTCTATCACTACTACTACGACTACTACTACTACTACTACCATTATTACTGCAAAGACTTATTTTTTCTTTAAGTGAATATATACTACAACTAATTCAATTGGAATTATTTTTGTTTTACTTCGCTGAGTTTTCCTTTTGTTTTACTTCTATTGTCGGACTTGGGCCACCGTTCCAGTTTCTTGTCGACTACATGTGCCCTAACTCCCCAGTCCGTTGCTGCGTCCACCTCACTGTGCTTTCGACCAGATACCTTGCTGATATCTTGACCTGATATCTTGCTGCTCCCAGTTGCACTTATCCGAAAGCATGCCTGTGGATGACTAGGTCTATTCAGGCCGTCATGTAAGGGGACGCTATTGCCGGTGAATCTTTTCGTACGTCTTCAAAAAGACGTGAGCAGAGGCAAATCGTGTAGGTCACGTCATTTTCCTTGTCTGTCTCGTACATGATACACATGGCATACAGAGCCGTTCGTGTCTCATGCAGGTATTTTTAGAAGCACCCGAACTTTTACTGAACCATTTCTCTACATCCGGGATGAACTGGCTTCTGGTGCCTCCGCTAGCGTTCTAATCTATTCTTCTCTAAACGCCCGTTTTCGGGTTTATTTTTTTTTGTTTTGACCGGTTTTGTTTTCTTCGTGTCTTTTCCTTGATTATTTTAGGCCACTTCTTTAGCCTTACTATTGCGAAAATGGCTATTGTTGAAACTGTTCTATATACACGATATGTGTCACGCCAGTTTGGGTCTTCAGGAATCTTTTGTTCTCCTGTCACTTTTCAGCTTCATAGGGCTTAGTGTTCATGTAGGACGCTGGATTCCGCTAATGGTCTGCCATCTCAGTGAGTTAAGTTTGTTCCATACGTCCAGAATGGTGGCTATGTGATCATTGGTTCTTCTGCCTTTGTCTTTATAGCCTCCCGTAGTGCTGGGTCAAACGACTTTTGCGGAAGCTGATTGCTTGTCCGAGAGTGCTTATTATTATTATTATTTATTTCAGTTACGTCGTTAGTCATGTAGATGATCATTTCGAAGGCGTTCTTGAAAGTATCCAGAAGTCATATTGGACGGCACACGCTGGGTTGAGTGGGCGGCTTGCCGGGTTCTCGTATAAGCGCCAGAGTCTTCTCGCACTATGCCGGACAAATTCCCTCTCTAAAACTTTGGCCCGCCATCTGTTTAAATACTCCTGGTGCTCCAACACTGCACAGCTTCCTCCGAGATTCCATACAAATGGGGTGCTTTGTCGTTACCGTTTTGTAGCGGCCGTTATTTTCCCTTGTGAATATGTCATCGTAAGGACTATGTCTTTCTTTTCAGTGTGTATCGCTGGGCGGATTGGGAAAACTCGGTTCACTGCGTTTTTTACTAGGTATCTTAAAAGCGCTGGTAGTATCGTCAGTTTGTCCACACCAATATTATAAGGTTTTCTCCATATATTGTCTGCTACTTCCTCTCGCCATTCTCTTTCGTTGCTGCTTTTGATAGCCCCCTATTAGCCCTTTCGCAGCATTCCAAGTGTTTACCCCCGTTATTTTGCCTCTAGCACGACTGTAAATCTGCGCACGTAGTTGAGCTTGATCCCATCCCTCAAATATGGATAGAAGGCCATCATTGAAGAGCGCCACGCCCTGCTGCCCTAGCCGTACGGTTAACCCCATACTGTTAAGTGTTGCGCTTCCTCACTTCGTTGTCGCTGCGCTGAGGCTTTCTTCCACAATAATCCTTTCTTCCTTCGCATCTTCTTATTTCTTCCAAGACTACAGTAAACTCCTGTTATCGCAAGTTTGGCGAGCTGTAGTATTATTATTATTATTACTTGTTTTTTTAATATTAAGGTTTTATTGATATAACAATTTTCAGCGGTACACTTTCGTTCACATCACTGAAAAATTGAGATTCCTCTTCCTGCACTCCTTTATAAGTTTCCTCGGTCGGCGCTAGGTGCTCGTTGTGGGCTTGCCGTCAGCCCACTACTATTACTACTACTAGTGCGACTGAATCAAAGGGGCAGTCGATACAACTAGGTCTTCTATCGCTACAACAACTAAGTCTCCTATCGCTACGGCGCTATAGATGCGAATGCTGCCAAGCTCTACTGACGACTGGTGATTGAGCGCACACAAACACACAACTTTGTTCGGCTGTTCGGCTGTTTGGCTGTTCGGAGAGAGTTCGGCTAGAGTCTTCAGCGGCCGTCGGCGACTGCCTTCTGCGCCGGCCTATTACCTGCTACGACTGTCGTCTGTTCCGACGAAGCCGCAAGGAGCGGGACAACTTTTGCTTGCATGGTGGCACTCCCAGTGCGTCGACCAGAAGGCTGGACCGGTTTCCAGACCGAACCGTAGCTCAAGAAAGCAAGAGAGAGAGAGAGAGAGAATGCAAACGTGAGCGCGAGGGAAAAGGCAAATGGTAGCAACAAATAGAGGAAAAATGAGAGGGAGCGAAAAACGAGCCAGAACGAGGAGAACGGGACGGAGCGTCAATAGCAACTTTAACCAGTCAACGGGCGGAAGATCCTGGCAAGATCCCTGAAGCATAAGCCGCCAGTAGGCACCGTGCTGCAGGAGACCGCAACAAAGATGATGATAATGCAAGAAGCAGACGCAACAGCGAGTTGTTGTTGTTGTTGTTGTTGCTGCTGTCGTTGTTGTTGCTGCTGTCATTGTTGTTGTTGCTGTCGTTGTAGTTGTCGTTGTAGTTGTTGCTGTCGTGGTTGTAGTCGTTAAGTGACGGCTACCGCCAAACGCCAAAAACAAGAAACCCGCAGGCGATCTGCACCATGAGTGTTGTTACTACCGTGGCCACCAGGAACGCCGACCACTCACAACAGACAGTTGATACTCAGTTGATAACGCGCGATTGTTCCGTTCGATTTCCTTATCTCGTCTTTTGTTACGGCTTTATATAGAATATCTAGAAGTTATAGTTAGTAGCTAGGGTAGTAGTTGTAGTTGTAGCAGTCTTGATCTGGGAAGCTCCCTGACATGTCAAGCATTTGTGGAGGCGCTCCTTAAGTATCATGAATCCTGGATTATGGTAAGAAAATGGCCGGCGCGCACCATGGATTTTACAAGTGAATCTCCATATGAAAAAAAGTAGCAGTCTTGATGCTGCGACGATAAGTGAGAGCCGCCGAACACACACTTTTTGTTCATAGTCTATCATGACTAAGATTGATCATCTCCAAACGCCAATACTCGATTGGCGTTTTTTTTTCCCGTGGCCTCTCACTTAGTCGTAAAACATACGTAAGCAAATTGCTAGTTGGCATAGTTTATGGTTAGAACTAGGGCGGTATCTGATCGCCTTCGAACCTCTAACTTTCGTTCTTGATCAATGAAAACATTCTTGGCAAATGCTTTCGCAGTAGTTCGTCTTGCTGTGGTCTAAGAATTTCACCTCTTTCACAACAATACGAATGCCCCCATCAGTTCCTTTCAATCATTTCATCGTTCCAAAACCAACAAATAGAACAATAACATATTCCATCATTCCATGCATTTATATTCAAGTAATACACTTGCTTTAAGCACTCTAATTTAATCAAAGTGATATTTGATAACTCTTATAAGCCAAACAATTAAGCCGGCAAAAACAGTCATCCATATTTGCGCTCGACAAACGGTGGCCCATGTGGACCTATTGCAAGTCAAGGCAAGTTTTCAAACTACGAGCTTTTTAGATGCAACAATTTTAATATACGCTATTGGAGCTGGAATTACCGCGGCTGCTGGCACCAGACTTGCCCTCCAATAGTTCCTCGTTAAAGGATTTAGAATGTACTCATTCCAATTACGAAGCCTCATTTAAGACCCGCATTGTTATTTTTTGTCACTACCTCCCCGAGCCGGGATTGGGTAATTTGCGCGCCTGCTGCCTTCCTTAGATGTGGTAGCCGTTTCTCAGGCTCCCTCTCCGGAATCGAACCCTAATTCCCCGTTACCCGTTACAACCATGGTAAACATATAATATACCATCGACAGTTGATAGAGCAGATACTTTGAAGGAATAGCACCGACACAAGGCCGAAATGCTCGGCAAAGTTATTCAGAGTCACCACCTATAGTCTTACGACATGGTTTGCACTAATAGAAGCACATCCAACCGAAGTTGAACGTATATGCATGTATTAGCTCTAGAATTACCACAGTTATCCAATTAACAAAACACATCCCATGAAATTATAACTGATTTAATGAGCCATTCGCGGTTTCACCATTCAAAGGTATGAACTTAAACATGCATGGCTTAATCTTTAAGACAAGCATATGACTACTGGCAGGATCAACCAGTTTAAGAAGAAGATCAACCAGTCTAGAACTTGAGAATTACGACGATTTCTTCTGGCATCCTTGCCTTGTTATATATATATATATATATATTGAGTGAGGTAAACAAATGTTTAACATAAAAAAGAATTATAAAAAAGCAATATGAATGTGATTTTATTCTTAAACGCAGTCTCCAAGATCTCTTTGAAAAAGATGGTAGGTGGTTGCTTGCCAAACTGCTCAGATTGATATTCGTGCATATATATATATATATATATATATATATAACTGTGCTAATCAGTAAATGTTATTTGTTGCTGGCGCATGAATCTACAAACGGGCTTCTCACAAACGCGCGACTCGTCTGTTATCATTTCGTCGGCACACGACGACGAATGCCACGTGCTACGACTGATTGTTGCTGGCAGCTCTGCTAGTGTGGCTGCAAAATGAATTGCTTTTTTTTGCAATTTTTGCAAAAAGACGCTATGATAGCGTCTTTCAATCGACTGAGTATATACAGGTGAACTTTTTGACGCGAGGAGGGATCGCCGCAGCCACAGAAAGTCGACGGGCTCCTTCCGTTCAGAAAGTTTCCCATCTTACTGTATAAGAATGCTAGGGTTGATCAAACCGCTTTCTCAATGCATGAAATGAAACGGCTACTGTATTGGGCTCCCCCCGCCCAAAATACGGGAAAAAAATTACAAAGTTTGTTAGATGCCGCAATATGTCAAATGTCGTCCACGTCTAACATTCATAAGATCTGTTTTCTTAGCATTTGTCAAGTCTCTTAGGCCATGCATATACCTACCTTATAAATGTTATGCGCTTGATGGCAAACATGTTGCGGTGTGCAGTTTATGTCATACATAACCAACTAGGCATTTTTGTTCAGTTCGAACAGAGGAATCGTAATCGGCTAATAATGAGGCAAAAGAGATGCAGCTCAACGGATCACCCTTGGCGGTACCCACGTTTTGCCTCACCTCCAAGAACCCAATGCTGCCTTCAACCAGCGAAAAAAGTGGCTTCGGCAAAGAAGCTGTCGATAGTGGTTAAAAGAGGGCCACCGACTCCTGCTTGTTCAAAGGACTCCATCAGTGGGTGGCGAAGAGCTTTATTAAAGGTTGTCACGCGGCCAATAAACACTGCGTAAAAATGACCCCCAGGCGTTATCACAGCCCGTTCAACCTCGTACACGGATCGCGCCACGGGTACCCATTTCCCGTCTGAACCGGAACTGGCTTGGTCCGCAGGGTTTGGTCCATGCACATGCACATAAGCGACCCGTCTATTCGTCTACCTAGGGAAAATCCTTGGGCGCCCGCTCGGATGTGATTTACCTGTTTTCTCTGTCTCTGTTGTAACCAAGCCTACCCCTAAATGTACGCCTTTCAGCAACGTACTCAATAACTTGCAGAGATCTCATAAGCTTATTCAGTAAGTGTCCCCCGCTACTCTGGAGCCTACTCAATAAGTATATCTGCCAAAAAAATGACACCAGTGCTCGTAGTAAGCCTTTAGGTCTAAAGCTGTTCCCTAAGGAAGTACCCGTAGTACGTGGAAGGTCTCCTCAACTTCGAGGGGGAATGGTGTCGTGCCGCTCCCCGTGAACGAAATCAGACAGCCTAAAAAATGAATTGTTTGAAATGGGTGAGAAAGAGAGAAAGTACCGTGAGGGCCGTATGGTAGGATCTGTCGTCGCCAGAGACTCGGCTTCACCACGAATCTAACAAAGACGGCGGTAGTAATTAAGGGGGAAGTCATCTTTTCTGAACAGGCTCCTGGGCTTACACCTGCGCAATTGCCTCATATATCTTCTTTCAAACCCCCCCCCCAACTATTAGGCGAAGGCCTTTGACTGCGGTTTGCTCTACCGCCGACGGCGAGTACCTGCTCACATGCAAGCTCAAATTTTCCTAAATAGACGCTCAATGCTTTAGCGCAGAAGCTCGCCAAAGCTCATCCCTGGAAGGAGTTAAGCCGCCACAATCGCCATCAGCAATGTAGATCTCATTGTGACGGATACCATGCCGCCCGTTTTCTCTTTGTGCCTATACTGGCAAGCTTGGCCCGCGGAGGGCCTTCTAATACTCTGTCATCAATAACCTGGATCCATACTTATGACAATCGTGACAGATCCGGCACCTTTGAGTTTATAAACATTAGCAAAAATTTGATAAATATTGTATAGAGATGGATAAAAAATAGTTCATAACAAATATATGCCGGATAATAAAGTTGATCTTCCCCTTGATCGCCTCGTTTACAAAAGAGCTGCTGACTTACGTGTACTAGCGAACAGAATCTGCTGCGTGCGAATCATGGCGATTTAGGTGACGAGTACCGAGAAACCCGAAATTTTTTCTATGGCGCGTTGTACAGTAAGTAATACGTGCTTCACGTAGCAGATGTACGTATAGTCTAACTGTAGTCGCTAGGACATTCGGTGTGGCTCGAACCGATCGGGAAATGCCTAGCATGGCTAAATTAGTGCGTCAGTTTTTGCAACCGTTACAGAACGGTATTTATTATAGTTCGCGGTTGCTCTTGCGTATAATCCTTTAGCATATTATCCAGTTCATCGGCATGTGCTTCTTACTCACGGACGCTACTGAAGATACCCCAGTTCCCGCCAAAGACGTTGCGTCGCTAAGCAACTTATTTAGCAAAATTGTTTTTTACACAGAGTAGTAAAGACACAGTCTTGTTATGGAATGAGGTTCAAATGTGTTTTTTAGTTTGGATTCGTTCAGGACATTATGCATATGCGTATGAAAGTCATGATAATGAACATTGGAAGTAGAAGGTTATACAGTGGCGCTGTGCGTGGGTTATCGGTCACGTGAGTCCTAAGTGTCATTCGGCTACAGTCTAGGATCCCGCTTTAGCTGGTTAAAGTTATTTCCCGCTTTAGCTGGCTAAAGCTTATTTTGGTGTCGTCGGACCGTTTTAAGATTCAGATAGATTAATATGGAATTTGTTTTAAGGTCGTCAACATATATTTTGTGACAAGCACTAAGCTTTCTAATGAGCTCTCAATAGTCCAAGACGAATATTGTGTATAATATCGGCCCTAAGCAGGACCTTTGTGGGACACCCGATATGCAGGGTCGGGTACGATTCAACACGCCTGTGGAGACACGCCTGGATTGAATTTATTATTCAGGGTCCCAGCCTGACCGCGGTCATTTTTCACAGTAGTATTCCATAATCAACATGATCAAACGCGCGAGTAACGTTAACACAAAGTAACGTCGAATAAAATACTCCAGTCTAGGGCAAGCTTCCAATCATGAGCAACTTCGAACAGCTGCCTAGGTGTTCATCGACCTTCTCTAAAACCCTATTATTGTGTCAAGTATTTTTTTTCTAGAAGATAATTGATCGCGCGTGTTTTATATTGGTTCCCTATAGTGCGAGACATGCAACAAAACTCTAAGCAATCGACGAATAATTTACAGGACAGCTTTGGACTCTTGTCGTAATAAACGGACGTAATAAGGGACTTGCCTCCCAAAAGGATGAAGGAAAAACTGTTAATCGTAATTTGTGGCGGCTCGGTTTCTACGCACGCGAGCTTAAAGCTGACTAGAGATAACCCGTGAAATATTCGTGTACTCGTCAAAAATAAACGTATGCAAAAGATTCAATTTATTTCGGTCGATTCGCGTTGGCCCAAAATTCGCGTTCTTCAAAAGCCCGCCCTCTACTTTCAGTGAATATGACCACTAAGAAATGGCGATTGCGTAGACGTTCAACAATGTATGTACTGATAGTGACCAGTATATATATACGAGTAGTGTTTGAAATAGCATATACTACTGCTTAAAAAGCCATACATAGCTACGTACAACAGTCATCTAAAATCAAAGATTCATCTATGTCACTCTACTGGAGTTCAGGCATAGAGCAAAGTATGTGCTGTCCATCGAAAAAAGCCGCGCAAAGTGCTTAGGGAAAGACTGTCATTGGCCACGCTAATGCCAGCTTGGGGGGGGGCAGCTTTTAAAGGTCAGCACCGGCATTTTCTATCGTGAATACAAACTTCTCAAGCGGACGGGCTTCGGCAAGCGAAATAGATGTGCACTGTCGCAAAATCTAGAAAAATCCAGCCATTACTGCCCGTAAGTTCAGCAAAAAAAATATATATATAGATATATATATATTTATATGTCAGTCGTGCTATGCTCAGTTGCTAGAGTTTTCTGCTGGTAGTTGACCTGGTGACCAACTGACCAAAATCCTATATTGCATGCGAGAGTTCTACAATAAGTATATAAAACCTAGTGTAACCTAAACCAGTCATTCAAGCGGTGCCTACATACTCCACCACCAACAGGTAACTAGGGCAGTGCAGCCAGAAACGAAAGGTCGAGAGAAAGCATCGTGACCCATTATTCAACGCTATGATGCTCGCGCTAACGCTAAGGCTGCAACAACTGTTCATGACAGTCATGCTTGCCAAACGGAGGCAAACGTACGTATACCCGCTAGCTTGCTGTTGGGGTGCACTCGATGGGGTGGCAACCTCTTTGACGACAATGACGAGAAGTCTAGGCTACTACCCCTTAGGCAGGCGAAGGGGGCGAAATCTCACACAGGGTGTCTGTCTGTCTGTCTACCTGTCGGGCCAGCGTCGAGTAACAGCAGCCATAGATCAAGTTAGAGCTTTGGATGCGAATGAGCTGGGCTGCGTCAAGCAGAACGGCAAGTGACATTCGTACCATGATCACTAGGGAACGCTAGCTACCCCAATGGGCTACACTCCTTGCTGCTGATACTAGTACTACGACCAATTTCTATCGGGACTATTTTGATTGTTTTGGCTGCTGCTGCTGGCAACTACTATACGTATAATAGTTTCAGTCACTATAATCATGCACTAATTGGCATCGCTGCGTTGTGTGTGTGGTCCTGCAGATTAGATATTATATTTTTAGAGCTATTATAGATAGATTATAGGTAGCTCAACTGACACTTCTCGTGGGTAAAACTAGTCACCGCACGTTGGTACGAAAAGCACGCTCTGGAGACCCCCAGAAAAAAAACACCCTTTACGCGGCGTAAAGGTTGTGGTCATATTTTAGCTTGATGCAAATTAGTTATCAGGTCACGCATACCCACACAGTGCGTTGTTCGGCGACCTCACTTTTCGTGCGGAGCCGAATCCTACGGAAAGGTGGGTCAGTCAGCTAGTATCGAAATGACATCTCCCATCCCGACCCATGGCCGACAAACCTCTCTTGTGACAGATTGGAAACGTAATTTGAATTTCTAATCGTTCTCAGTAGAGTCGTTGTAGAAGGGAGAAGCGACGGTAGTAGACCCACACATTGTCCAGAAGCTAACGATATGCACGATCAATTAATTGATTCATTATTAGCTTGACATGTATACCTAAATACACAAGTCACTTTTTTTTAAATATCAGGGACGCTTAGAGCGGCAGTATATATGTTAGCTAAGCATTCATATCACCAAAATATATTTTTCTCGAATATCATCTAAGTAAGTGGTTTCTATTAGAACAACCTTTTTTGATAGTATTGACTTGGCGCTTTCTTACATTTGGTCCTAAAGCTAGTGTCTTCGACAGGTCTAAATCCCCCTAACAGTGCGCATTTTTTTACATTTGTTTAATTGACTTACCCCGCCCATTTTACACTTTTTCTATATATATATATATATATATATATATATATATATATATATATATATATATATATATATGCTAGACCGCTAACCTTGTTGTGGCGTTGGTTAAGCTTTGCTTGGTTCTGCGCTTTGTTGGTTTGCTTGGCTAAAAGCTCCCTGGTAGCTGGGCTGCCGTCTCGCGAGTTGATTCAATCCTTCTAGATGACTACAACGGCCACGATCCTGCTCTGTCGTTCAAGCATGTCCGTCGCTTATCTCGTTGTTGTTGTTTTTGTTGTTGTTGTTGTTGGTGGTGGTTGTGATGTTGTCGTTGTCGAATTGTTGCCTTATTCGGCTGTCGCTGCCATTCGTGCAGCCGCCGCTGCTGCTGCGTCTGCTGTTGTTGTTGTTATCGTCGTCGTTACCGCTGCCGGAGATCCTAAGCTGCTGGGGAAAGCCGCTACTGAAGCCACCATGAACGATCCAACCGGATAGAGGAAGGAGCCGTAACAACAGCTAGGCAGGGAAAACGATCGACTCAGTGAGCAGTGACTGACGGCGTGATGGACGCCCAGACGAACACACGAAATGGTTTCTTGGTCCGCCATCCGCCCTCATCGGCGTCT
>QVRM01003125.1:0-57500 GCA_003439945.1 Dermanyssus gallinae | reverse complement strand
TGACGTGGATACGTGAAGTGGCGCCGCTCCCTTTCACGTTTCTCTACTTTCCTTGCGAAGCGACACGCAGTAATGTGCTTAGTTGGCTGCCGCAGTTCCGAGGGCGGCGGTCGTTATTTGCGACCGTATTCTCAGCAAGATTATCTGCGAGTCCCGGTAGAAGCAGCACTCACTAGCAGCAGCATCAGTTCAGTAGTCATAGTCGTAGCAGTTGTAGTAGTAGTAGTAGTAGTAGTATTATTATTATTACTGTAGCGACAGTGCGTGAAGACCGCAACTTGGCGAAGTCCTTAGTGGACCACCCTCGCTGAGTGTGTCGTCTCGATGGAATTACGCCTGCCCGGCCCACTCGCGGCGCACCGCCGAGGTCCTCGACGGTCGAGGGGTCGTCGTCGTTGTTGTTGTCGTGCGAGAAGCCCTAGCGACCGGGGACGACTTGTGGTGGAATGGGGCCTAGCCCTGCCTCCTGCAGCTGCGGCAGGGCCGACCGTGCTGGACTGGGCTGGGCTCCGCTCGTGTCCCGGAAAGCAAGCCTTGTTCTCGGCGTGTCCCGGAGAGCAAGCCGTGTCCTCGGCGTGTCCCGGGGCACGAGGGACGTCAACGGGCTGGTCCGCATACTGCTTCCAGCCGCAAGTTGTTATTAGCTCATCGCAATCTCGTAAACCCATAATTACTAAAATTGGCCATCCCATTCTCTCTGCTTTACAAAGCGGTAGCGTCTTCCCGTCCTGTTTCTCTCTCTCTCTCTCTCTCTCTCTTTCTCACACACACACACTATCGTCCACTCTTTCATATTCTCTTGTTCCCTCTCTATCTCTCGATCCCCCGCTGTTTTCCTGTATTTTCCTTTTTCTCGACGGCGCGCCATCTACCTCGCAGAGCACATAGTGCACTTTGCTTTGTTCTAAAAATTGCTTGTCGCTCGTATAGCGTTCGTCAGCGTCTCCGGAACGGAAGAGACTCAACTCGACAGTCTATTTGTTTCAAGTCTCAACGCGATGACCCCGACGTATATTCCTATCCAATTGATACTCTCGCTCTGTTCTTCTTCTAATATATATATATACATATATATATATATATATATATATATATATATATATATATATATATATATATAAGCCGAGCAAGATGGCTTAGTGGCAAAGCCTTTGTCTTGCATTTGGGAGGACTGGGTTCGAGACCCAGACCGGCCACTCTTAGATTGGTTTGCATGGTTTCCAATTTAGATAAGGTTACGGCCGGAGTGGATTAAAAATTAGCCATGACATAAAAACACGTACACGGGCAATTAGCCTTACGAAAAAATCTAATATATATATATATATATATATATATATATATATATATATATATATATACTGCCTCATTGCAATGAAGATTGAGATTACCCCTCTAAAAACCGAAGACACATATGCACCTAGATATACATGCATTTATTTATAAATACGGCGCAGCAATGAGTTGCGGTGCATAACTTAAACGTCGTAACTTAAACAAACTCAGCACTCAGTAGCCAGTAACGATCAAAACAAAATTCCCCCACTACTATGTCCTAGAAGTGATATACATTAGGTTATATTGTTTGACGGCTATGTGTGTACCAATAATATCGCTTTATTGCTGTTACGAGAGCAGACATGAAATAAATGGATAAAAAATAAAAAAAAAGGGATTTGTTCATTAAAACAGTGATTACTGGTTGTCTGCCACCCGCGACGGATAAAAAAAGCCGGAGTGTCTGTCTTCTATATCTGCAACGGCTTCAGCGAACGGAACGCACCATTGGCGATCCGATTAATCGTTATAGTTAATGAGGCCGACCGCAGTTCCGCTATTGGACGATGTACTTTTTAGCGTATCTAGCCGGCAAGGGCCGGTGGGTCAGGGCAAGACGCAAGTGGCTCTCGTTTGTATGCCTTCCTGCCTGCCTGCTAGGTCTGCCTTAAGTTTCTTCGGTTCGACGGGCAATTGTCGTTTGTCTTAGTGGCGTAGCAGTAGACGTAAGCACGAAGTGAATGCGAGGTGGCGAAGAGCAGGGGAGCGGGGCGAGGGTAGAAGTGGTGTTCGTATTAGCAATTGTTATAGCCGTAAAACCAGCCAGATTCTTCTAGGTAGCGAGTAAAGGGTCTTCTACCTCGTAGCCGGTCGGTAGTAGTCATGGTATACAGCGCATTTGCTTTTACCATCTCCAGATGTGGGCTAACTACATCCTTTTCTAACCCCCCCCCCCCCCGCGTTGGCTAATCATCTACACTGCCTTGTGGGAAGTGCAGTTTTTCCTTCGTGACGGGAATTACATCAATTAAGACATTGTGGGAAGTGCAGTCTTTCCTTCGTGACGGGAAGTGCTACCACTCATTCCTTCGTGACAGGAAGTGCGTGTCTTTCTTTGTCGCGGCTCGAGTGTCGGCGTGATTTTGACCGAGAAACCTGCAATCAATGCAGATTAATGTTGTTGTTGTCGTCATCACCAAGAACAGGCTGCGATAGTGTCGTAGGATTAGAGCGTGCTGCATGGAGTGGGCATATATATGTACGTATATATGCCCACTCCATGCAGCATATGTATAATAGAGAACGTTCACACGCGTTCGCGTATGCGGAAGTCTAAAGGGATGCACACGCCGCACTCTGAACTTAGGCTCTCTCTTGCTCAGACGCAAGTCACACGCAAGCCAGGTGGCGGTGGTGGTGGTGATGATGATGTGTACGAACATTTAAACGAACAGGTGTCTAACCTAACCTAGTTTAGCTTCTCCTCGTTAGCTGAGCACGCACATAGTCACGATGCGATTGACTGGCATTTCGTGACGCGATATGGAAAGCCAGTATTAGCGAAAGAGTGGATGTCATGTATGAATATGTCGAACAGTGTGTTGAGAACAGATTCGTTCTTTATTTATTCGCGTGTTTTCTTGTCTTGACTTATTGAGAAATCGTTCCGAGGCCAATGCTGTTGTTGTCGTTGTTGTTGTTGTTGTTGTTGTTGGTATTGTGATATTGTTCTAGTTCTGTTATTGTTGTTGTTGTCGTCGTCGTCGTCGTCGTCGTTATTGTAGATGTTGTTCTCGCTTTTGTCATCTAATCGCCCACGCTTGCTGCCAGCCAGCCACAGAGGCTGCACCAATGTACAGTAGAAGACGAAAACAGCAATGCCAACGACGAAGACGATGTGTGGGGTGATGACCCAAGGCGGACGGACAGCTGAGGGCATTGGGTGCTACTGCTGCTGTGGCTACGAAGCAAAAGCAGTGCCCGCAGAAAAAAGTACAACTTGGTCCGCCTGTCCTGCGCCTTCTCGACCTCACGAGTGGGATAACGTTAACGAAGTGCCGCGAACGCTCTCCGACGATGACTTTATTCGGTCATCACCATTACCATCATCGGCCAACAGCAGAGCACGTCAACCACCACCACCATCATCAGCAGCAGCACCACCCACGTCGACTTCATCCTCAACATCATCATCATTTGATCAGCTACCCACACATCCTTCAGTAATAGAGCCAGTTGGTTGGTCGGTGAGGAGTGAGTGAGTGAATTGGCCGCGAGTCAGTTGGGGGTCACCCCCCGCGCGAGTAAGCAATTGGTCTCTGGATCTTTCACCCCGTAGCAAGCGCCGAAGTCATCGCGAGGGGGTTGTCCGCCAAGTGCCATGCTCTCCTTCTCTCTCTATCTCTCTCTCTCTCGTGCGCGCTCTCTCTCTCTCTCTGTCTCTAGTAGTGATGGATGTAGAACTAGTAGTAATAGTACTATTGGTCGTAGTAGCAAATGTGATTTTCACAGCGTTTACCTCGGATAGGGCGTAGCTCTTTGAATGGACACTGTCCGTAGCATGCAAACAAATGGCGCAGGCGCTCTTGAACGACGAAACACACTCAACTGGCTGGAACATCGTTAAGCTGGACTTCGCCAGCTCGATCATCATCATCATCATTGTCATCATCATCATCATCAAACGTAAATCGGACTGGCGGTACAGACTACCGCAATATGCGCTCTGTGCCCCTTCAAGCCTAAAGTAAAAGTCGGAGTTGAAGTAATCTTAGGAAACGGTACCCGCCTCTCTCTCTCTCGTCTCGAGATGTCATGAGGCGGCCTTCAGCTGAGAGGTTTTTAGTGGGCCTTATGCCAACAACAACAACAACATCGGCATCGAGACCCACACTAGCCATATGCACGGATGTGCGTTAAGGCATTTTCACACTCACCTTAAGATAGAAAAAAAATGCGGCAATGTGATTTGTCTCGTTAGCGTGCATTGAACCCAGTAGTAGTAGTAGTAGTGACCTATCACCGATCTCTCACCATGACCAGTGCCAGTGCGTGACTTCGTTATCATCATCATCATCTCCTGCCGCTGTCCTTCCGTCTGGCTTACATGTGATGAGAGGCTAATATGAAATGTTGTCGCTGGTAGTAGTAGTAGTAGTCAGTTGATCGAAGCCGCCCGCTATCTCGTGTACATGCACGTACATATGTATGTGGGTAAGTATTATACGTGCCTGTATGCGTATGCACGAGTGTGTGCAAGCCTGGAGAGGATGGGAACGGAGAGGTGCGTGTCAGGGTGATGGACAAGTGTGCGTCTGATCTTGATAAGTAAGAACTGAATAAATGTATATAAATGGCAAAAGCAGCCGTCCCATTACAACGACAATCACAACGGCGGCGACGACGACGACGACAACAACAACAACAAGAAAAAAAACAACAACAACAACAACAAAAACGACAATAACAACAACAAAAACAACAACAACAACAACAACAACAACAACAACAACAACAACAACAACAACAACAACAACAAGTGACATCCTGCCGTCATGTTTCACGATTCGTAAGACGAGGAATAATTGCAGCAAATACATTACACTATGTCCATGAAAAATTCTCCTTTAGAAAAAGAAAGTAAAAAGAAAAAAATTGTTGGTATATCAAAAATATGATGTTACATTATGAAAAAAAATATAATACAAATAGTCAAACATACTTTATAATCCGTCGATTTCTCGTAAAGCATATAATCATATAAAAATATATACCGAGGCATTTCACTTTTTGACTGGGAGAGATAATAGTACTCAGCCCAATTGTTCAAGGGATGTATTGCCCGAGTCTAGTTTCAATCTCGAGGCCATTTTTGGTGTAGAGCTCAAGCCCCCCACCAACGCAAGCCGCTTATGTCCGCCTAGATACGATCTAAACCGGGTGGTTACACCTGGTGTGCACCCCATTTGTCGCAACATCTTAAAGAGTGCTCTAGGCCGTCGAAAGCCTTTGCTACGTCAAGGCATGCCTGAGGCACATTTTCCGATCCCCCGCAGTACTGGTTGTTTGCCACCAGATATGACATTGAGCTAACTCTGCTGATCGCAACTTTCGGAAACTAAATTGGCTCTTAGAAAGAAAGTTGGTCTCGTTAAGGTATTCGTCGAGCTGCTTATTATTAATACACTCATTACCTTAGATATGAATGGAGCGACATCGACCGATAGTTTCCAGGCTAGTTCCTATCGCCCTTGGCTTTGTATAGCGAGATCACTGCTGATGTTTTTTGGCGTTGTCCACGATCCTAATAGACATCTTAGAGCCCGAATACAGCCGACTGTAATTGACCAGGCGTGTTTTCTCTGGCATGAAGTAAATTTGGCTTTACAGAATTTGCAGCGCATTGCAGTCCCTGAGCTGTAATAGCACTTAGGAAAAATGCATTGGACTCGAAGCTCCACGTGCCTGATGACGTTGGGTGACGTGTTGGCCGTCACGTCATCGAAGGAAGTCATCTGTATATATTGCTCATAGTTTGCATTAGGTACATGATCAATGCAGCACGAACCCGTAGAGACAGCACTGGACCTGAGGTTCAGACGCGTCATCATCATGCCGACTACATGCTCCGAACCTTTGCTAGTATAGGTCGAACAATATTCAATAGAGACAGGGTTCCAACCTAGCGAATTAATGTTGGCGTCCCCCATAAGCACACACGACAAATCCCCGGTCGCCGCTGGCAGAGTATCGTCAAGGATCTCCATAAGAATACTCGACGATCGAGTCCTATTAGAGTATACTCCAACGACATTGCTGTCAAAGCCAGTGCGGCGGAGACATAACTTACTGGCCTACATATTGCCATCATTGCTTAACTTAATAACTGTAGCTATGAGGTCGAGCGCACAATGCGCTTAGATTGCGAGACCTCCACCCGAAGATCTCCAATTGTATATACATATATATATATATATATATATATATATATATATATATATATATATATATATATATGTATATATATATATACCGACACTAAAGACGTAAGCAGCTGTTGGCATGCTAGCATCACAACCGTTTATTAACCAGCATGGCTACAAACACGAGCCAATTCATTCAATTTTGAGGGTGTTATTGTTGCCGGCCTACAGCGGTCTACAGTCGCGGCTATATGTGCTTTGCATTCGCGGCGGGTTCCGCACTTTACTGCCTGAAGGATGCAGTATTGTGGACTAAAGCCTATCGTAGCTGCTTCAAATCGTCCGAGTCTGCTGAGCGGCTCTAGCGTCTGAGAGTCTAGCGATATAGCACGCTATCAGGTCTCTCCGCACTGAAAGGCTTTGGAGGATGCAATCAAACGCTGCGCGAAATAGATATAGAGAACTCGAATGATACACGTATGTATATTTGTTTGTATGATACCTAAATGAGCGCGGATCGGTAAGTTCTAGTACGTTGAATTTTGCCACCAACCCGGAACCATTGAGTATTCTGGTTAGTTTTGCTTAGCAGCGCCATCCAATAATTACCCACAGGCCAAATTGTGTGCAAATTCGCAACTATAAAATCGAAATAAGTCGCGCCAATTGGTTGCGACGTTTATTATTTACGTTTGGCTCAAAAAAGTGCAGGTTATTATTTAAGTTTTGTTCAAAAGAACGAGGTTCGGTGATCTTTGAAGAGCCAAAAAGAAGAAGCTCTGTATTAAAAAACAAACTATATGTTCTAACGTGGCGGAAATAACAAGAAGTGCGTATGCTAATTAATCAGTGTCCCAAAAACACTGTGTACACCCTGTTTACGTGGCACCGTCGATTTCGCGACGAATGTGAAAAGATCGGAGATTAGCCCTGTTCGGAAAGGCATCCGATGTCAAAAGGAGAATAAAACGTTGATAACATGTTGTATGTATTTAACAATCGCCAAATGCCCCATACGGGAGATAGATAAAAAAAAATTGGAAATATAAAACATTCGTAACGGTCTTGACCTATATTTCGTGCGTTAGAAGACTGGCAGAAACACACATCATTCCTGATTCAGGATTATTTGATGAATAATCCCGTTGCGCAACCTCTGGTGGTGATAAGCGACAATGGCAGCAGCAGCAGAGAAAACAGTCATATTCTGGACGATGATGTTACTGGTGTTGTCGTGCGCTGAACCAGTTTACGCATATGGACCTCTCTCAGACTCTGGATCTAGCAAAAACTAATAGTTTTGATTTTGTGGAATAATTTTTCAACAAAGATTACCGTCAGAGAGCAATAGAATATATATATATATAAATATATATATATATATATATATATATATATATATATATATATATATATATATGTGTATATATATATAAGTATATACATACATATGTATATATATATATAGGATAAACGCGACCGAAATTCATCTCTTCGTGTTGACAAACAAATCGTACGGTAGAAGACGATGTCGCCACTAATTAACCAATCGCATACAGCTACTGTCGGCCGCTGTATTCGAAACCTCTATACATAGTGCCGGCTCCGTTTGCTCAAAACTAGCCAGACTGTTAGCCACGGCTGCTCCAATAAGTATTACAACGCGTGTTGTTGTTGTTGTTGTTGTTGTTGTTGCGGTTGCCGTTGTTATTTTTGTTGTTGTTATTGTTGTTGTTGTTGTTGTTGTTGTTGTTGTTGTTGTCGTTGTTGTTGTTGTTGTTGTTGCTATTTGTCGTCGCTGGTATTGGTACAGCGTTCGCGCCTAGTGGGTCCCCGCGAAGGCTGCTGGCCATAGCGTGGTGTTTGCCGAGTTGCCTAGAACTGTTTGCGTGCGTTGTGGACACAGAGAGAACAGAGACGATCGTGCACTCTCGTTTATGAGACGTAGCGTAATGCATTCGTCGTATGCATTGCGCACGCGTTAGCGCGGACTAGCAACTACACGGCATCCGATTAGACTAGCGTGGTAATCCGAGGATTTAGCCGTGCAGCAATTCTGCAGCAGCAGCAGCAGCAGCAGTAACAGCAGCAGCAGCATGAGCAACAATAACAACAGAGAAGAGAAAGACGAAGAAAAAGGGTGAAATTTTTAAGACCGATTTTTTGGATAGCCGCCTAGTATTCTTCCCAAACTGACCACTTGCCACCACCGACCAAAGTTGGCAAGTTTGGCCAACATTTTGCCAGCTAACTGGGTGGGCATATTTGACGTGCAGTTTGGAAATGCCATCTAGCAAATGTACGTTTTTGAATAATTATAATAATAATAAACTAATATACTACTACCACTACTACTACTATTACGGCTTCTATTACTTCTGTTACTAAAAGTACGAGTATGTATGAACTATGACTGCATAGGACGGCACGGGCACAACAGTGGCCGGGGTGAGTTTTTTTTTAGCCTAGGCAGCCGAAAGACATTATCCTACAGCCTACCCAGAAACATCGAAAAGAGTAGTGGGCTGGCGTGGAGTAATGGCAATAGACGAAGGAGCGTATCCTAACACCACGATTATAAATTGTGCAACGCAAGTTTGACTCAATGTGACTCAGCAGCGCGAACGCTTAGCCACGCTTAATAATAGTGCGCTAACATCACTAGGCCAATTAACATGAGGTTCAAATGACTTTGACTAAACACCTCGTTCCCGTCGTCGTTCTTATTTGCAATGAGTTAGTCATAACAACTCCATAGTCGTTATGCATACGTATATTACGCACTCGCATGCCGCACGCATCTTGAACCGAGTGAGGCGCTGATCCGCCTGGCTACTGATGTCCAACGCACCAAGACGACACCAAAGCAAACACGAACTATATTGGCTAGATTGAAAACGCAGTTACAACGCGGCTGCTTGTCACAAAGTCACTGTACTACTCTGCTATCACATTGGCACTTTCGATCGAACTAGTGGTGCATGCAGGCTCCTAAGCTCTCTTGTCATACTGACTCGTAGCGTACTGAACTACTGGCTATATTCTCTGGCAGCACGTAAACGGATTTATCCGACTGCAACAAAAAGAATGCTTCACTTGTTGCAGTACCACTAATTAGTTAATAACGTAAAACGGTAATTATTGATAACAACGAGTTAAGACATATACACAATACCCAAAAACTTCTTCGGCCTAAATTGCTCGTCTACGACGGATGTCGCCATTATTGTTGCTTTGGCGTCTCTTTCTGCACTAGACACCTTTAGAGACCTTCAAAGACTATACAAGTGGCACGGCCACTTTTCGGTCGGGATATGTTTCTTACCCTAGCACGAGTAGTCTTTCGCTGCGTAGTTGCCACTTAGGTTCCTTCCGTTCTAGAAGAGCGGAACCAAGCTTCACCAGCGATTACGAATTGGCCAAAAAGAGCCCGCGTGTCTTGTCCTAAAAGTACCAAATTGTTCTCCGAAGCTGACATTTGGGCCAGCTTTGATTCCATCGTTCACTCGTGCTCAGAGAAACTTTGCTTTTATTTTTGTCACACATAAGTAAGTTAATGCAATATTTGATCTACTGCATCATGGCTAATGTCCGCGAAGCCTTAATCGGTGGTCAGCCATCACATTTTTGTGGACTTCTATCACAGTGTATGTACACATCCCAACATGTTTTTGGTCGCCTAGATCGTGGCGTATGCTTTGTTGTGCTCATATTACCCCTTTTAAATAAAGCAATCTACTTGGCGATATGGCTGTGCACTGTCACATTGGCAAACTGCATCGTTCCATACTGCTGTCTGGTCGTGACCTCGATACGGGCGTAACGGCATCCACGTAGCTTGATAGATGCCAACGAGCTTTGCCATTGTGTAATCAGACAACTATTACTTCGAGCGACGTGTCTGTTCCAAAATACAATTACATTTGTAAATTGTAAAAAAAATAATTGTAAATAAACTTAATGATCTAAACTAAAGATTTAAAATATAAATTAAAATTTTTATCACTATTGCGCATATTTAAGGGAAGATTCTTCACGATTAGCGTGTATTTGGGTAGACGTGCAGTTCAAAGACAACAGACCGCCGCAAACCAACTGCCATATCTCTCTCAATGGCAGTACTAGTATTTAGTGACCGTGCTGTTGTTGTTGTAGATCAACACCCAGGTACATAGTGCATGGTGGTTATCACTACCTGGTATGTTCAAACGCAACCTTTCACGAGCAGTACGAGTTGTGCACTTGCCGGTTCTGCCTGCAGAGATGTGCCAAGTACCATGCAGCGGAATGCACAGCGCTGGACCGAAAATCGTTGCACTACTTCTCTCGTCGGAAGCGGGAAGAAGATAGAGCTTTATGAAGAAACATTTTGGAATGTATATTATACTCAATTTGAGTGAAATAAACATAATTGTAATTGTTGTTGATCAACAACACGGCTTTGCCTTTGATTTGTGCTCCTCAACGGGGGCTGGACGGAGAGCGGGGGCCGACGGAAGTAGAGTAACAATGAGGATCCCTTACCGAGCATCGAAATTGTTCCTCTGGGGCGATCAAACGACGCTTCGCAGTCTCTAGTTACCTACGTATTTATTTGTATGTCGTCTCTCTCTTTTTTGCGTTCTTTCTGTTTATCTTTTTTTGTTTTCTCTGGGTTGTTCTACACAGTATATTTGTAGTCGCATTCGAAGCATTCGGCTGCGTATGAAATTTGTACGGGCCGGTTATGGTGTCTCGTAAATAATCAAACTTAAATGTGCTATGCGTTTCCTCTGGTGGAAGAAACTTTGCTGACTAATAATGACCGCTAATCCATGAGATGAGCATTCGACATTTAAATTGGATATACAAGTAGAATCACTAGTCCTATCACTAGATCACTAGCGGTAGTAAACATAAACACCGGAGGCGCGCCTATTATCACATAAATGCGAGTGTACTTTACAATGGGTTTCATGTGTCTGCGGCAGAGGTGCAACATAGGTACTCATTTAATGAATTAATTAGTAATTTAATTTTACAGTGGTAGTGCTAGCCGCAGGTGGACTAGTCGTAGTCAGCTGCACTAATTTTGTAATAGCTACTTCAGCGGAACCCTAACTGCTAGCAGCGGTGCTGGCGCAGGTGGGCAAGACTGCCAACCAGTGCACGACTCGATGTCACGCCGACCGATCTGACTTCAAGCTTTGAGGTTTCAGGACGCAAGAGCTGGCTCTGTGGGGCTTGAGTAGGACACCCAGTTAGGAAGCCCAGTGAAGCTGCCTAGTGGCGATGCTCTCCACCCTGATGATGATGATGATGATGATGGCGACAATGATGATGAACGGGTTGCTTAGTCTGAGGTCGAGGTCGTCGGTCGGCATTGGCGAATCGCGTAGCAGCAGCAGCATCATCATCAGCAGCCTTCAGCAGCCATGTTCCGTTTCTCAACGATGCTGGCCGACCCTCATGAATGAACTTCCTTCATTAGAACCAAGGAGCACATGAGGGTCACTTGGACCCCCGGGGGGCGGCGGCTGTGACGGTGACAGCGCGAAGCTGCTGCTTCTGGTGCTGCTGCTGCTGAAGTCTGTAGCCTATCGAAGCGGAAGACGGAATTCGCCTCGACTGTAACGTTGTTACGGTTGCGGAACTGCGGAAGGGTCGTGTAAGTCGAATTACCGTTGTAGCACTTGTAGTCGTCGTCGTCGTCGGCGCCGCCGCCGCTGTTGCTCGCGTCGAGAATAGGGCGGTCCCCTATTTGCGGCTAGTTACGGAGTATTGTCCTCAACTCTGGCACTTTGCCGCCGGCCCTCAGCATTCAAAACGCCCGCTCCCTTGGGTCATATCATAATATATATATATATATATATATATAGTGCGCCAAGTCTGGAAATTAAAAAAATGCTTCGAAGGGGTATGTATCGCGCACGCATACATACGCATATGTGCACATCTGGTTCCGATGCCATCATTTTGCTTGCAGCGGCAAGGGGTCGGCGTATATATAAATATATTTTTTCTTTCTTTCTTTCTTTTTCTTTCTTTTTTGGAACCTTTTTTTCCGGATGGCAAATTTATCTCAATTCAGTAATTCCTTGTTAATTCCTTGCAACAACAGCGGGAGAAACCGGAGAAGAAAGAGAAGCCGGCGCCGGCAGTAGAAAGTGACGTCACGAGTCCGCTGCAGCCGCGCGACCAGGCTGTAGAGACAATGGACTGTACAGAGACAGCCAAGGAAGATCAGCTGGACAACGAAGGTTTCCAGCTGGTGGAGAGACGAAACAAAAAGAAGAGGAAGCTCGCGAGTGAGAGTGGCGGATCGGCCAGCAACAGCCCGGAGAAGCAGGATGGACGCCTGGGGCCGAGCCAGGGCGATCTCTCCCAAATTCACAAGCGAACAACAGTGGAAAAACGCGAAACTAGCGCGATAAGGAAGCACCGTCCTCTTCGAGCAGGAAGTGCAGTCGTAGACTTAGGTGAGCTAACACTGTGTGAAAACCGTGTGCTGCCTATGAAGGCTCTCCGTTTGGAGGGCTTCAGCCGAAAGGCGTCGGCAGAACAGCTGCTTGGTTGGCTAACCGGGAGACATACTGTAGTGCGTGCTATTTGGAAACTCAAAGTTTCCCGGCCGGACTCCGTCTTCTGCGTGGCCTTTGGTGATGATGATTTTAGTAAAGTTTCGAGTAGCGCCTTCTGGCCGAAAGGCGTGAGTTTCCGGCGCTGGCTGGGGGCTCCGCCGGTCCAGACTAGAGTATGCGAAGAGTTTACTGATGGGCATGGTTTAACAGCTAGACAGCAATGACGCCTTCTGCCAAGGCAGCTGCATGCTGCTCGCAGCTGCAAATTATTGCTTTGGAATTGCGAAGGTTTATCTGGGGCTTTACAGCTAGCACCAGAGCGTTTGTTTGATGATGTGGACATTGTACTCTTGACGGAGACTTTCATGCGGAAGGAAGTGCATTTCGATGAGATGCGAGGTTTCCATCTGCTAGCAAGTCTTCCAGACGGAGGGCGGGGAAGACCAGTAGGTGGACTTTCAATCTATTTACGAGCAGGGTCACCCCGAATGCAATGTGTGTGTCGAGGTGAGTGTTGTATGACACTCACCTCAGGTAGTTTCAACCTCGCATTGTTCTACCTGCCACCTCATTACGATGATGTTGACGTTGCCGATGCGATCAGTGCTGGTCTAGCGGGACTGAACCTCCAGCTACCCACTCTGGTCGGCGGCGACTTCAACTGTCGTATTGATAGTGGCGCCACCGATAGGAAGGGCGATGTGCTTCTTAAGCTTCTAGAAAACAGAGGCCTGCATTGCGCAAATGAGCGTGATAAATTCACGTATGTTTGCCAAAGTGGAAGAAGCACTATCGACCTCCTGTTTCACAATCTTCAACATCCGACGGAATTTCAAGGATGCGAGGTACTTGATATTCCAGCACGGAAGCACCTGCCGGTGCTGGCGTCTCTCTGTGTGCCTGGCCAGGGACGCGCCCCACGTCGGCAGCCGATAACGTACTGGTCTAGGCAACTAGATTTGCGTGTATTGACGCGCGAGTTAGAGCTGCTGAGATCAACTTCTGACATTGAACAAAGCAACCACGCTTTGGAGGCCACTGTCAAGGCGGCTGTAGTCAAGAAGAAGTACAGACAAAGACGGGCGCGGCCCTGGTTTACACAAACCTGCTACTTAAAACGTCGGGAAGTCTTGGGGCTCCTGCGCCTAGCACGGGCTCTACACCCCGACCCCCAGGTAGTTGCTGATCGTAGGGCGCTCTATGGCCGACATAGAGCAACCTACAAGAAACTGCTTGTGGAGAGTAAGCGCCGGTATGATGAGGAGGAGGAGTTTCGTTTGCTTGAGAGAGCAGAGCGCGAACCCCATGTCTACATTGTTCGCCGGCAAAACAGAAGCATGCACAGCATGACAAAGGAGCAGTTGCGGCAGCACTTCACTGCCCTTCTGCTCGATGCAAACGCCCCCGCGCCTAACCCAGTTATTGAGCAACCGCTCACTCTGGAGCAGCACGACATGAATTCGCCGTTTACGGTGGAGGAAGTTGTGCAGATCTTGCGCGGGTTACCCAAGAAAAAGAGTAGTGGTCCTGATGGGATCTATTACGAACATTGGGCTAAGTCGTCCGATGTTTTAGCGGAGGAGCTGTGTAAGCTGTTTAATCAGATACTCAGCGGGGGACACATACCCCAGGTTTGGCACGAGGCCAGGCTTACTCTGCTATTCAAGGGCAAAAACGGTGACAACGTGGACGATCCAAATCTCTATCGGGGTATCGCGTCGGAACGCACACTCAAGAAAATCTTCGCCAAGTTGATTATCTCGAGGGTGCTTCCAACTGTGGAGAAGGCCTTACCTCCGGAGCAATTCGGATTCAGGAAAGGCCGAGGTACACAGGACGCGATCCACGTACTCCAGTCGGAAGTTGAACGGGTGCTGGCTGTGCCCGGGGGTCACTTGTACGCCGTCTTTATCGATTGTGTCAAGGCCTTCGACAAAGCTCCCCGTCACCTACTAGTCGATTCATTTCGACATGCTGGGGTGGGTGGTTCTCTCCTACGAGTGCTCTCCAGCTTCTTTGCTGAAGACCGCCTTGAAGTAAACGTAAGGGGCGAAGACACCTTGCAGCTCTGTCAAAACGTAGGGACCCCCCAAGGGGACCCTCTCAGTTGCCTGGCATTCTCCTTGCTCATCGCAGACCTAGCTCGCCATGTGCGGGAGGAGTTTAGAAACGCCGTCGTCGTCATGTATGCGGATGACATAGTAGTGGCCCACCGGAACCGCGGTGCCATTCGTCGAATTGTCGGTGACGTCGAAAGTTACCTTCACCGTAAGGGCCTGCAAATAAATGCGCGGAAGACGAAAGCCATGAAGTTTCGCCGTGGGGGTCGATTGGCCGCAGCAGACGTAATACCCTGTTGTGGCCAACCGCTGGAGTTTGTCAACTCTTTCCCGTATTTGGGTCTGAGGCTACACTATACGGGAACGACCTTTACCCAGCACATCGCCGACAGGTGTCGAGCGGCTATTACCTCTATTCACACAGAGGTGAGAGACCCTCGACGACTGTCTGTGAGTGCGGCCGTGCGTCTTTATGAGCTTAAGATTGTGCCAATGTTGAGCTACAGCCTTGGCAGGGTGTGGGGCCATCTTTCAGCGGCAAATTTTGCGCAGCTAGAAAGATGCTTCACAATATATATGAAGCGGGTCCTTTGCTTACCCCGGACGGCAAAAAGCCGCTTCGTGTACCTGCTAGCGGGTTGCGGGCCGGCAGTGGAAACAATCAGAGTCAGGCTTAGGTCACCTATTACTGGACCACTTCAACAATTTTTGTTGGAGTGGCAGGGAAAAGTGACCGAGGCCTCGGCAGAGGTAGCGCAATTGGATGTGTACCTCGCCAGGGAGCTTTGGGATGGAATGGCATGCACTAGCCGGCACGTGTACACAAGATACATTGTGCATGGCTATCATCACTTGGTATGTTCGACTCAAGGATTTCACCAAGTTGACGATCAATGTCGTTGCCGGTTCTGCTCGCAGATATGCGCTAAATACCACGCAGCGAGCTGCCAGAAGCATCGGCGGTCTTTGCACTTTTTCGCCGGGTGGGACGGTCGCTGAAGTGTTTAAAGTGTATAAAAGGAATGAATTGTATTGAAATTATGTACCATCTTGAAATGCAATGTTATTGCGAAATAAACCATATATATATAGTAATTCCTTGTTAAGCTAGAAATTTCCATAATTACACAAATTCAAACAATTGTAACCATTTAGGGCATTTTGCAGAAAAGGCTATCGCCCGTGTCTGCATATATATATATATATATATATATATATATATAGATAGATAGATATATATATATATATATATAGATATATATAGATATATATATATATAAATATATATATATATATATATATATATATACATAATATCATATATATATATATATATATATATATATATATATATACATATATATATATATATATATATATATCTATATATAAATATATATATATATATATATATTTATGTATATATATATTTTTTAATTCTTTATGTATTTTTGGAGGGGCATTTGGTCGAACAGGATCGCCGTCACGAATCATAACGAATTACGATTCATTCTTTTGCTTAGCCAAATGGGTAAGTTGCGATGTTGTGCAGTCTTCTTGAAGTCAGAGGCCCAAATCAATCGACGCAATTGATTCATCGTTTCGTTAGTTAGTCCCGCTATCAGCGATGCGCGACGACCTGGCAGCCACAGGTCAGAAAGTAGCTCGGCCCAAACAGAGCGGTGCTAGCTAAATGACGGAAACTTCTTCAGACGGGCGGGGCATTCACTCAGGGTTAGGACACGCCGCTTCAGACGGGCCTTCGTTTTTGAACGAACGAAAGAGAGGTAGAGACGGTGCGCACGAAATAGATCGCTCTTTAATTGACGTTAAGCTGTCGGGAGCACGACGGCCTCTGACTCTTGCTCTGCCGCGACTTCAGCTACTAGAACGTTATACTGCTATATGTTCACTACTACTGAAACGAGAACTTTTACTACCCCTGCCGATTATTAATACTACCATTACTTCGATGACGAACGATGAGCTACGATTTCGGCTCATCGGAAAAGGTGCCGGGCTGCCGTGGCACGTCGTTCAGCGGGCTAAGCGAGGCTCCGCCTAAAGGCTGCCCTTATCAAAACTCAGACATGAGCGTGACGCTGCTCCGTTTGCCGCTCCGGTTATCTACGAGTTGTTGTTGTTGTTGTTGTTGCTGATGTTGTTGTTGCTGATGTTGATGTTGTTGTTGTTGTTGTTGCTGTTGTTGCCGTTGTTGTTGTTGCTGATGTTGTTGTTGTTGTTGTTTGTAGCTATTGTTTTTCGTTATTGTTGTTGAGGCGAAGTTGCGGTGCTATCTCTGTAAGCTAAAGCGGTTAAATCTGTTGACGCTGGTTGGTGCGCCGGCTGCTGCAGCTGCGAGACGCCCTCCCGTTCTCCATCCCAGCATACATCGCGGGCCAGCCTTAAAGTTCGAATTGCCATTTATCTCATTTGTCCTCTCTAAATAGAACGGGCGAACTACCGAACCAACTAACCTGATAGACCAATAGATAAATAGAAGATAGCGATGGGGGAGAAAATGGAAACATAGAAGAGGCAAGCGAACGAATGAACAATGTGTGGTCGTATCTATCGCAAATGATATATTAACTCTCATTGAGTTTACGTAGGTGCTGTTGTTGTTATTTTTGTTCATTGTTGATCTTGTGGTCTCAAGTCAGCCGGGCGGAGAGCGAAATGTGAGATATGGGCAAACGTGTAATATATATAAATATATATATATACTTATATTTAATCGATGACACATTATATAGTGTTTGCAGGGTAAGTAAAGTTATGTTCATATACAAAGGGTTCTTGGCAACCGGTTACACCACGGTTGTAAATAGACTGCCGCATTGCCAAACATCAATGTGTATTTTTTTCGAATTAAATCCCTATTAAAAATAAAATGCGAAAAGATCATTTAAACATTTAATAAAAGGTCTATCCTCGCAGGATACTTCGGACAAGGATCAGTCGAAGTGGTAAACATTTAAACGATGCATATGTGTACGAGGGCGGATCAATAAGTTCCAGTACTTTGCATTTTAAAGATTGAACGTACATCACCAAGGTCGTCCGGTTTGCTCTGCTTAGAAGGGGGCTATTTATCACCTTACACAGGCCAAATGTCGCGGTGTTTATTGTTCGAGTTTGGTTCAAAGAAGTGAAAGAAACGAGCTTCGACGATTTTAAAGAGCCAAAAATGGAGCAGCAACGAAAATGCATAAAGTTGCATGATTTGGTTTTTAACAACAACCAAATCATATGTTTTAAACACAGGTGGGAATGTTACGATGTGCTTATAATAAGAAAACACATCTCAAAACACTGTGTATACGTGGTGCCATCGATTTCGCGACGCACGTGAAGAAACCAGAGATGACTGGTGTGTGTTCGGGAAAGCCGCCGGCATCAGTCGCAAAAGAAAGCCTTAAAAAGTTTGTGATGTCATACTCAATAGTCGCCGAATTACTATATAGGAGATAGGTGAGTAATTAGAGATAGCTTATAAACCAGCCGTAAGAGTCTTGGCCAACATTTTATACGTTAAGATACTGGCAGCGAAGTTAGTTCGTTTGACTGTCGTTTAAACTACAAGGGATTAATATCCTATGATTTTTTGCCATGTTGTTCTGCTGTCAATAAGGAATACTACAGCAAGATGCATTTTTAGAGATTTTTAAGAAGATTGCGCGAGAACGTTTGACGCAAGACGCCTGAACCTGGGCAAACAATTCTTGGATCCTCCATCACGACCACGCACCGGCCCACACATCGTTACCGATTGATCGTATTGTTAGATGAAAAATGTCATTTCTATATTCCCGCAATCTCCCTTTTGCCGGATCTGGCACCTTGCGATTTTACCTGTTCCCACGAATAATTTTTTTTTTCGAGACTATATATATATATTGTGGCCATTACTTCTACACAGTAATCGTTTTCACAACCCGTGGCCTGCGTATGGCTTCATGTCGCTTATAGTTGACGTGTATATATATCTATATATCTGACACCTCTTGCTTAAAATTCCTAAAAACAAAAGGATCGTGGGGCCACGCTTTCACGGTCTACACTTGTACTGAAAGCTAAGATTAAGCCAGCATTAACCCCACCTGACTATGTCCTTAATATAAATCACACAAACAATAACTATGCTTTTGTCTAAAACATGGAAAGACCATATTTACTTCGTTGAGTAAGTGAAGAAACAACACAAGTACAGGCAACGGAGCGCAGCTTGTGACAAACAGCACATCGCTAGCCGTGCTGCGGTGCAACCTGAGTGTGTCTAAATGACGGAACTGGCGCCAAATTAAGTTGTTTAAGCTGATCTGCACTGCAAACGAATACATTTTGTCCACCATTCATCTCCAGTTCGAGAGGTTCGACTTAATTTGTACAACTTCAATCATATCAAGCCTGTATTCAACCAAACGGTAGCAGACGTGTGGTTCAGGGATGTGTGAGAACGAGCAGATGTGGTTACGGGAAGCACAAATAATCGAGAAGATAATGTAGATGAAAGTAGGCCTAGAGTACGAAAGGAAACGGAGGGAGGAAGAGAGGGAGAAATTGGGGTAGCTGACAAAAATAGCTCCAACTACACAAAAGCCACGAAGTAAAGTGCGAAACATTTCCGTTGTTTTTCAAATACATTTGCCTATCACAAGCTTAGTCGGTCCGATATTGAAAAAACACAACAACAACAACAGCTGATTAATGCCTCTCGTGGTCGACCAGCTCGGTCCGTTTCCGCAGTGTCCGCCAAAATATTCGCTCGTCTCTTCTTCGGTATACTTGGTTGGTCGTAGAAGTTCGGACCTTCGACCGGAACAAGGCAGCTGGGCAGGCAAGCAGGTGTCCACTTTCCACAAAACTCTCGACGACACCGAGAGCCATGACGAGACGGTGGCCATGACAACGCTTAGCGGATAGCAGCGACAGCCGCAGAGCGTAATAAGGGTGATGGCACCCCCCAAACACCGGGCCACCAACAATAACAACGACGATAGCAACAGCCACAACACTAGCATTAACGATAACGACAACAACAACACAACAACAGCAGCAGCAGCAACAACAACAGCAACAGCAGCAACAACAGCAACAGCAGCAACAACAAAACAGCAACAACAACAACAACAACAACAAGAACAACAACAACAGCAGCAGCAACAACAACAACAACAACAACAACAACAGCAGCAACAACAACAACAACAACAACAATAAAGCCGTCCACCGACTGTTTCAACCAAAGCCCAAATCTGCTCGCGAAAGCGGCTCTGGGGGCGTGTTTCGACGTGCGACCGATAGGGCTCCGGTGAGGCCTGAGGCTCAGGCATCGTACACAATGCAGGCGGTCTCGCAGCCGCCACCCCCCGTACTTGTGCACACAAAAACCGTCCAAATTGATTACTATCGGCAGCGGCCGTGACAGCGGCCAGTTAAAGCCGATACAAGAGCCGATGTGTTGTATACTGTTTGTGTGTATGGCGGTGGGGCTGTGTGTGTGTGTGAAGCTGTGTGGTTGTGTATTACTTTCCTGTCGACTGTATGGAAGAAGAACGACAAGGGAGAAGCTAAAGTTGTTGGTCGGCGTTTTTTTGTTGCTGTCCCTGTTCGTCTATCTTTGGGCTTAAAACCTTCCTCAACTACCACCGAGGTTTCCTACTTTTTTTGTTGTCAGCTCTCTCCTCGCCTCTGTCTGCAGGTTTTTCGGCCTGTCTATTAGTCTTGTTGTCTAGGTTTTTCCACCCGCCCACTTCGTACTTGCATATGCGCTTGCCGCGCCACACAAACAAGCGATGTGGTGTATGAAGTAAAGAATATATGTATATATATATATTGTTGATGTTAATTCACCATTATTGGTAGATTTATATATATATATATATATATATATATATATATATATATATATATATATATATATATATATGAGTACGCATGTATATACATGTGGCTATTAACCTAAATGTGTGCATTTTAAATCATCGCTTTGCAATACATATGTGTTAGTCCGGAGGCGAACCGACTTAACCATCGGGGCGACGCTTAGGATCCGTGGGGTAAATGCCCTCGCACGGTGTAGTGGACCGTCTGTATATTACCGAATATGCTCACGGAAAATTTTAGTTGTTTCGAGGAGACGTCGTCCGACTATATATATCTCGGAATTGCGAGGATAGAGGAAGGAGGTTTATCCAGTTGGAGAATTGAGTTCTCAATCTCTATCGTGGACCAAGGCATTGTTAAGTCGTCAGCAATTATAGTAACATACTTATACTAGCACTTACCAGTAATAATAAGACTTTTCCTGTCTTGTCCGACATACCATGGGGCGGATGCTTCGGGAGGCTCCTTCCTACTTTAGGTAATCTTCGTTTATGTCACAGATAAGTACAGACAGCCTGAGGTTCAACAACTTGCACACACTAACGAGCTATTTATTAGCTAACTAAAGTAATTCTGAGCCTTACGTCGTAATGCTCGGTTGTTAACGAATGCTCTTCGGTTAATGGCATTGCTCGTTGGGGTTGCGTATAGAACGGTATGCTGCTCTGTATTCTCAAACGTATTGTGACATTGGGTATGGAGATTCATTATTTGGTTTCACAATAACTGACATATAGATCCGATGATAATGAAATAATTGTTTTGACAAATACCCAGCACGTTATCTATGAGTCCATATGACGGGCGAAACCCAGCTGGTTTATTGATTATTCAAAGCATTCTGTCTAGATGTAAGCAACATATATTGTTATCTTACCGCAAATGTAGCTGACAAGATTGTTGGTAGGCTGTGCTACTGTGTCAAGCTTTCAATTTTGACAAAACAATAGTTTCAATCATTTTCTTGACGTTGCCAAAGCGTTCGACTGCCTCGACCACTCTATGTTTCTTAAGATGCTCCTGCAACTAGGCTGCGCACCAGCAGTAACAACTTGGTTTAAATCGTATCTTAGTGGACGGAGGCAATTTGTGGCGGTGGGAGCTCTAAGGTCTGCGACGGGAACTGTATCCACTGGTACGCCCCAGGGGTCGGTTCTTGGACCTTTTATCTTCATCACCTACATGAATTTCGTCCTGCGGGGCATCGAGAGGTACGTAGATTGCCGCCCAATCGTTTATGCAGACGACACCACTCTTTTGTTCCGTGTCTCACCCTCCCAATTGTCCAATAATAGGTTTAATCTTCAGCACGTTGAAACCGGTATTGAGAAGGCCATGTCTTTATTTCAAAGATTTGGTCTTGTCGTTAACCCGACGAAGACGACACTCGTTCTTTACCACACCCCACAACGGGCATCGAGACAGAAGTTCAAAACTGGTAATATCTCCCTCCAAATAGGCGGCTCTGCTATCCCTCTCAGCTCAGAGGCAAAATGTCTTGGCATTATGCTACACGAGCATATGAAATGGGACAGTCAAGTGAGATCAAGTGTCAGGGTCTGCTACGCCGTGGTGGCCTCACTCGTGCGTTTGAGGAGAGCCAAGGCTTCGCGGGATCTTCTGGTACGTGTCTACAAAGCGCTTATGGAACCAATTCTAACTTACGGAATTACTCTGTGGGGCGCCACGTATTTCACGACCCTAGACAAGCTAAGGGTCGTTCAGAATGACGCGATTAGAGCCATAATAGGTCTTCCTCGTCGCGCGAGTGTGACTCCATGGTACACCAGGCTTGGGCTTCTCAAGCTTGATCAGCTGACACGTTTAAAGTTAGCCGTGCTAGCCTATAAGGTGCAAAACAATGGAATCCCTTCAGATTGTGTTTTTGACTTCGTCCTTACCCCAGTACGTTCGCAGCGCTACAGGAACCAACTCAGAGTGCCAGGGTTTAGACTCACTCTACTTCGGCACTCACTGGCCTACATGCTGCCCACGGTCTGGAACGAGCTGCCGCTGGCGCTTCGAAATACAAGCCGGGCCGCTGTTTTTAAACGACATCTTCTCTTACTGCTGAAGAACGAAGAAACAGTGACTCCGAGTGAATTGTTTTAAACTTATTTTACTATATAGGTATTAAACTTGTATTAGGTTGTTCTAAAGTTTTAAACTTGTATTGTGTTACTTATACTCAATTTTGTTGCTTTACACTTCTGATTTGTGCATACATTCGTAAACTTCTGTTGTGCTACTTATACTCAATTGTATTGCTTTATCGCGCACACACTTTTGATCGGTACAAAGACTCGTATATTATGTATATTTTGAATGAAAGGTGACAGATTGCCAACTTGTTGGGCACGTCAATAAACCTGATTGATTGATTGATTGATTGCCGCCGGTTACCGGTATATAAGGTTGTATTGGCCCTCCATAAACTCACGTATGGCTCTCTGGCTGGGAGTCACAGCTGAGAAAATATAAGGCACCGGTCGATAAAGAACAGGCAAATTTTTTTAATGGTTGCGCTAGACATGTTCTCTTGACAACACATAAAGGAATATTCATTATTGTCTTGACATCTGCAATCATATTTATCGCTTCCAGCCTTCTTACGACGGTTCACAACCATGAGGCGCCACGGCGATTGTAATCTGCTGACTTTTTTGTAAGAATGGTTTTGGGAATGCTAGCGTCACTGGCAGCTACCAGTAACTTGTGTTGGACTTACAAATCCACCAAATTTGGGTTTCTTCCCGCGCAAAGCTTAGAATTGCGGAATTTTCTTTGGCGAGTATTCTGCAAGGTGGAAATATCGTAGGTACCCTGATCTAGTAACTCTCGGCAACATGGAAGCAGATGGCAAACCTACCGCCTGGACGCTGTGCAGATTTAAAACGTATGCTTAGATACACGAGAAATCTGGTCTATGCCGTCCGGACTTTTCTGTGAACTTCCACGGTATATTCCTGTTGCGAGTTTCAGTTAATGTATGTAGGCTCTGCAACTGCCTTGCTACGGTATCCATTACAATGCATTTCATTTAAGTGCACGTTTAAAAACGAAGTAGGCCGTGACGGGCCCACCGGTATGAGGTATGCTATGCAAACGGAAAGTTGGTGGACTTCAAACAAGTCCTGGCTCTAGGATTAAGGTAATGTTGGGGTCTCCGGTTACTGGGTTTGATGTCAAATTAGTACTCCAGCGAGTGCGTTCGCATAAGCAGGCCCATTATTCGTTATGTGTTTACAAAACACCGCTTAGATGTCCAGCGAAATGTCATCAAGTTATTTTTACAAATCTGCTCGAAATGTTGTTGTGACTCTCAGTTCAGGTCAGATGTGAAATTGCGCCATACGTATCATGTGTCGAGAACATTTCTAGTCGCTGAGTGTAATTTTTGGCGAAATTGAAATTCCGGCCGATACCAAATGACTCGGAAAAATATATATATACTTTTTTTTTATCTCCTTATCTTTACCTTACAGATCTTCAGTTCCTACACCCCCATGACTGCGACCTTTCTTCATCTCACTGCTAAATAACCTGCCATACACATAACTTTTCTTTACCGTATTATATGCGTGTACAGCATCTATTTTTCAACAGATTCTCAGGCTGAAACTTCGAAGAGTTGGCCATGCCATACATAAGTCGAGATTTTCTGTGCCTGGCATATATAAGGATAATGTTCCAAGGGTTTCTTATATGTTATCTCTAGTTAGATTTAAAATTAAAAAAAATCTAAATATAGTGTCAATACTTGGAATCGGCGGTGACTCTATGCGCTTTTGATATTACTGTTGGGTTCTGGCAACAGAATAAGTAACTGGAGTGGGGTATATTAAACTCGCTAAGTGACTGGACAGCCACTTAGCGAGTCATGCGTTATATTTATTATCCGGAGCACAAATACGCAAAGAAAATGTACGTGCGTCGCTTTATAAGCAAGACAGACAGCCCGCAGCTTTCTTGACGGAATAATGACAAAGCTGAAGCATAGACTAGCACCAAGTTGCAGAGCAACGCGGCGACAACGCATTCTCTCAGCTTTGATGCCTAGATTAGCTGCAGAAGAAGAAGCTAGCATGTGGCTGCAATGCCGAGGATAACTGATGACACAGCGGTAGAGTGAGGGGTAATCCTGACGAAATTACTCGATGGCAGGACCCCCCTTCTCTAGCCTCGGGCAAAGACGAACCCTCTATAGCAATCGATTCTCACCGCCTACTTCGGCAACTGTGCTCTTGCTCGGTGAGTTTCATCAATTATTTGAACTTGTGTCAGCTACATCATTATTACAACCTTTGTTATTATAATTTTCAATCATTGTAGCCGAGCGAGCGGCATTACGTCAGCTGCAACTTTCTTCGGGAAGAAGGCACGACCAACGACCTTGTCAGGCACCCCAACAGCCCAACGCAGAGATATAGAAGAATATACCCGGCAGGCATTCCTAAGGTTTCTTTCTCCTTCTAAGGGCCAGCCTTCTCGCACCACCAATAGCACCTCCCTCTGACGCAGCTATTCACCCGCAGTTGCAAGATTGTTTATCGACCGCGCTATCAAAAGCCGCCTTACACTTGCGAGCCCCTGCGAGAGGGCCAGACCGCCGAACTCCGAATTCGGATTACCCCCGTGAAATATGTCAAACAATGAACGACGCCATTGTGCCGGCTGGGCCAAGAAATATCGTTAGACGATTTGCCAGCTGCAATGCAGCGACGGGAGGGGGGCGTTGAGGCGCTTTCCAGGACGCACAACACATACGCATACGCATGCAATTCTGAAATAAATGCCCACCTAATTAAAGGCAAAGTGCAGCTATAGAGGTAGCCGAACAACTAAACCACCGAAGGAAACACTTCCACTGAGTACTTCGCAATCAGTTCGGAATCCCGGTCCCCGCAGTTGCCCGCGAGGTGTTGGAGCTGGTTGGGGTCCAGTAGCGGCGACTAAAATCGCCAACCGATTTTGAATGCTCGCGCCACAGCACACAAAGCGTCCCTGCATGCACGTCACATTGTGTGCCGAGGGGAACCTGGACCAAGTGCATGAAGTTTGGCTTTGTCCGACGAGCGCACCAAGCGTATGGCTTGGTTTGCAGATCTGCGATTACGCATGCAAGTGAGCGTGTTGTGTCGGGGGTCGGTCTTCAGCAATCTGCTGGGTGATTGGGCTCGAGCAAGTTGATGCCCCACCCGCCACCGGGGGGAAAGGAGGGCTTCCAAAGACTAAGTCGTTATAGAGACAACAACTGGTGTCGGAGTACTAGAGGTGTCAATGTTGTCTGCTACAGATGATTTACCAAAAAGCCTCTAAAGGAGAGTGGGAAGTTAAAAGCACCCCTGAATCAGTATGGTGTGACGATATTTTCGATTCAGACAAGCTAACACGTCTAACGACAAGTAAAAATGATTTAATACAATAACGACGACGACGACATATATCATTTTACTTGGGATGCTCCCTCTTTGTAGAGCAATTTTCGATGTCAGGTTACGGTAGAAGACCCTAAGCGGTAACGGTTGTGAAGGTAGATTTTGTTTTTGGGTGATTTTGAGCCGCTTGTTGGCGACATTATAAAATTACGGCATCCCGCGAGCGGCCACTACGATGTTTGCTCAGGAGCGCCAAAGTTCCTATTTGTTTGATATTAGTTTTCAATCACTGCTTTGTTGATTGCAGATGACATTGTACCTTTGAGCGCGAATTGAACTGGAAAGAAAATTGGCCTAACATTTAACTCAAGGCACGATGCAATAGTAGCGCTTTCAAACAAATATTTAAAATTCCGGTCCCACTCGGAATATAGCGACAGCACTTTCCGTTAGTGAAGGCATACAAATACCTCCGTTTCGAGTTGTAATAATTATCTCATCATGACGTCGCAGTAATTGGCAAACAACGTAACGACAGTTTTAAATGCGGCGGCTGGAAAATAGTCCTTTGATCAAAGGTGAGCAATAGGCTGGTGTAGCTTTAGGGCCAGGGTGACTCAAACCGAGATACGTTATATATATATATCTATATATATATATATATATATATATATATATATAATGGCACATGTCCCCTTTGAGTGCAACGACGGTTACTTCACAGAAGACCACCTAGTGGCACCCCTAGGCTTGAGGGGAGACAACTTGCGTGCGCACTTTAACTAACTCAAGAGACTTTTGGGGAGCTGGCACAAGGAAACTGGATTTTTCCGGTAAACCATGCTCATCTTTGAAGAAAGAAAAGAAACGGCCTAACAGTAAGGTGTTCTAGGTATAGCGTAATGTCTCTTGATATGTTGCTTTGTAGATCGCTCTGTTTCTCCATGCAATTAGTCCTCACATTAGTGTTCTCTGCAAAAATCAACTACCAACTAAGTTCTTGTTCCGAATAATTTTAATGTCATAGAACGGAGGGCTTTTCAGTTTTCTTGCAGGATGAGTGTTGGCCTATGAGTCAATGTATTTTCGCTGCGCTGCCTAGTGCACAGCATCCGTTTCTGCTAGGACAGGGACAGGACTTATTGCCAGCTACCGCGATTGTGATCATACACACATGTGTTACGTATGCTGTGAAACTTTGCCTTTCTGAAAGGTATACGACGGCTTGCGACGCCGTCTTGTGGTGTTCGTACGTGAGGTTCATGCGCCGATGTCCTGTTCCTTGGCGCGATGGGCTGGCTGGATTTAACTATCCAGCAAAAACGAGTGTCCTTGGCGACAGTCGATGTACGACCTAAGCCTTGCCGTCTAGCGATGAGCCTGCATAATGTTTACGCCGGCCTTTCTACCGACATTTTTTGGAGAAGAATCGAAGAGAGGTAAAACAAATGTCCACGTCGGAACACGTGATGACATCTTCATTCACAGTTGGAGATAGCCTTACGTCACAGCGCCATGTTGTCGACTGAGCACTGAAATGAGCAGGGGGAAATAATGCCCGCGGGGCAGGTAATGGCCAAAACACTGTGTGACGCGTTTTTCGCGCACTCGTGGGCAGCGAATCAGTCTTAACGAATGAACGAGACCCCGAACCTAAGATAATTTTTTTAGGGCGACCGTGGGGAGACAATTGGGAGTAAGGGCGGCCCTTCTTCTTTGAACGCTGTAAAGGTATTTCGTTGTTGGTGCGTTTTTTGCGAGGACACCGAGAGCAGTCGACACCATGGGCTGTCGACTTAGCCATAAGCACCGTCAGTTGCAGACAGTGACGTACGTCGCAGGGACGAAACAAAAAGACTCATAATGCCGCAAATGTGTTCCACGGGCACGGCGATGCGATACAGCAAATGATAAGGCGGTGAAATCGATAACGACTTCAAGACATACACCTGTTGAAAAGCATCAATCGGGATCTTTCTCGCCTGTGCAAGGTCGAATCGCTGTTACGAGGTCAGGGCTAATGAGCATTGTTCGGTGCCTTCGTGGTTACGCGATTGCACGAAAACATACAAAGCTTTGCTGGCAAGGGGCGACCGTTTGACAGGCAAAACACGTCGTACCAATTGATATAATATCACAATTTGAAGCTTTGCGCATCAGCCGAATAACGACAATGTACGGCCTAGCAAATATAATAAACGCTTGATCAGACCCACTATATACGTTCTATAAGTACGGTATTGAAGCCGGCGATTTGCCCTTTGTTAAGTAGGGTTTACAAGTAAATCTCCAAAGGATTATAAAAGCAAAAGTAAGGCACTAGGGCGGGTGTAGCCAGAATTTTTGATTAGTAGCTGTATTTACTTGATTGGTAATACCAAAAAAAACATTTAAGTAGCCCACTAATTTAAGAATAGGTCTACGATAGCTTTAAAATGCATTCGTGTGTGTCTACAAGCCAATTATTCATACAAGCCATAAACGTGGACGAATATTAGCCATGCATTTATTGTGACAAAATGTAACAACACATAACCATACAACTGAAACAAAGCTAAAACTAACCGCCATTTTTACGCCGATACTCATATGCACTAAACGCCTGTTTTACGCGGACATGGCTCCGCGCCACTCTTTCCCCGTACATACTCGCGTATGCAATTTTGGCATAGTTTGAGACGCGATGTGGGCCCTCCCACCCTCCGACGATTGGTCGCTGGGCTTGCGGACTCTAGACAGAGACTCTGTTGTCAGACGAACAGGTTGATATATTGTCCAACACGGCGCTGTCACACTAATAGGATGTCAACTTCTTTGATGCCCATCCTATCTAATTGGCACCACCATATGCCCGGCCACAAAGGACTCGCGCCGCCCATACGAGCTAAACTGACGCGTTTCCCGCCCGCGCAATATTATTATTATTATTACTATTATTATTATTATTATTATTATTATTATTATTATTATTATTATTATTATTATTATTATTATTATTATTATTATTATTATTATTATTATTATTATTATTATTATTTTATTTTACCATAAATTGGTAGATTAGGAACAATACAACGAGTAAGGACAGTACATGTTTCACTCGCGAGATAACAGACTCCCCTTCAATTTCAGTACATTCGAGTATGTGGTAGCGCCCGATGTCACATTCTCTACAAAAACTACACACACACACACAATCTTCAATACGGAAACAGTTAGGTTTCATACATTTTAATTGCGGTCTTGTTAAAGCCATTTGGTTTACTCCTTCCTTGGTCAAATCACAATTAAAATCACCACCAATTATAATATGTGTTACCTTCTGGCCATACTGATGGGTCTAGCAGAGGATTGAATCTGTTGGCGTCTACTTGTACATGAAAGCTATTGTAATATGCTTGGTTCAGGCCAACAAGTTTAGTTGCCTTCACTTCTGTTTCGGTTCCGATGATTCGAGAGACGTATTCTTTGAGCAAGTCTGCCGAATGTGACAACTTTAAGCGGCTTACGAAGAGCGCTTTTGTTCGTGGACGTTCAGGCACGTTATGCGCCTCTACCACTTTCAACTGCGTCATCTTGTTAGTAACCGTCGTCACCTGCAGTACACGTCCCTCACCTTTCCCAACTGTGTGCCATGGATGTTGGCGTCGCCTCTGTCCTTCGTTGGGTGTGTCCGTGATGTTGTGCTGGAGATCGCTGTTAGTTCTGAAATGGAGACGTCGCGGTGTGAATGTTCCCCGGCCTAATGACGTTGGCACATTTTGCTGTTGTCTATGCTGTGGCTTGGTGGCTGCCTGCTGGCGTGATCGAAGATCAGCTGATTTTGATACATGGCTGTTGCTGTCTAAGATCTTCTTAGAAAGATTGTCGATTTGTTTCTTCAGCGCTTGTAGTTCTGCTGTGCAGCTGCGGGACGTCTTGCCGGGAGCGGTTGTGTTCTGAGAAACTATCAGCGAGACTTCCCTCCAAAAACACGACTTGCAGTTGGTATTGTGCTTGTCCGGTATTTGAAATGAGCAGTGAGTGTGCACGGGCCTGCTGCACCCTTCGCACACTGTACGGTATTTCACTTGCAGAAATTGACCACCTCAAGTTCCGCAGGGAGGGCCAGGCATCCGCACAGTCGCCGCCATCTTGAAGAATGATGATGATGATGATGATGATGATGATGATGATGATGATGATGATGATTATTATTATTATTATTATTATTATTATTATTATTATTATTATTATTATTATTATTATTATTATTATTATTATTATTATTATTATTATTATTATTATTATTATTATTATTATTATTATTATTATTATTATTATCGAGTAATATACAGTTCAAAACTGTCTAAGTGCACACACCAAATGGTGAAGGAACGAGTTTGTTATATCCGTCGGCTTTTAAAGATGGGCAATCGGCTTGTTTCTGGTAACATCGTCAGTTGAGTTCTCGCGTACTCGCCTACTTGTCGGCCTTCTGTCAGTAAAGCTGCTAGTAAAAGCAGTGGCTATTGAATTTACTACTTTTATTGAGAAGTTTTAAGTGAGAATATGCGCCAGATACAGACGGGTGTGCAGGCGATTTCGTTTATACCCTTACGCTCTACGCATGTTGACGTTGTCCCAACAAGTGTCTAACTTTTTTTACCAGTTTCTAAACGCTTGTAAAACGACAGAACAATTGTATTGCTTGTGTGTTTTTTTTTATTGAGTGACCGCCGGTGTGGCGAGTCCGTTCACGTACAACATTTATAGCGTGCGATGCAAACATAACTTTATTGTCGTACTGGCTCAATCAACTACCAGAGTGATATTGTATTTGATTTCCAATTAAGCTTTGCTCCGAGTCTACGTGTATTTTGACAGGTATTTTTAGTACTTTTGCGCTTTGGTTAATATGGGGCTCTAGCGGCTGTTTTTATCCGTATGGCTAGCTTAACCACGACCCTTTTTAATGGCTTAATCATCACTAGCCGGCGAAGCACCGGATCATCTGCGTCTCCTGGTTTACCAAAAACTGCTCAGTAATAATAAAAACGCCATCACGACGCTGACCAACGACGTGGGACCGAGTGGACAGCATGGCGCCTCCAAAGAAACGAATTAAAAAAACCGAGAGCAGTAGATTAATTTAAAGGCTCTAAAGCTCTAACGGTTAATGAACTAATGGTAGGCAAACGAACAAGCGAAAAAGTGCTCAAAGCCGAACAGGGGTCGCCTGTGCGTTTTGCTCCATTATTTCACAGATGTTGCCTCCATGGCACCGTCAATTAGTGGTACCAACCTCTAGATCGAAACTGACTGTCCTGTGCTTTTGTTGGTGTGGCTTAAACATGCAGCGACACAATGGGTCGTCAAACTAAGCGACGTCGTCAAGAGACTTTGCCTTCTACAGGAGATATCTTCTAGAAGTACAAGCTACGCGATCTGATGAGGCGGAAATAGAGACATCGCACTTCACAACCAGGGAAAGACTGCGAGGAATAATGCTCGAAGCTTGGGCATATCATTATAATTCATTCTAGCAATTGATAGCAACCACTTTGTTTCCATGCGAAGCCGATTGTTCTTGAGGGATAGCATTCTCGTTTCTATGGGCGTACCGCTCAGACACAGTCGCGTTCAGCTGCCGGCAAATGCACCCAGCCTATCTAGAGCATGTAGTTGTTTTTGTTGTTGCTGATGTCTAAATACTTTGATCATTTTCAGTCAGCCTTATGATAAGAGATGGTGCAAAAAAGCTTTAATTTTTTGCTGTGTCTTTTGTTCGAGCATCGGCGGAACCTAGGTTTGAACTTTGGGTTGGAATTTCTAGGCCACACAAGAAACAAGTTCTTGGCAACTATTCGTTTCTTTCCATGCGTCATGTTATCATTGATAACCGTGATAATTTTATCAGATAGGCCGAGCTTGAGCGTGCTCATGTTGCAAATAGTTATCCGTTTGATACGCGTATTTATTCTGCACTGCTAATTGCTATTCACCTTAATTGCAAACCTTGGACGCTGGGTCAATTAGCAGTTGTAAAAGTCTTGTGTCAACGCCTGAAAAATTGCTGAAGGAGACCTTTTGCCGAGAGTCATCTGATTTACTGACTGCTGCTGCTATTGCGGCTTGCCTTTAAAGTCTGCAGAGGTGTTTCGTAATGTGAAGCCAGATGTCAGCCATGAAGCGGCTGCGTTTCTCAGCCATTTGTAGGCCGTCAAGGCGCAATATTTACTTGAGCGCATCTGTGCGTAGAGACGTTTCTCTCTAAGTGAGTGCGACGCCTCTCTCTCTCTTTTCCGTTTTATGGCAATAGATGCTACAGCCATTTTCATCTGAACTACTATCGTTTCACTTTGGCGGAAGGATACATCTGCCGTCACTGTTCCTTCTGCCACTATTCCTTTTACTTCTGCTACTTGACCGAATCTATGTTACTACTACCACTACAACTTCTAATACCTAAGTCGGCTTGAAAACTCTGGGAAACACAGTGGTCTAATTTGGCATAGGCGGGAGACCTCAGTCGGCTAACTAACGAACTAACGATGTTTCTGCATCTTTCCATACGGCCGTCTCGTTACAGATTATGCGTGTGCCTCGCCGAGGCTCTACGTGCCGCTCGAGTGCCAAGGAGCGCGCCGAGAGCCCAGCACTCCAAAGAAGACCTACCACGAGCTCAAGTCGGCCCAAACGAATGACACAGTCGTTGACTACCAGCAGCAGGACGTCCCGTATCATTTGCACCATGTCGAACGGGAGTTCTTCGCTAAAGCGCATAAGGCTACGTCTCAGGTGATATATATTCTTTATTTATGTGTAAATATAATTAATTTTTTTAAGGAGGAGGTTGTTTTTCTAATTATATACTATTCTCCGTCCCCTACGGGCTTGGAACTCAAGCTGAGGTATATCTTTAAAGCACCGAGGGCCGGACATGTTAAGATATCTGGGGTTTCCCTAACAGTCCTTGTGGCAGCATGGCCGCTGACACTCGGCGGTATGGTTAATCATCTAATCTCAATGAGGATCGCTCAAAGAAAATTCGATCAACAACAGGGATCGAACCGGGGACCGGTAGATGACAACCATGACTAGCGCACTAGTCCCCTAGACCACGCCGCCACTATATATATATATATATATATATATATATGTATATAAAGATAACTTCAAAACACATGTCATGTTTATACTTCTGATATATGTATAGTAGATAAAATATGACAAAAGTGTGTAATACTGCAATACATACAACCGGCTAGCTAAGTTTTTTTCTTACCAGTCTTTTGCACATTCAGGGTTTTTTGAGTTCCTGGATCTAGCTAGCTAAGTTATGACGATGCAACCTATGTGGCCCATGCTTTTGAGCTTTTCGATAGACAATATTGGCACGATTTAGGTGCCTATACGGGCCGGAACGAACTAGCTCATTTCCGCCGAAGCGTTTGGTGACCGCATGACAGGTTTAGGTGAGGCCGAGTTTCTCATAGCGTTTGTTGTCGCCCTCGTGGTGTTCCAATGTCTTTTTGCTGCAGACTTCCGATGCGGCCGCCGATCGGCTAAGATCGCTAAGTGTTCTCTTGTCTCCGACGGGCTCACTACAACGATATCGATTTGTTTGTTCGGATGCTGTTGTTGTTGTTGTTGTTCTTATTGTCGCTGTTCTCGATGTATTAACCGTGGCCACCGCCGCTCCCGTCGTTATTTTTGTTGTTGTTGTTCTTGTCTGCCTTGTTCGTCGCGTGTTGAACAGATTGTCATCGCGGACGACAATCGGGCTCTGTCGGACATCGAGGCGATCAGCGAGGAAACCACCGAGGAGGTGTCCTCGTGTAGTTCCCCGCCGTACAGCTCGACGTCCACGATTATGGTCGACTTGGCATCGCTCCATGACGATGAAGACAGCGAGGTTGTCGATCACGTTCACGACGACGACGCCGCCGTCACCAACTACGCCCGCATCGGAGGCGGCGGTGGCAGCGGTGGCTGCAGCGGGAGGAGGATCGGTATAGGCGTTGGTCATAGGGAGAACGACGTTGCCAATGGCGCCCTGCACGGCACCGGCAATTGTCGACCGCGTTCCGACGCCAGGAACGGAACCACCACCACCACCACGGGCGGCCGAAAGAGGCCCTCGAGCAGATGGTCGGTTGCGTCGACATCCGGCGACAGCGAGCGATCGCTCAGCCCCGGCCCGGTTCGCCGCGTCCGAGGGCTACCGCCGCCGCCGCCGCAGCAGCAGACGCAGCCGGCGCACGTGACGCCATTAGGCTTACGGCCAGGACGTAGTGCATGCGGAGAAGCTGCCGGTGGAGGGGGGGCTAGACGCGCACAAAGACCAGCAAGTGTTGCAGGACGGCCAAATGGAACATCAACTGCAGCAGCCGCAACAGCAGCAGCTGTCATAACGACAACGCTATCAGTAGCGCCACGAGCTCCGTTGGCCCTGCCGCCCCCGCTACCGGGGGCGGCTTCGGCGGCGGCGGTGGGGGTTGGAACAGTTGGAACATCAGCAGCAGCAGCAACAGCGTCACTACAAGACGCCGGTCAAAACGAGAACGGCGGCGGCGGCGCTGCTGCCGCCGGCGCTGCCGCAACGGCCACGGGCGGCAAATATACGTGCGTCGAGTGCGGTAAACACTACGCCACCTCCTCGAATCTCTCCAGACACAAACAGACCCACCGAAGTCCCGACTCACAACTCGCCAAAAAGTGCCCCACCTGCGACAAGGTTAGACCACTACCGCCACTACCCAGCCTTACGTGAATGTCCAGGTGTACACGAGCAAATGCATATATGTATATATGCTTGGCAAATATATATATATATATAATTATTTTGTATATACTGATCAAATGCATGATGCACACCGGGCGTCTTTTTAAGCCACGGTATTGTGGGATTGTTAAGATACTCTGGATATTTCAACATGTCAACTTACGCTGCTGCTTTAAGCACCACTGATATAAAATGGTGAGGTGTGTATTTAGCTATACGTGTCAAGCGAATATTAAAGTTATATATATATATATATGTATATACAAGTTAAGTAGATGACTGATGGCTCTAACATAACAAGGGCTTGGCCCTATTGCGATACATTTCATGTATGAACACAATTTTAATATATAATATTCAATTTTGATAACAAATAATGTTATTTCCCTCATTGTTGGAACTATCAACTGCAAATACATGTAATACACGTTCCCAGGAGACAATCGTCGCGCCACGTATATTATTTACAAAATTACGTATGTAATGCCTAACATATAAGTATGTAGGCATACAATATAGTCGAGTCCGGTGGTGGCGTGGTGCATTCGCGTGTGCCTCGCGATCGGAGGAGACACATAGGTGCACGGGTTCAAGCCCCACCGTTACACATTTGTAGTTATAGGGTGCGTCTCACCCTAAATGTTGGCCGGGGGTCAGCCGAAAAAAGTTTAGGTAAACATTATAAGGCCTTTTTAAGTACAAGATTTCTAACTGGTGAGCCTCGCTACTAAAAGAGAGATATACTTACACTCCCGCCATTTTCCGCGCTTTAATACGAGCGCCACTATGACAGGAGTGCCCCCCGCGCCCGAATTGACAGGCCGGAAGACCCCCCACACTTTCCCCCTATCGGGGTTCCGCATGGAAGTACCACACTACTACACCGTACCGGTTAGAACTCTTAACCTCGCGATTCCGCGTTACACCCCAGAATATACTTCGCACCCCATAAGGAGCACTTACGACCACTCCAGGGCAGGGGGGCCCCACTGCTTAAGCTGAGGAGCCAAAAGGTCCTCCCGACCGGCGTTCTGCCTTCGTGTGGTGGTCTCGCTTTCTTTGTGCCTATTAAGCCAAGGCAGCAGGCGTCCCACACGGTACTCCCAGGTTGCTAAAGCCCGGGGCATTAACCGTGTAGCCCGGGGACCGTGTGCAGAACACTTTCCCCGTATTAACGAAATAGCCTTAACAGCCCTCGAATGGGCCACAACAGGATGACAATATAAATTCGTTGCCACCCAACCGATATCGTATGCCTTGCCTCCCGCGCCAACAACAGTGACCTCGGGAAAGTTACTTTAGGGAGTTAAAGTCTCAGCTCAGTGTTGCCATTTGAGACCCGGCAGATCAGCTGCTTGCACTAACATTGTTATTTTCTCCACAGGGAGGACATTGGTTGTTCCTCGTACAATAGCGGACCACATGCAGTAGACTGTAGACGAACTACGTTCCTATTTATGTATCTGTTTGTTAATTGATTTGCTCCCTTTGGCACCGTTGACTTGGCACCGCTTTCAGTATATCAGGTTTTTAACAACGTTATTTATTTATTATATATACACTTACATTGATATATTATTTCATATATTTACAAATATTGCAAGAAATCAGTAGTAATTTAAACCTACTACGTCATGGATGGTCTTAAAAATAAACCAAAAGATACTACCAAGCGCATGGATGTTCTTAAAAATCACTATCAGGGTTAAGTAGCGCGTGGTATTCTCTATATTTAATATATTGCGTTGTATCCGACTCACGAAACATACAGAGAAAGCGCCCCCCCCCCTGTGGCACACTCAGTCGCTCCGCCCAACCCGTATTGGCGTATGGATAAGAACTTTGGACTACAGGCAGTCCAAAATCCTGATCCATTCGTAAGGTGACTCAAGAAATGCGTTGCAAAGGAGCCTGCATGAAGATATTAATATAAGATGATACATATATTAACATGATTTATTTATCCTCGTTCCTATTTTGTATTTGGCCGCATATCGCATATTACGTTTACGTATATGATGAATGACTGTTTGTACGCCGTATATATACTTGGAGCCTTGGATAGTTAGGCACATATTGGCCTGGCCGTGTGCTCTGCTGGCATGCCGCGTCCATCCTCTATACTATAAATCGTGCGTCTAACTGTCGCGTCCGTTGTCGTCGCGTGCGCCGGCGCCGGTATCGGTGTCGTGGCGAACGGGCGGTCTGCTGTACACAGGTGTACGTGTCGATGCCGGCCCTCGCGATGCATCTGCTCACACATAAGCTGAGTCACAAGTGCTCAACCTGCGGTAAGGCCTTCTCCCGGCCCTGGCTGCTTCAAGGGCATCTGCGTTCGCACACCGGCGAGAAGCCGTTCGCATGTGCCCACTGCGGCAAGGCGTTCGCCGACCGATCCAACCTGCGTGCTCATATGCAGACCCACTCCGGTGCTAAACACTTCCAATGTCCCAGGTACAATGCAAGCCCGTATATATATATATATATATATATATATATATATAAATATATATAAATATATATGATTGATTGATTGATTTATTATTCGCTTGGCATGCATACCTAAATACACATGTCACCCTTTTTTATCAGGGGCGCTTAGAGCGGCAGCATATATGTTACCTATGCATCTGAATAATCAATGTACACTTCCATACCTACTGAGTATTTGCTTTCCATTGGGACAGCCTCTTCTTTGTAATATCGACCAGGTCCTTTCTAACGTTTGGTCCTAGAGCTAGGGCATCCGACAGCTCTATATCTCTGCTTCCCCCTAGGGCTGTACATTCTTTAACAATATGCTCAATTGACTCATTCCCTAGTCCACATGCTCGACATTCTGTACTTTGTCCCTCCATATATTTAGCTCTTTGTATCCTTGTATCCAACATCCCTGCCCTGGCATCTGCCAATAGCCCGCTCGCTTTTGAATTATCGTATACCCATTCTACCCCGCCCCTTTCCGTCTTTTCCTTTCCATATATACTTGCCAAACTCGATCTGGAACCCATCGCCAATTTCCATTTGCCTGTATATGACTTGTTCACCCTCGATTTCACCATCTTCTCCGATATTCCCGCTTTGGCCCATTGCTGACTATTGTACCCAATCTCCCTAGCTGCAAATTCTACTCTGCGATCCCACTTCGTTTTCATCTTTAGTGCCGTCTTTACCAGCTGCATCTGTTTAACCCATCTTTTATTTGTGACACTTTTAATCCTAACACTAAATCTTAGCTTACTTTGTACTTCCCTTTGTATAAATTTTGACATTCCTCCTTCGCCCTCAAGAAATTCCCTAGCGCAATTAAAACGGCAACCCAATGCAAATCTTATCACTTCTCTTTGTATTGTTTCTAACTTCTTTCCTAACCCCGCGCTGTGGACCAGAGAGGCGTTAGCAAAGGTCAATCCTGGCACATACATGGCCTTCCATATATTCCTTGTTACTATATATTTGTTAAACCCCCAGAGGCCCTTACACCTTACTGCATTTCTTCCTCTTTCAGCTTTCTTCCTCCGTAATATCTCTTCTTTTTCTAGATAATTCCCCCCTGTAGTCATTGTCACCCCAAGATACTTGTACTCACTTTTATACTCCAATTCCTTCCCCTGTACTACAAGCTTTCTTTCCTCCCTAATTCCGTTAAATACTAAAATTGCGCTCTTTTTTTCATTAAACACCATGTCTAGTTCCTCCGCTGCTTCACCACATGCATTCAACATTTGTTGAACCTCGCTAGTGCCCCGCCCTAACACTACCATATCATCAGCAAACAGCAGCACAGGTGTCTTGATATATACACCTTTTTCCCCTATCTGCCACCCTAAACCCGTTTTATTAATCCTTCGCGCTATTCTCTCTATATACATCAAAAAAATAACCGATGACAACGGACAGCCTTGCCTGACCCCCTTAGCGACTATGAACTCTCTAGATTTTTCGGCTGCTATTATTATTCTTACTGTGTTATTTCTGTAAATTTCTTCCAGCAACTCTACCCAACTTCTCTCCAAACCCTCCTCTAGCATAATTTTATACAACTTTGTTCTGTCCACCATATCATATGCTTTCTTAAGATCTAAAAATCCTGCCACACACCCTTGTCCCCGCAATCTCGATGTTTCGACAACCTGACTTAGTAGGAAAAGGTGATCGTCTAGCCTATATCCTTTCCTAAATCCGCATTGCCATTCTCCTATTTCTCATTTGTCTCCAGAATACTCTGCATCCTATTCTTAAACACTTGCATAAATATTCGATACGCTATAGGTGTAATTGTGATCGGTCGCCTATTTTGTAGAGTGTCATTATCTACCCCCTCCTTGGGAATAAGAGAAACTCTTCCCTTGCGCCAACCCTCCGGGATTCTGCCCCCTCCAAATATATTATTAAATTGCTTCGTTAGATAATGCACGTACTCTTTTCCCAAAGCCTGTACAATTCCTACCGAAATCCCGTCAAGACCACACGCCGTTTTTGGATTCATTGTCTTTAACACGCTTTCGATCTCGTCTGCTGTGGTTGTAATTTCTGTGCTAGTTCTTGTCTTTTCTATACTGCCCACGTTAGTCGTAAAAATAGTGCTTGTAACGCGGTGTCCATTTCATCTATTGTGTATGTTCTGTCCTGGACGTTATTTGTCATCCTTGTTTTTTCCTGTCTGACATAGTCCCAAAACTGTTTGGCTCGCTGGCCCTTGGGGGCCCCTAAAATCCTGTTAAATTCTCTCTCGTCTGCGTTTTTAATTGCATCCTGTATTAACATTTGAGCTTTATTCTTGGCTTCCTTGTAATTTTCCCAATACTTTTCTGCCTTATCTGTGTCCCTTCCCTATATATATATATATAGGTCCCTTCCCTATATATATATAGATATATATATATATATATATATATATATAAATATATATAAATATATATAAGATATATATATATATATATATATATATATATATATATATATATATATATATAAATATATATATATATATATATATATATATATATATATATATATAAATATATATAAATATATATATATATATATATATATATATTGTACGTAATTTTCAGCAGTACCGATTCCCTATTATTATTTATTAGCCGAGTTTGACGCGAGTATGTTGGAGCCATTATTTCTTTAAAAAAAACAGCACTAAATATCTACAAGCTAGGTATCGGCCACGACAACGGCAAACGTTCTCTATCAAAATGCATCTTGCCCTATGAAATCTGTATAAAGTAGTAATCTGTATTGAAAATAACTTTGGAACGTAACTTCAGCTGATAAGAATTGCTTGCTATATATATATATATATATATATATATATATATATACATATATATGCATTATATATACATCTATTTATAAAACTTTATTCATAAAATCACTCTTTAAAATTGGTAACCCTTTCAATATATGGTGCGATCATTATGTAGGTAAACTAATTACATTGTGGTCGCATAAGTGACATGATTGCAGCAAGATGCAAGGAGAGCGTGTATTGATTTTGATGTTCAGGGAGCCATCGTTTCGACTTGCAGACTTCGGTCCGACTTAGTAGACCTTCCCCAGAACGTTCCCAGAATGTGCCTTCCTGGGAACGCTACAGCTACAATTGCGACAGGGCGAACAATCTGCGACTGACCCTACTCTAATTAAGATTAAGGGTTAATAATGGCGCGAAGATAGTGAGCTAGGTCATGCGATGCGTTTCATCCCGATTTCGTGACTATGTGTGAACCTATGTGGCTAATGGTTTGTTTTTGCCGATTAACTGATTCGTTTTTGTCGCCTAACTGATTCGTTTTCGATCGATCGATCGATCGATCGCTCGCTCGTATCCGGCCCGTGTCTTGCAGGTGCTCGAAGAGTTTTGCCCTAAAGAGCTACTTGAACAAGCACATGGAGTCGGCGTGCCACGTCACAAGGGACGAAGCCCAGCCCCTTGAAGAGGGCGAGGTGATCCTCGCGTCGAACTCCCTTATCAAGCCCTGATCTCGCCGCCACTGTCCATCGAACGAACAGCACGTAACTGCTGCACGTGGTCGGACCCGGCCGACAGCAGACGCGCCGGGAACTTCGCCTCGCGCGAATGTGAAGCTGGCAAACCGATGGATTACCGATGATCGGAGCAATTCGAAGAAAATAAGGAAAAAACGAAGTAGACACCGTAGAGGCAGACACACAAACCAACACACAAACAAACACTAATAAGCAGGACAACGACAACAATCATATGATGACTATAAGAATGATTACGATGAAGATGATGGATCGTACGTAGAGTAGAAAAGGAGTAGTGGAAATCGACATACCGTATCGCCCCATTATCGGCCTTCTTTCGAATGGCTAGCCAAACGGGCCGGCAACGGAACCGAGGGCCAATTGATCGGAGGGCTTCGATCTGGTCCTGAGTCGGCTGAACTGAGTCGCCCTACATCACAACACAGGACTCTCACCCCGACGCCATCAATGCCGACAGCATTAGCAACATCAGCAGCTACAGATTGACAACGACAATAGTTGTTGGTGTTGCTGGTGCTGCTGTTGTAAACCCTATAGCCCGCTCAGGATGAATATAAATCTAGGTAGGTTTGCTGCTTTCTCTACGAGCGGTTCGCGACTACAGCCAAAGCTTCTTCCTCTTTACTAGCTTTGCGTATCACACAAACAGCGTTGAAACCTTTGATTACACAACAATTAAACGATGTTAGTAGTAGTTATGGTCACGCTAATGATGTTGATAATGCCTATGCTGGATGCTAATGCTGATGATCATGATTGTATTGATGAATGGTTAGTGGCGGCAGTCATGAAGAAGAAAAACAAGACGAAGAAGGAGAAGAAGAAGATGATGATGATAATAATATTAATAAGGATAATAATAATATTAACAATAAGAACGACAATTAACGTTGCGATATACGGGAATAACGGTGACGCGATGATGACACATGATGGAGCGCGCTACCACTTCGTTCGTTAGATCGCCGTCAATCTGGAGTTTTATGAGACTACTGGCCCTCACACATCCTCACACCTGCGAATAGATACATTTACACGTGCAACACATGCATGTACATTCATGCACGCATGCTCAACGCATGCAAGCAAGCAAGCATTCATACTTACATACGGTCAAACTGACATACAAAACACGTGTATCTAGCCAAGACTACGCTACCACGTACTGGTGACCTCGAACAGTCGGTGCCGTTTAATACATCTCTTCTCCACCACTGTCGCCGTCGTCGTCATCGCATTGCTAGTCTTCTTCCTTTTTCACCGAACGCTACGGTGAAGTGAAACGTGGTAGTATCGATAATCGTGATAATGCTGACAACGATTCATATAAAGTATATATATATATATATATATATATATAAATATATATATATATATATATATATATATATATATATATATTAACTACAGAGTATAGTGCGTGTGTATGTAGCTGTGTGAATGTCTCGTGCGCATGTGTGAACAGGTAGGCGTCTCTGAAGTAGCCCGTAGTGTGGGTGAGTGCCGCGTATATAAGTAAAATCGGTGAAAAATACTGCTTCCACTTGCCACTACCGCGACATGGCGTGGTGTGGACACCAGCAATCGTGTGTCATCGCTGTGAGAAAAACAACTACGGTCGACTATGCGACAACAACGACAGGACAGAAACAGAAAAAGAAAGCACCGCTACGACAGCCGCAACGGCAGGCCCTCCAAATGACCGAACGTGTTTCTTTCTTGTGTCGGGCATAGCATGTCCACCGCTCGGGGTGCTGGGGTTCGCCCGGGTTGCTGGGGCTCGTTCGGGGCTCGGCTGTGTCGTTCGGAGTCTTGACAACTCTAGGCAAGAAGTCGGACACGTGCCCTCAAATGGTCACGTCCGCGTCACGGGACACGAAACGGACAGAGGGGGGCGGGGGGGGGGGGGGGGGGGGGTAATCAATGTGAGGTCAGGGCAGGAGGAGGTTTTTCTGCCCTGTTTGGTCGGAGCTGATTCAGTTGCTGCTGCTGCGGCTTCGGCCTCGGCTCGGGCTCTCGTTGTGAGAAGACCGGCGCACGTAGCGTTCGGCGTGGGCAACCGCGGACAAAAGCAATATTTGCAACAACGCAAACACTGACGATGGAAGACCTATGTACACTCTAACGACAGCAGCAGCAACAACAACAACAACAAAATGTGGCCCAAAACAGCAGCGACAGTAGCAACAATGAAGACAACAACAACAGTAGTTGATACGAACAACCACAACAGCACACAACTATGCTAAAAACAAGGACCACTACAAACGCAACTTATGTTAACACGAAGAATATCTAATGCAAAACTGACAACGACAAAAATAGCACTTTGACCAATAACAATGGCGCACTAGCTATTGAAAGCTTTACAACGATCACCAGCAACAACAACAACAACAACAACAAAAACAACAACAGCAACAACAAAAACAACAACAGCAACAACAAAAGCAACAGCGACAACAAAAACAACAACAGCAATAGCAACAACACTATCCCGATGATTAACGAGGACAGATCGAAACGAAAAGACAGCGACGAGGTAAACGAGCTATGGCTATTCGTCCCTCCTGCGTATTGCCGGAACCGAGAAATCTATAGCAAACCAGAAAGAACAGGATTTCGTTGTCCAAGGCCAACGTGGGAAGCTGAGACTGGAAGAAAGGGACCGCGTCAACTGCAACGCCGATAACCGGGGGTCGGGGGTCCTGTTTAACAACAACTACCTCGGTTGCTGTTGTTGTTGTTGTTCCCGCATTATCCACCTACTCCGCATGTACCTTAAATGCGAGAAAGAACAGCAAGCAATGAGAGTGAGAAACTGAACCAGCTGAGGCAGGGGCTGGAAGCAGCCTGCAAAAGCCAGCCGTAAATGACAAGGTCACGCCTTCCACCCCTCACATGGTCTTGAGTTCAAGTTCCTCTCAAGCGGCCCGTTCAGGAAGGGCAACACACTTGGACGCCGAGCAGCTGACAAACCCGTCACACACGACAGTTACAACGACTATAACAACAACATCAGCAATACTAACCGCAAGAGCTGTTATGGTTATTCCTGTCGTTGTTGTTGCTGTTGTTGTTGCAGCATCTGGTGTTGTTATTGTTGCAGCTAGTGATGTTTTGTTGTTGTTGCAACTGGTGTTCCCGTTGTTGTCATCGTTTTGTTCTTGAGTTAATCCGTAAGTTTTTGGAAATGCGTGACGCACATAGAGGTCACTAGCAGCCCGCGTGACTAGTGTGTGCCACAAGCACGCTGTTAATGACGCACGTACATATGACCATGCATCGCAAAACGTGCCAGAATAGCAAAAAAAAACCAAACGCGGTGACGACGACAACAACGAAAATAACAGCAGGAACCATAACAACAGCCACAGTTACAACCGCAATAGCAATACCAACCGCAATGGCCACAGCACGAGCAAAGGCAAGAATAGAAACAGGTCAACGGCAACAATAACAACAATAGACACGAGAGAAATTTTCAACGATCCGCCAACCATCTTGTATGTAACTACCTAGGCGGCCAGTCCACTTAACATTCTTATCCGTTGATTAGATCAAGACCAGCTTAAAATACAGTGTTAGCCCTATTACTTCTACGACTACTTACTACTACTACAACCACTACTAAATATGTAACGTTTTTCGGCTGACCTTCAACCAAGATTTAACGTCTACGGCACTGATTTTCGCATTGCTTCATAGACGGTCCCCCATAAATACAACAAATGTGCAACGGTGGGGACACCTATACCTGTCACCTCCGGTTGCGAGGCGCAGACTTGATCCACCACGCCACACCGGGCTCGACACTACTAAATATGTGCTATAACCATTTCTATCAGTACCAGTTTCGATTTCTGTTACCGAATTTCCTCTTCTACTGCTAAAGTAAAGTTTTCGGACTGACCCTCAGCCAAGATTTAACGTTTACGGAACCGTTTTTCACATTGCTTCATAGGCGGACCCCCATAAATACAACAAATGTGCAACGGTGGGGCTCGAACTCGCGTACCGATGTGTCCCCTCCGGTTGCAAGGCGCAGACTTAAGCCACCACACCACCGGGCTCGACACTACTAAATATGTGCTACAACCATTTCCATCAGTACCAGTTTTGTTTTCTGTTACTGAATTTCCTCTTCTTTTTTTTTTTATTGAATGTATGTTACAACCATTTCCAACGGAACTACTTTCGTTTTACTTCATTGAATTTCCTCTTCTACTGCTACTACTACTACTAGTACTGCCACGAAAACAAACAGTATAAAGGACATTCTCTCCTCATACGTTGTGTAGCTTACTGGCGAGCATACTATGAGGGCGCCACGGCTTCCCTACTATCCCGTTGCTTCCCCAGCGGTCAACTGGCGGCAGTCCATCGAAGACTAAAGTGTAAAGGTTCGTCTACCTCGATTCCTCGGCCCAGAGCGGCGAGTCAGGCTGACCATAGAACAGATTTTTTCCGCTCAGACTGAACACCTGGCTGGCTACCACCGCCGCAGCGTGGGCGACCGCTAACGCTATTGACGACGCTAATCGACGATAATATTTCCTGTGATGATACAGGATGATACCGATTACACTACAACAATTACTAGGAACACTATTCTTACTACCATTATGACTATTATTATTATTATTATAACACGGTCGATCGTGACCAGGCTTTGTTGTCAATGTGCAGAATGCGTGTGAGCTAAACCGCAAGAACCTATGTGGTGCATTACACGCACTATTCAATGAGTGCACACAGAAGCACCGTTTACTCAGCATCCTAACAGAATATTAGGTCAAAGTGAAACAATGATAATACTGCTGCTGCTGATGCAGATAGAATTCATATATTTTTAGACTTAGATATTTAGAGATTTAGATGTATGTATACATATAATGATTATTACTATTTATCTAGAATCCTTGAGATATATTAATCTATATACACTCAAAAATCGGAGTCACTGATGGCAATAATGGCAAGCACAGCAAGATGGGTATATATATATATATATATAAGTAGAATGCTGCATATTAGATGGTTCTTTGTGATGACTTTGAATGTCGGAGAATATGCACGACTACATGATAACGCTTCTTGATGTCGTATGCACATACATATTAAAGCTATGTTAAACTGTCTAGTTATTCTAACTTGTGCGCACTGCGCAAGTTGTATAAGATGCTAATATTCATTATACCCTAATGCTAGACGTCTTCGACAATAGCGTTTAATACTGCTACGTAACCTCGTTTTACACTGCAAAGATAACCGTATGATGTATCGCAAGCGGTTTCGTATTGTTATCTAATGATCGCGCATATATATATATATATATATATATATATATAGAGGATCAGACATTTGTAGATAAAACACACATACACGGAGCAAGGTTATACGAAAAACCCGTACTGAGATAGGAGTTTCTGTCCACTCTTCTAAACTTCCGTACGTTTCGTTTTCTTCCATGGTGAACGAAGAGGCCAAACAGATCCATTGCTGAACCTGAACGACCTGATAACCTTGACATTCACGAGGTGCATTGCCAACCATAACAACAACGGACGGAGAAGCACCGTACACAGACCTATATGTACGGGGGTGTGCCGTCTGTGAGGGTGTGTTATATATATATATATATATATATATATATGTATATATATAAAATATTTAGGTATCTGTGTATATGTCGGTTTGCTGCGTACTCGTGTGTACGTCTCAGTGTGGCTGCTTGATACGAGCTCCTCATATGAAGGCTTTGCATACTTAATAGAGATACACAGAAAGAATGGAAGAAAGATAGAGAGAGAGAGAGAGACATAGCAACCACAGAGAGAGGCGAAATGGGAGAATCAAATTTGAAAAACGCAAAAAGGCGAGACAAATCGACTCCTATGGGGATAACGAGGGCTGTCCAGCTTGACTACTAATGTAATGTACCCTTATAGTGGTCAAAGTAGTAGATGTAGTTTTTGTCAGCTGCTGGCTCTGCCGGCTCCCGCCTTCGGCGATGCGTCAATCGTCCGCTTCGTCGGCGTCGTCATTGTCGTCTTCGTTAAGGATTTGGTGTAAATCATCGGCGACTTCGGCCGAATACCTACGCATGTATATACGATTTAGGTCGGTACAAGCTAAGCGCGCAAATATGCACACATACACACAATGTACATCCATACAATAGACAGCCTATTGTGTGTCTCGGTGTGTGACTTGATGTCGATCGCACATAGCTCCCTCTCGCTGTCGTTCCCATCTCTATCCCTATCCTTGATTCATTGATTGGGGGCCGCCCACGTGCGGGGGTGTACAAACCTGGCCACGCCGCCGCGGTCACATCCTTCCATCCTTACGGGTAGAGACACACAGCTGACAAAGAGCGGCTGTAACGGCGCTACCCTATTCCCCATGTGAGAAGTACACCGGGGATCTTATAAAGGCGGTCAAACACGCCGTATTCGCAAGCTCCCGTCAAAGGCAGCAACCATCCATGAACGCATGACGGCGTACCATGCGCCGTACGCCGTGACATGTATTATTGTGTTGTGTGCCTAGCGAGACGGCACGATTCGCGAGGAAACGATTCGCCGAGAGGCGTCGGACGGACGAACGGACGAATCGAGGCGTGCTGCGACAACAGTCCGAGAAGCATGAGCACAGAGACAGAAAAATTGTGACCGCAGTATCTCTGTGAGTGCGGCCAGAATGGATGCGGAGCCTGCGATGTACGACTTCACACGGCGGGTACTTACGTGTGTATAGGCCTACTTGTACTGGCATGACTCACTGACTGACTGACTGTGTGCATGCGTGCGTATGTGTGAGGCGGTGTCTATTCTCTAGTGATAAGCTCTATATGTTTTCTAGAGTTGCAACACATACCAAAGACCAAAGAGTCTAAGAGTGACATAACGGACGACGAACGAACGAAGTAAAAGGATTTTGTTGTCTGAGAGACGGGCGGTACTGGACGCCGTGTGCTGCCTCGTGAGGTATTTCTATAGTTATTGTCCCGCAGATATCACCTCCGTAGCGCACGAGTAGCAGCTGAGTGACGCAGATTGCGCGTCTCGACTAGGCACGTCTTCCCTTCGTGCAGTACCAGAGTTAGCTTTGACAGAAATGCGACGGAAATCCGTAGTGAGTGCATTGAAAAGTGGAAGCCTCGACGGCCGCCGTCAACTGGGCTTTACGTACGTGTTTAGTTATAGGATATATAGTTTTGTGTGACACATCGACTTCAGGCCACCATGCAGCGATTAACATCATCGTGTACGCATCTGTGTCGAAACTATCTGGGCTTGAGAAGCCCGCCGGAGCGTGGAGTGGGTCGGCCTACCGGGTTCTGTATAAAACGCCACAAGACCTCACGTTTGCCCACGTACTGTATGACGTTCGTACAGCATTCCGGTGCCTGGAAGTTAGCCACACCTCTGGTTAAACCAAGTTGTGCAGGTCAGTTAGCTATAGTTAGTTAATCACACATATATATATATATATACATACATATAAATATATATGTTTTTTTTCTGATTCGCCGTCGCCGTTTGCTTCATGCCGCGACACGTATCGTGTCGGGAGTTTCTTTCGGCCGTTTTGTTGTTAGGCTCTCTACAGCTTCTTCAGCCAGAAGAAGCAGAGTCCATGACCGCCCGTCCTCTAGCTAGCCATCACTGTGGATCTATGCGAGGCATTTGATTGCCACCTGCTGACGTCTATGCAACGTCATACACAACGACTGAACTCGCGATGAACTAGCGAACTCACGAGGTGCTTTCTTCCTCGTCGAGGCGGCGCACTCAAGCACACGGCTGATAGCGCAACAACGTACTCGAATGTCGTTGTTGTTCTTGTTGCTGCCGTGTTCCGCCATCGCGAACCGCTGCGACGCGTCGAAGTAAAGCTCGAGAAAGTGTTTCACATCGTATACTCACAATAGAATCGTTGCTCGAATTGCTTCGTACGATACGGTACTCTCTGTAGCTTGCGTCGTAAGCTAAAACGTGGAACGCTTATCTTCACGATGTATCTGCAACGTCATGTTCTGTGCTAAACTTGCGTCTGCGTATCATGTGTGGGGTGAGGTCGAGTAGACGTGTGTGTGTGTGTGTTGCTGAAATAAGGACGTACCAGTGATTGATAGTTACGCTGATGATAGATTGATGATTACGCTGATGTTACATTGATTATTACGCTGATATTACATCGATTATTACGCTGATATTACATTAAATATTACGCTGATATAACATTATTATTATTATTATTATTATTATTATGCATTGATGATTACACTACATGTATATAGGCGAGGCCGTTTCCAACAGTCCGTCTGTTAGATCAATTTCGGCCAGACTTTTCTACCTCCTGTCCACATTACGGCTGATCCCCAAGGTATTATGACTCGAGTCAACTGGACGCATTGTGTGTGCGCTGTCAATTTGGCCCAAGTCCTCTTGCGCTAAATTCCCTATGCAAGTAAGCCGATTTCACTTCTGGAACATGGCTACGCGTTAAACGAGAACTATCGAAGGGACTTGGACCTCAAACTTCAGCAGCCCGCCCCACGTTTGCTGCCTTAAATTTTGCGCTGCGTGCTCTTAGTTCACACAGGTCAACCGACGAGCGGGATTCAGATTGGATCTGTAAGAAAATTAGGCCAGCGGTGGATACGACATTTGGAAAATTTTCTCGCACAAAAAATAGACATGAATGTGTACCGGGCAGCCGGTAGCCGTTTCCTGACAGAGAACCACCTAGATCGACCGGACAGCGACAGCGACAGTTGTATAGCTTCTTCTTCTGAACACAACGCCAGCTTTGACGTGATACGTTGCGTCGTCTCGCTTGATAAGAGGAGGACAGGCTGAAGATAGTTTTCTATGAAGCGGGGCGGGTAGATTTTCTGACCAACGCTCGTATACGATATGCTTTCCGAGAGAACTATATAGAGCACATCTAGTGAAGATCTAGTATAGGCTGTTTGTTGTTCCTGTTGTTGTCGGTGTCGTGTTCGTTGTATGGCTCATTTTGTTCGCGTTCTGCGCGAACGTATTTTGGTCTTCGTCGTGACGCTATCAGCTTTTACTGGCAGCGAGCACGAGAATGATTCCTTAGTTCGTCAGTTATCGACCGTAACTACGCCAAGGTAAAGACAACGAACGTGTCGCTCCCACACGAGGCAGAGATAGACGCCACGTGATACACGAGACGGAATGATGGAGATAGGTAGAGAGAGAGAGAGAGACCACAACTGAACTTTAGAAGACGACTTGCCGCTTACTTACTCTACTGAGTTGCGTGTGTTTGCACACGAACAATGTAGCAAGCACAACCGGGATTGGCGGTACTATATATATATATATATATATATATATACAAGTCGTTAGAAAATATGGAGCTGCCAGCACCGTCTTTGTTAGGAGGCCATATTAGACGCACGTTGTTGCATGGGGCCCTTCGTGAACGGCGTTCGTACACAAATATTCGGATCACAAGGCAGCCTTGTGGTTCGAACATTTGTGTACCTTAGAGAACGTCGCTTTTCCCCGCAAACCAAACAACGAAATTGCCCAATGATCGGTGGTGAGCTAATTTTGTTGACTTGATCGTCCAGACGCCTGCTCGGTTCCGACACTTCCGACAGCCATCAGAAGATATCAACAAGGTCCAAACGACAGCAGCAGCAGCAGATCTGGTACGATAGGCGTGGGTAGCTCAGTAGTAGCGGTGGTTGGCCGTAGTTAATGGTAGCTATGTATTCATACGACACCTCAGGGCTACACCGCAGGGGCGCTAGTGAGGTGGGGAAAAGTGAGGAAAAGAAAGGTAGATGCTCCGGAAGAAGGAAGGCAGATGCGCCGACAGAAATACACATACTCGTGCACATTCATACCTACATGCATTCGAACACACACGAAGGCGAGATCGGGTTTTCCTCTATGCGACGACGCGACATAGACAAAGTAACTGCACGCCACTTCCAGCAGTGGAAGGTGTTTCATATTGTCATCATTAATCGAGACGCTTCTTCTTTCTAGATGATCTCATTTGTAACCTTTGATAGCGGATTCCGCCACAACAATAATGCTATATAATAAAATCTACAAAATAATCATCATAAGCGATTACGCTAGCCTCTAAGAATCGATCGCCATATAAGCGCAGTCGCTCGCTTGCTTGCTTGCGGTCACAGTGATCATTCATGCCTGTCGTATCTTGCTAGAGCGATAATCATGTGCACAATGTAATCTAGTGCAAGAACTACACACAGCTTGAACCAACGATGAACCTATTTCTATGAATGCAGCTCATTGACGATCACAACTACATCGCACACTCATCTAAGCGTATATAAGCGTACAGAAATATTGTGTGAAGAAAAGCGTATTTATTATGAAAACGTGTCTCTGCATGCTTGCGAGTGCGTCGCAACGAACTTCCAGCTAGACTACAATTGGCCCTCGTTTTTACGACTTTACCCCCTTCTAGTCGATCTATATATATATATATATATAGTCCTGGCAGGATCCAGGTCTATACCTAGCGCAATCTGCTCAGCGATGGATGGCATTACATTAAGCCGTGCGGGGTGGTCTTGGCTCGCCTTGTCTCGTGAGGCGGCCGGGCCGAGCACAGCACGTGAATCGTGAGCGTGGGAGGCCGATTTTTGGCAACTCAGTAGGCTGAGACTCCGATGCTGACCAATATTCGTGACACGTGACGGATGCCCTTACGAGGTGCGCGTCACGTTTAAACCGCCATCATTCGCCCCACCAGCGAGCTCTACAACTGACAGTTCGTCCACGGTTCGATCGAATGTGTCACAGAGCCGCAGAAACGAAGACACTCTGCGCAGCTAACCCTACGTTGCAAATACGGATTGCAGACATCGAGGCACATTCAATACGCCTTTTCTAAGTCGTAACGCCCATTGACAAATCGCTAATCACCAACACCAATAACAACAACAATACCGGTGACCTTTGAACACAGCAATAATCGCGTGTATTCACTTGAAGCAATAACAATAAGCAATAACATCTCTAGGTAGTCGAGGTGTAAGAGGGGCCTTAATTATCGTTAGGTGTGCGTGTGCATATATGCATGTCTGTACTCACATTATAATATATATATATATATATATATATATATATATATATATATATATATATATATATATATATATATATCTGTGTATACTCATATAAACATAGCTTTTATCTCGCATGTAAACATATGTGTGCCGGCGAAGCTCGATAATAATAATAATAATAATAATAATATTACATCTGCTGTTACGTGTGCCGCATTACAATCATAGTATGTTGAGCGAATTATAAATAAACAGAAAGACAGATAGATTAAGAAACATAAAGAGAGGGAGACAGTTGCGATACCGACATGGTTGGCGTAATAATCACAGCTACATGATGCATTATCTTCAGGCTGACAACGTGACGGAAAAAGTTACGAAGATTTTTGTGACAAGCACGGTGGCCAACATAGAAGATGGTTGATAGTAGAACTGGTGCGCGGCGGTTTATGTATCGATATGTACGTATGTTGACCGAGTCATTACATGTGTTTCACGTCATGTAGAAAATAGTCACGTACTGGACTTAGCTCAGGGAGCAAGTATATATATACACGCCTGTGTATTATCACAACGACAATGCTGTAGTCCATAATGTCAAAGTATAAGAGAGCGTAATTGACGATTAATCTATATATAGATATATATATATATATACGAGAACTAAGGAGAGCAAACGTTATCTCCTGAATGTGTGATGTCCGTACGCTTATAGATCGCCGGGATGCCCTATAACGGACGGTGGCATAGGCAGAGCCACACGTTCAGAAGCAGCGACTCATCCTTACGAATGGTGTAAACGTAGCGCTTGATGTAGGCTAGTACACTGTGTGTTACTTAGCGTCTTGCAACTAGCGACACAAAAACCAAAAATCAATCATAGTATGGTGATGACGATGATGATGTCTATAACGTCGAATTACGTAAACTGCCTTCGCTTCGATCGCTACGGTAGTCATCAGGACATTGCTTGCAACCAGCGCTGCCTGGATGCAACATGCATACAGAAGAGACAGAGTAATAAACGGACCCAAGATGACAGGAACTCTTACAATTACCAATACCATTAGCATTGTTATGAGTCGCATCGTCGTCTGTTGGCCCACCGATGTGTGTTCGATGTGTCCATCGCCTTCCATAATAACAGGACCACAATTCATGAGAGCACACACGGCGCTACCAACGAAAGCTATTGGGTCTACAAAAAAAGTTTTTTCGGTTTTTTTTCTGAATGATTCTTTACGGACAAGATCGAAAAAAAAACGTTTTTGTAGCCTTACAAACAACGAGACGATGACAGCAAATGCAACTGAAACAAACTATAACAACTACTACTACTACTACTGCAATGCTATCGGCGACAACAACAACAACAACAACAACGTGATGGGTGACTACAACGACAGTGATGAAACAATAATAATAATAATAATAATTAATAAACCTGATAACAATGATGACGACACAACAATAATAGTGACTACAATAACACTGACTAACAGACAGCTACAGCTGCAGTAGCACAAACGAGAACAACAAAAGCAACGAGGATATGAAAAAAAATATATAATGTAGGAATACACAAGCATTAGATAAACCAAATACGAAGGACATCGAAAAGCAATGAGATGAGCGGTAAATAATAATAATAATAATAATAATAATAATAGTAATAATAATAATAGTAATAACAGATTAAAAATCAGCAATAGTGGCCGCAGTCTAAGCAACTGCATGAATTGGAAAAGCAACAATACCAGCAACAACAACAACAACAGCTGCGCGAATAAATCATGTCTACAAACAAGCGAGCAATAATAAAAATAGTAATTAAAACTGTATTATTATTATTACAGTTGTTAACATCATTATGTCACTGCTTAACTCAATTTATTCTGCTTGCCGATTTGGTTCAACGGCTACTGTAAATGAGCAAAAAGAGTTACAACGGAGACTACTCTAGGACAAGTGCTACTCTTACCATATATAAGTGCGCACTCATGTAACTCTGACAACGACAACCGTACGCAAAAAGCAATACAGCGACATTACTACTAATACTACTACTACAACTGTTTTCATTTTTGAACGTGTATCTAAAACATGCGGTTTTCATACACGACACCAGTGCACTGGGAATCTTGTGTGCAAGTGTGGGCAGTCGCTAGAGTGTCGCCTCCCTAGCCCCCACTGACTGCCGGGAACTGCCTACAACCCAAGCTGCTCCGCCCGTGCTGGACACCTCAGAATCGTATGTTCTGGGGGTGTCTTGGAGCGTTTCACCGCCGCAGTGCATGTATGCAGGGACTTGGAGCATTCCCGATCGTACAGGACCGGTAGGACTGTAAGCGCTCGTGATCCGTCAGGGCGTGATTGGTCAAATTATCTCCTGGGGGCGCGAGCGTTGGCCAGTCTCTTTGATTGGTTAGGTGCAAGTTTACAGAGACTGGCGCCTGGAGCTTGTCGCATCCCTCTTACCTAAAGGCGAATGCTAAGCTTCCGCTCGTCTTCCTTCTTGCGTGCAGGGTTTACCCGGTGCTCTTTGCGCGTTTATGTTACTCCCCCCCAGCGGTGGAGATCGTTTCGGCGAGTAAAAGCACCGCCACTGTGCCGTGATCAACCTACGAGCCCGGACCGTTGAGCCCGACTTTAACGATTAGGACATCTATTGTTACGACCGAATTCGTACCATTGTTAGCTATCTTAATCGAAACTCAAAAACAAGTACGCAATACAGGTGGCATTCCAAACGTGGAGCTTGCTTTACTCGTCGACTACCGTCGTTGGCGAGTTAAGAACTCTACTGCTCCGTATAAAAAAAAACAAATGGCACGTCCCCACCCACATTAATGTTGCTTTGTTAGATCCCGGCTTTAAACGTCAAAATTTCTCCGAGGGAAGGGGGTGCGTAAACATGCCTCTTTTGGCGTCCTTTTCGAAAACAGTTTTCCTCTGTGGTAGCAATCGATCGAGTATATATATATATACTCGATGATATATATATATATATATATATGTTTTGCTGTTTACACAGCGGCGTTTTATTTTACAGATGATATTTTCAACAGTTATTGCCTTATCGTTAAGACATTGGGCTCCTCAACGGACTAAATTTCTCGTCGTTTCTTGCTCCCGGACGATCTCAATGGAACAACGATGAGCTCGAAACACTTGATCTCTTACACATGTTCTGACACACCTCGAGCGTACACTGGACGAGCGTTAGACACATGTAAACGACGCATCACTGTCCTTAGCATGTCCTCTCAATGGCGGCGGTCCAGATTGCGACCTATCAAAGTAGCTATGACTATGAACGACCCGTGATCGACATCTGTTATTGCAGGTCGAATAAATGATTGTCATACAAACTTGCATATGAACAATTATTAGTGGTATTAGTAATAGTGATAGGTGCATTAGTAGTAGTAGTAGTGGTGAGTTTAAGCGTTAACCATCGTCGTAGCAGAACTAAAACGTATTCTTAATAAGCATCGCTACGTGAACAGCGCTAACTGAATAACCCATATATATTCGTTATAACGACTACAACAATGGCGGCGACGAAAACAGCAACAACAACAACAACATAAGCAACTACAGTAGCAACAACATAAGCAACTACAGTAGCAACAACAACAACATAAACAACTACAGTAGCAACAACAACAACATAAACAACAATAACAACATTAACAACTACAGTAGCAACAACAACAACATTAACAACTACAGTAGCAACAACAACAACATCAGCAACTACAGTAGCAAAAACAACATCAATAAAATGAATTTGAAAGTCTTCGGCGGTCATAAGCTGTACGGCTATTTTATTCGGTGCTGTTGCGGCAGCTGTCTGGTATTAGGTAATCCGCTTGTTGTACAACCAAAGACTAATCCCTTATCCTCGAAGGACCGATTTCTAGGGACAGGTTCGCGAGAACTCAAACAATTGTAAACATGACTCAATGTCACCAATTGCAAAATTGTATCTATTCCGTTATAATAAGAACGAGAACAATTACGTCCTTGAAGCGAAGATATAAAGTAATGACGTCGAAACAAGAAAATCAAGTAACGTCTAGTGCAGACATGAAGTAATAAAAACGTACAAACCAAACGCACAGGACAGAACAGCAATAATATTATTAAAAACAACAGTTGCACCTGCTAACAACTATGTGAAACAACAACAACGCCAACAACAACACCGACAACAATAACAACACCGACAATAACAACAACGGGAGCTGTTACAGTAACATCATCAACCTGATGATATGTAGAACTAAATATGTGCATAGTGAGAGTCATTTAAAGCAACAATGCTATATCGGCTATAACCGCTGCATGGATAGTAGTGCATAACGAATGATTTTGACTTAATCATTTAGAAAAAATTTGAATATACAACGCAAACAATTTATCGTCTGAATGAGAAAATGAGTGATAAATATTGCGTGGTGAAACGGCAACGGTGTACACGTAGGACATATATATATATATATATATATCATTAAATGCCTAATGGTTGCATTGAATCAGATATGTAATGTTTTGCATGTTTGAGTTATATATATATATATATATATATATATATATATATATATATATATATATTCAAAAATCACTGTTTGCTAAAACTCGTATTTTTGTAAAAATCGTATTTTTTGCTGTAAAAATTGCGGTTATTTTGTTTCAAAGCTACATAGATAAACCTATCTACTAGGACTCGTCAACATTGTGCGTATATTAGGCCTCAAGTTAGTCAGATAGCAAGATATAATGCACAATGCAACTCTGCGACTTAAATTTACTTCTTATTTCGTAAAGTTAGCTACTAAAAAGAGTAACTTGTTAGATGTATCTAATGTTGAAAAGTTATTTTTGAAGCATATATATATATATATATATATATATATATATATATATATATATATATGTATAGAAGATAGCCCATACGGCTTTCTCGATCTCTCTAACTTTCGTTTGAAGCTGAAACTGCTGCATAGACTGCCAAGACGGTATCGTGTAGAAAACTTAACGGTACCTCGAAACTATTGGCGACTTATGTAGTTTGTTATCGTTGCGCCACATAGTGAATGTGCATTTACCGCACATTTGTACTAAGCTTAATGCATAAAACAGACATGCGAATGTTGATTTATGAACTCTGTATCCTTCAGTATTTCATTTTGGCCACGAGCTTGCGTTCTACATAGCTTCACAGCGTCTTCACAACAAAGTGCATGCAACGCCTTAAATTTCTGTAGCTGGAACAGGTGCTGCTACCCTAGCCACTGTCACGGCTAAGTAAACACTCAGTAATCGACTCCCCTTTGCTTCCATACGTATCCTGAAACATCGTAACACGTAAAACGTTCTCGAGCTGTCTCGGCCAACACTTAACGTGCACGGAATTGCTTTCGCATTGCGTTCGGTAGTAAGCACATCTGGCAAAGCTTGACCTGATGGTCATTTTCTGTCAACTTGACGATCACTCGTAAGAACCTGAATGATG
>QVRM01003124.1:32500-59981 GCA_003439945.1 Dermanyssus gallinae | reverse complement strand
TTTCATTGCCCATCTTCTATGCACAGTCGTGCTCATTCGTTTCTCGTGGATCTCTTGAAGGGTCAATCTGCTGACTTCTGAACACAAGAATAACGCTGCACGTCAGACTCAAGTCATGGGCACTAAACGGCTGTCAACCAGTTCGTTAGCTTGGGTCATCTGTATCAGCAGTAACTAAGCGTAGCATAGACTCAACTCATGACGAAAGAAGGCCATATTTGAGGATTGACTGGGGGGAGGGGTGGGTGGGCACTGTGGCTAGCCTCTTCTCATTTGCCTGGTATCACATCTCTTTCTATTTCTCTCTCTTTCTCTTTATTGATTTTCCTCTAATACGTTTATCTTCTGCTCTATCTCGAAAGTGTCCTTTATATATATATATATATATATATATATATATATCTAGTGTTCAGTGGCGGCCGTGCCGTCTGTGTCACCATACCGAAGGACTACGCCGAAGGTCAAAACAAAATCGCCGCCGCCGTTTTCGCCGCCAACATCAGTGTCTCCTGACGTTCAATCCTCGATCGGTCGGCTGCAGTTAACTTCGCCTTGAAGTTGAACTATACGAAGCAAGCAAGCAGCAAACTTTGGCAGCACTTCGGCATCTCAGTTGGTACTACGAGCAGTACCATCAACGCTATCGCTACCATTGCCATCGCTACGTTCACGTCTTGGATCAGTGACGTGCCGGCAGACCGCAGACTTTGAGCGCCCAGCAACGCGTGTTAAGCCGGCCAATTGCGGTGGAGGCGGCAACCTCAAGCTTCTGTCTGCCTAACGAAGAAGTGCGAAGACTATCGAGTCGCCTCGCAGAAGCTCCGTCACCTGAAACCTGCTGGCGCCTCGTCGCTCTCGTTTTCACCATCGTGGTGTTCGTTCGTCGTCGTCGGATGTCGTGGTCTTCACTGTTGCTGTGGTCTTCACCGGTGTCGTGGTGTTGAAAATCCCGTCCCCCTCTCTCTCTTTTTCTCTCTCTGTGTTTTCTGCTTATGAGAATATGGTGGTGGTGGTGGCCATCGTGACGGCCGCTACTGGAAGAGGTAGCAGTTTGGTCGCTGTACTCGTCGTTGTCGTTGCCGTTTGCCGTCCATTTATCTGACTGGCTAACTCGTCCTTCTTTTCTCGACTGACAAATGTGCAGATAGACATATATATATATATATTCATATATATATATATATATATATATATATGGACCGATTGGTAAATCGATGGATGGACGGTGGATGGGCGGACGCGACTCCGACGTAGACAAGTGGGTAGACCGGTCGGGTCGGGTCGGCAGGCGAGCTCGGGCGAGCGGCCGGGCGGGCGTATTGATATGAGCTGGGCAGCAGCATCGATCAGATCTGATGACGCTGGCCGATCGAACGGATCGAATCGGATAGGATTCGATAGGAGCGATCGTCGCTCACCACTATACGCACCGACGCTGGTGGCTCAGATCAGAGACAGCGGACAGTCGCGCGAGATGATATCACCACCACCACCACCACCACCACCATCGCCGCGGCCGCTGCCGCCGCCATGGTATCGTCGATGATGTCGCCATCATCGGCGTCGTCGTCGTCGTCGGCGTCGTCGTAGTGAGCCATCGGATCAGACGTTGAGAGACGTTGCCTGATGCTGCGATGCAGATCAATGCGCCTCCTCGATGCGCCGAGGCCTCCTCGATGAGCCTGCAGCAACAGCAGCAGCATCAGCTGCTGCTGCTGCTGAAGTAGGGTCGTCGCCGTCGCCGCTGCTGGCGCTACCTCGACGTCGGCGTCATCATCCACCGACACACGAGGACCAACCATCCAAATTGGATCTTCATGGAGGGGACGGACGAACAGACGTCGGCGGTGATGTCCTCGTCGACGCGGTTGTGAAGACCATCATCAGCACTCTCAGCAGCACCATCATCATCATCCTCAGCATCATCATCACTATGGTCATCGTTGGCGTTGTCGTCGTTCTCATAGTCGTAGCCGTTATCATTGGTGGCCACAGCTTTCCTTGTGCGACGCGTATAAACAAACATTGAAGTGCAAAGACAGCGTGATGTAGAGAGAGCGACGGAGAGATAAAGAGAAAGGACACCGAAAAACGCATCGAAAGAGATAGAGTGAAAAAAAAACTTCGAAAAACGCATAGGGAGAAAGAGAGAGAGAGCAAAAGGGGCACAATGATATAGGAACTGATATCGGGAGAGCGCCTGAAGACGACACATTGGGACAGCCAAACAGCCATGGGGGAACATATTGTGCTATTAGAGCCAGTGAGAGACAGTCAGAGAGAGAGAGAGAGAGAATGAAGGTCGGGAAGATCAGAGGAAAGTGGCTAGGATAGAAGGAAATAGGGTGCGGGGAAGGCATATCGAGAGAGCGACAGAGAGACATAGAGACAGAGAGAATGCAGAAAACAACAAGAAGCTGATTTAGGACATGATCGAATTAAGACGAGAAGACAAAGCGAACAAGAGAGAAGGAGATGACTATCAGAAGAATAACGGAGGGCGAGGCGGTGATAGCGGGAAGGTGAAAGGTTGACAGAATTAGAGGGGGGAAGACGGCTGCTTCTTCGCTCATGCGGTAGTCGACGCGACGCAACGTATCGACTCCGAGTCCGTCGGGTTTGCTCAATAGAACAACAACAACAGCAACAACAACAATAATCATAATAACAACAACAGCAACAACAACAACAACAATTGTTGCTTTAGAAACCTTTGTTTCTGCAGGTTCTGCTTTTGCTATCGCCAAACTTTGTTGGGACAACGAGCGGACAAAACATCGAACGGACGGCCGAACAGAAGCAGCAGCAGCTCTCCTATTTCCTCCTGCTCTCGAATAGATAGATAACGAGTGCATCAGGCAGCCGGGTAATTGATGATAACAGTAATCGTCGTCGTCGTCGTCGTCGCCCAGCGAAAGCTAGCCAAGGCGACGCTGGTTAACCGATGACTATTGGTCAGTGCAAATGCCTCCCTCCTCCAACGGCAACAACGGCGGCGTCGTTGTACCGTAGAAGTAGTATAAGCAGTATTGGTAGGATTAACAGAAGTCAAAGGAATAAGAATAATGGTTATTAGGCGCAAGTTTAAGATGTGCGCACGGCTGTTGCCAATACACTAGTCCCGATACGAACGGGTGCACGCTGTATGCTGGCTGCCTGGGTGGCCTCTGCGCTAGGGGCTGGTACGCGCAGCCGAACTCACGATGAAGATTGTCAATCGATGTGTCTCGTTTCCTCCGATCCGCAGACGCTAGTTTCGTCCGTATATTCATATATATATATATATATATATATATACAGAGCAAGGTACAACATGGTTGCTGGCTATGACCTTTTCGCCTCTGTTCGTACCTCTCGGGCAACCTCTGCCGCGATAACAAAAGCAAATGCCACCTGCGCGACGAAGCGGAAGACAGGCAATCAATGTTCGATGATTGTGACCCATCCGTCACGTTGACTGACGCCTAAATGGGCACGCAGAGCAGCAACAATGTGACGAAACTAACCGACCGACCGACGAGAGATACCATCGAGCGGCATCGAACCTAGACCGAGGCCGTCTAACGCCGAATGGAGCAAGCTCTAGCTCTATGTCTGTCCTATGAAGTTTGACATGTTATGTCAGCAATGACGACGACGACGATGATGATGATGATGCCAGCAATGATGAGATGATGATGATGATGACGACATCGGCAATCGACAGCCAGAGAAGCGACAAAAGACGATAGTCATGAGATAATGAGATCGACGAGGCTGTCTTAATCTGTTGGACATCAATCAATCGATTCATACGGCTGCTACTGTTGCTGCACGTAAACGCGCACACGTTGTGCGTTGCTCGCTTGATAATGACAAGTTTGGCAGGCAATATTCACAGGGCCGGAAATACGTGAGATCGCTGCTACGTTTGACTGATTACCATTGCTGCACCATTAATTCGACCGTATGCGTCGATTGTACTGCTGGTTTGTCCGAGAGACAAAAAGTCATCATCGTATTTATTTCACTCATCTTGAGTATGCATATAACATGAACAATTATGCATATTATACAATTATACACTCAGCTGCTCGCGGCATATTATTCGAGAGAGGCAGTGCAGTGATCTCTTCGCAAGGGCCAGGCAGGCAGATTCATGAAACTTAGTACACGCCTGAGAGCATAGTCGACAGACGCACTCGGTGTACTCTTCGTGGAAGCTCGTATTCGAACAAACCAGGTGATGATAGCCATGAACTATGTATCTGATATAGACGTGGCGATTGTCACACGCAAGACCAGACCAGAGGTGAGAGGCCCTGAAAACATCCAGGTCTCCGACCTCTCGTCGGACTTGTTTAACTTTATTTTCCCATTCCGAGATAAAGCTCTCGAATGGTACTGTACGCGGCGTCTTCAATGTCAATCGAATTATCTCAACAACTGGTGCACAGCCTGACATTAGGTACACAAAGCGGCTCCTTGCCCGCATTGACAGGCAAAGTACTCGCTTCATGTACATTGTAAAACACCTTTCAAGCAAACCAAAGTTTGCCCGAGTGAGGTATTCCCATACTCTGCCAAGACCATACATCAGCGCCGGAACAACCTTGAGGTAGAAAAGCGCCACTGCCGTCGGGACGGACAGTCGCTGGAAATCGCCTATTTCTCCATAAAGAGAAATTAGGGCTGTGCGCGCTGTCTCGACGATGTGAGCAGTGAAGGTCGTCCCAGTATAATATAGCCGAAGCCCCAGATACCGGAAAGAGTTAACGAATTCCAAGGATTGGCCGCCGCAACGTATAACGTCTTTAGCAGCCAATCGACCTCCTCTTCTGAATTTCATAGCCTTGGTCTTCATGGCGTTTATTTCCAGCCCTCTTGAGACAAGGAACACCTCCGCCAGAGAAGTGATGCGCTTGATGGCACTGAGGTCGTGATGAGCGACCGCTATGTCATCTGCGTACATCACAACTGTGGTCTTCTGGAACTCTTGTCGAATATAATCAACAAAATCGGCAAGCAGAAGAGTGAAGGAGACGCAGCTCAATGGGTCGCCTTGCGGGGTTCCCACATTTTGCCTTACCTGCAACACAGAGACAAAAAGTTCACCTACAAAAAAAACAACAAAACTGAAACCACGGGGATTATGCGACTTTATATAAATCTATGAAAAAAAATATTTGTCTGTCTTTCATCTTCGTCAGCATTGGATTGATTTGGTTGTGCTTAGATTGGGGTTCTAGGCATAATCAAACTTACTTGTTTAGCGTGTTGACTGGGTTGATTGCGGGTGTATACATTCACACAGGGCTCTTTAGTTGTTTATAGTTCCGGAAATAGCCATCAGCTAACAATGTATGGGTCTGACACTGGTAACGTATTTTACTCATATGTCTACCCTTCGATTCCACTTTACCTAGGGCATCCAGAGTTCCCAAATCTGAATTTATGTAAACCATTACCACTACCCTCTTTCTTGGGTTAGATGTTAATTCTATTTCCCTCTCAAATTGAGAGTCTATGCCTATTAATTTCTCCGACCCGCTATAGCTTCATGCCAATGGCACAATCTCATGCGCAAATAATAAGACAGTAGATGATTAATATGAATGTATCTTTCTCGGAAGCAAAAATGTATTTAAAAAAAGCCGTTATATGGCATATTATTATGATATACGAAATTATAATAATTTTGCTGGCCATTGGTGTTTCAATTGTCAAGCGGTTTGATTTAAGACGGCCAACTGTGCACAACTTGGCACACGTCAATATGCAAAAGCGGTCGATTGTATTAGTGCCTCCTTTCCAAGCATTTTGTGTCTCTTTTATTAACACTGACTCTGGTATTTAACGTATGTTACAACGTGTCCCTGGCGTATACGCTCTGATTGGTAATTGGTCGCCGAGATTAAAACACTTTGAGAAGTTTTTTTAAGAACGAACATGTCATTCGCCAGATTTAGTTCAGCGCAGATTGTTCACCGGCCTCGCTGCTGGTACAACATACGAACAACTTGATGGTTTGAGAATCTGCGTCAGGACATTCGAACGTTTTATTTGGTATATTTTCGAGCGAGTGAGAAGCCAACCACACTAGAAACAATGACAAACGACAGCTGTCGATCGGGAAATACTAACTGGTGCACGGATTGGGATTGTCAGATGTAAGAAGTCGATATTAAAATACTGCCAACATCACAATCGAAATGTCGGAAGTTATATAATGAAGAACCAATGCTGGTTTATCATTTCCCCGAAAAATGCTTGTACATACCAAAAACTCAATTCTAATTACACAATTTAAGACTAAATGCCTTTGTCTCCTGACATGAACGTAAGCCTGTAGGCAAACATTCTTAAAATGTTTGTTCACCACAGTTTATAGGAGCACACACCTTCGCTTTAGCGCACTAAAAAATATAAATCTCTAAACTAAATCGAATTGATTGAAATTGTAAACGTCAGATATGGTTACATACTACAAAACCAGGCCGTGCTATTTGGACGAATGTGTTCCTGGGAACTTAACGTTGACTCTCTGAGACAAGATGTATTTAATTGATAAGTATTATAGTACGAGTAAATAAAGCTATGAGATGCACACGTAAAGTGACCTTTGATCGTTAATTTTCTACTCAAGTTCGCAGCCTAATTACAACGTAAGTATATCTTGGGTTGAAGAACCTCCGTTTATTCATGGCTCATCGGGAAACGTAATCGATCGCGGTCTGCACTAGCCAGCATCTGGGCATATGGTTAACGCTGCAAAATACATCTAGGTTGTCACCTTGGATTCTGCACGATCCCGATACGACGTTTAGTACGTTGATGAGGAGGACCTGTGTGTTTTGTGGCCAAAAATCTTTTAATAAATGCACATACATACATGATTAGCCCAAATCAGCCAAGCGACCAGCCCGGACTCCTGAGGTATCATAGGAAGAGTAAGTGTAGAGACGGAGGCTTAACTTTTATAGCAAACTACCTGTGACAAAGAAATGTTGAACACAGACATATTTTTTATGTGTTAAAACAACACTTCCAAGGTCAAACAAGGAACTTAACATGTATGCAGTATATATTATGCCTATATAAAAAGTGTCATACATTTAAAAAATCCCATAACGCCAAGTGGGAAAGTGTGCCGCACAAAATTGGTGTTACAACCGACAAGGAGCTTCCTCTTGGCGAGACGCATTGAGCTATTTTGTGAATTGATTTTTTGTACGCGCTTTTCGTTCAGCTAGCTTGAACACGGCATTCACAACATTGAGTCCGAGTGCTTCGGGGTCCTAAACTTTCGCGTGACTCCACACAGACAACAAGACTAACAAACAGAGGTTTAGAGCGCACGCAACCGTCTGCCTTAGAGCACTGATGACATTCGGAAAAACCGATAGTTCTTTCTGGTACGAGAGAGTTTGCGCTCAACTTGCAGGGCGTGGTAAATAGCAGAGTGCTTTCATGTTCTACGGCCCGTTCAAAGTCTTCAGGTCGTGCATGTGAGAGGCCTGGTGCAGAATACCGACGAAATGTTGTCATGCAAGAGGCCGGTCTTCTCTGACGGCATCATTATGAAATACTATCTATCTATCTATACAGCCCACCTATATTGGTCTTTAAACCCAGAATACACGGAGTTCCAATACCAATTACCGGAGAGGAGATACTACGCGAGTTGTCGCCAGTGGGAGTCAATCACTTGAAAAGATTCTCTCATATGCGAAACGAAACGAGAGTTATGCTTGGTAAAATAATACTTTCCTTTGCGCGTCAACTTCCGCCAGCCGCATTTCTTGAACACCAAACTCATCAAGTAGTTCTCGAGCCCGGCTAACCCAAGCGATGTCACAAGTGTCTAAGGCCGGATACATCGTCAAAAGGTGCACCATGCTCCAGATATGCAAATGGTGCGGCACTCCCGGACACCTAGCAGCAAGCTGCCCCTGTCCTTGCTTGGCTTACTTTCGAGAAATAAACTGAAGTGTACGCGGAAGCGCGCACACTGCAACACGTGAAGGTGCTGCAACCGACGGCCGAGATTACCTAAATGTCGTCCATACCAGCCCTGTCTGTAGACAATACATCTCAGGCTTCAAAACAACCTTCATACGCTAGCGTCGTCCGCGGGATCTCTCAACTACACGATGACCCTACCCACAGCTGCTACTCCTGGCTTCTACGTTAATCCCCACCAAAAAAAGGCGGAAGTTTGGCAAGGTGGCCCCGCCGTAGAATGCCCGTTGTAAAACATCGCCGAATCAGCCCAACACCCCACTGCCACGAAGGCAGTGGGGTGTTGGGCTTCCCTTCTTTATACCGACCACTTCTGAGCCCTTTCGTTTGCAAATGGCGCAAAAGTTGGAAAAAATTCAAGCAGTTATGGGGCAAATCAGGAGACAAGTGGCCGAGGCTCGTACCTATATACTCGCTGCATTTTCATTTGATAACTACGTTGAAGCATGATATGCTTTTTTTCTTTTGCTTCCGTGGTATTTTAAAGCTTCGAAAATCGGATGGAATCATAACATAGCATTTATCTCTTACACAACCCGTGTACACCAATAAGGATTCGCGACGTCGGCTAGTATCGAGGTAGCCACCGGACTGCAGCAGGGGATCTCTGAGCACGACATCTGTTTTGTCTGGGAATTGAGAATCTGGTAGATTTCTTCAGGAGCCCGATAAACCTCAGGTACCTTGACGATAGTCTATTAGGAGCAAGCGTTTGCATAGTAGCTAAAGACATTTGACGGGTCTTTATCTTTGGTGTAACATCTGGGTTGGAGTTGAATCCGGCCAAATGCGACACACATCTTTTTGGCCCTACCCATTAGGCCCCCGATATACAGCCACTTTGAAAGCTCCTGCCGGGCTGCTAGATGACCGTCAAGAACGATCTAGGTGTGCCAATTTGTCCCGAGGGGCTGACAGCAGCAATCAAGCGCTGGAGATTAAATCTGGAAAATACCGCGGGTACCGACTTTACTGACCCTGGCCGGACCTGCCATAGTCTCATCAATGCTAAGCACAAAAAACAGGACAATTCCCCTTTTAGATACAGCGTGAATCGGCCAGTTTAGAAACTGTCTAGTCCACGTTCAGGAGAACTTTGGGGCGCGGTGCGGAGGTAGGCCTGATATCGTTCGATTCCAACGTGACTGGAGTGCCCCTTTGCACGACGAGATACAACGACGTCTCTTAAACAAAGCTGCCGACGCACGATCTGAGCTCGCCTAAACACCGTGTCCGCCAATGATTCAGGTGGTTACACGGCTTTCCAGTGCCCCCATAGATACCCTTCTTGATGAGACAATTCGTATAGCAATAGGCCTACGACTAGAGGCAGACCTAGTTAGCTCTCATCGGCGTCAATATCGTCACCCCGTCGATAAGCTGGGACAACACAGCTATTGTGTATTATCAGTGCAAGACGACGCCCGAAGCATGCCGCTATTAATGAGACCTTCAGCAGAGCCCTTAGGTTATGCAGTCGTCCGTGCATCTTTGAGCCCCCAGGCCTCCGCGCGGAGAACGGCAGGAGACGGGATACCACTTACACCCGCTAGCGCGGATGCAACCGTTACCGTGACGCAAGTTAAGAAAATACTCATCAATTGGTTATTCCTTTGAATTTTGCCCTCTTGCGTTTGAAAGCGTAGGTGATTCTGGCGTTTGGATCAGACAGCTGATTCGCAAAGTTGATACGTTGCTTAACCTGTCATCCCTTAATAGCAGGCCGTCGTTATTTTTCAAATAACGTCTGAATCTTGGCAATCAACGTCCAAATGCCGCCTCCGTTCGAGGCACACGTCTGAAGTGCTCTTGGCCTGGCCTCACCGAAACGGACACGATAGTCAGAATACACGTCCGCTAGGCACACTGGCTCATAAATCCTTCGTGATATGTGTAACATATTCATAATGTTTTATACGAAAAATAAATGATGTTACAGATATGACCAAGCACATATCTATACACAAGTACATGGAATGTTCCTCCTCTATTACCACTGGACCTTGTAGGAGTCTGGCCCAAGTGTTTGCGATCTTTTCACCATATGACTATTTGCCTTTTTGTAGCTAGCTAACATAACATGCACTAGTAATTTTCTGGCGAACACGGCGGCATGTCTGATTTGTTGGCCGAACAAATCGTTCACCTGCAATGGCGTCTTTTTAAAGCCATGTCTGACCATCCACAACAGTAGAACAGTTGATAGTAATTTCAGTCTCACTTTTAAACGAGACATTTCTAGCCTTTATTCGATTGGGAAAAATAATTGTTTAAACAACTCTTCACCCTATTATATATATATATATATACACATACACATATTCGGCATGAAGAGCCTCGCGAGCCTGACCGCTGAATGGTGGCACACGTGAACGGTGTCGTTCTATTATGCATGCGACATGCGACATGTGTACCCATAAAAGTGTTGTACATTCGGCTGGCGACTGGCTGTATGTAGTGCGTTCTGCTTATCTGAACATGAGCTGGATCGGATCAGGCCGACGATCTGACGACTGCCGAAGGCACAACAGTGACGGAGGCCGTAGAGTAAGTGCTTTTGCTGCTGCTGTTCTAGCGGTACCTCAGTGTGTCGTGGTGGTGGTGGCTGATTGTGCGCCACCCTGCCGTGCAGGCCGTATTTACGACGGCGCCGCCGCTGCCACCGCCGCCGCTTCTACCTCGTCATTGGTCGAGACAAGTCGAGGCTGACTTGAATGAATCTCGGAGCGGCGGCGGCGGCTACCGTATGCACTTACAGAATACACGAACAGCAACAACAATCTGCCATTATTCTGGGCGGTGTGTGCACTTCATATTAAAGCCTACACTTACGTATATATGTATGTATACAGAAGCAAATCATTATATATATATATATATATATATATGTATACAGAAGCAAATAATTATATATATATATATATATATATATACAGGTAGTTCAAGAGGTTCTTAAAATAAGCTTTTCAGAGTTCGAATTTTGGCGCGCTTTCACCGTTATTGGAAACGGCAACTTTTCGACTGCTAGCAGCCAAAATATTATGGTGATTGGCCGTTGCGATTTCTTTGATCGTTTTTCCCGTACAACGTATCGGCGTGATTTTGAAAAATTGAGAAAAAAGAGTTTCGAGTGGTTATCAAGCATTTTTATTTCAAAGGTTGGAATGCGACTCAAGTGAAAACTGAGTTAGACGAGGTGTACGGTGACTCTGCGCCATGTTTTGCCACTGTTTCCAACTGAATTAATACGTTAAAGAGATGTCGCAGGAGCACCGAGAATGAACTACGTCCAGGCCGCCCAAAAACGGCAACTGATGAGGAAAACGTGGAAAAATGCGGAAAATCTTTGCCGCAGATAAGCGAGTGAACATTAGGGAGATAGTGGAGGTCTTGGGGATCCGTTTATGTAGTGTGCATTTCATCCTGCACGAGAACTTGAAGATGAAAAAGCTCAGAGCAAAATGGGTGCCGCATTTGCTCAACCAAGGCCAAAAAGACGCGCGTGTTTCCGCTTCACAGCGAAATTTGGCCAAGATGTCAAAAAATCCGTCGGATTTCTGGCGCAGATTCGTGACCGTCGATAAAAGCTGGGTCCATCACTACACTCCCGAGACCCAAGAAGCATCTCGCCAATGGTGTGCACCTGGTGAAGAACCTCCGAACAGGGTGCGGACAACGGCATCGGCCGGAAAGATGATGGCTACGGTTTTTTGGGACCAACGTGGGATAATTCTGGTCGACTACCTTGAGAGCGGTAAAACGATCACGGGAGAATATTATGCAAGACTGTTGGACTGCCTGAAGCAAGAACTCATCGTGAAACGGCCCGCTTTGCAGAAGAAGGTTGTCCTGTTTCACCAGGACAATGCTCCTGCACACAAGTTGCGGCAAGCATCGGCAAAACTGGCCCAACTGAGGTTCGAACTTATTGAACAACCTTCCTATTCTCCAGACCTGGCCCCCTCTGATTATTTCCTCATCGGACATTTGAAGAATAGTCTCGGTGGAAAGCGTTTTTCCAGCAATAAAGAGGTTAAGGCTGCTGTCAATACCTATTTTCAGTCTAAAGACGCGGAATTCTTCTCAAGAGGTATAAATGCTCTGAAATATCGGTGGGAAAAGTGTATTGAGCTTCTCGGGGAGTATGTCGAACAAGAAAAAATTTAAAACACGATTTGGAAAATTCTTGGTTTTCATTTTAAGAACTTGTTGAACTATCTGCATATATATATATATATATATATATATATATATATATATATATATATGTATAGTTGGTTCAATAGATTCCGGGACTACCTCAAAATAAGATAAGTAAAATTTTAAATTATTAAGTTTAGTTTTTAGCATACATATTTGCGATCGCCACATACTTGCTGTTAGCAATCGGGGTGTATACGAGGTGTGTTCAAAAAGTATCGCGACTTTTGTGTTTTTTCAAAAATTATTCATTTATTCATGAATATCTATTTTGTCCCCTTCAAAGTAATCCCCATGAGATATTATACACTTGTGCCAACGGTTTTTCCAATCTTCGAAGCACTTCAAAAAACCATTTTTTTATCTTGTTCAGCTCCTCCTTCGATGCCGTCTTTATCTCGTCAAGCGTAGCGTAACGTCGTCCTTTCATGGGCCTCTTCAGTTTAGGGAACAAGAAAAAGTCACAGGGGGCCAGATCTGGGGAATACGGTGGCTGCGGCATCATTAGTGTGTTGTTTTTGGCCAAAAACTCGCGCACAAGCAACGATGTGTGAGCAGGGGCGTTATCGTGGTGCAAAAGCCAATTTTTGTTCTTCCACAAGTCCGGGCGTTTCTGGCGGATTGCTTCGCGCAAATTGCGCATAACTTGCAGGTAATATTCCTTATTGACCGTTCTACCTTGTGGCAAGAACTCATGATGCACCACGTCCCTGCAATCGAAGAAAACTGTCAGCAAAACTTTCACATTCGACCGAACTTGGCGCGCTTTTTTCGGTCTTGGTTCGTGCGGCAGCTTCCATTGAGATGATTGAGCTTTGGTTTCCACGTCATAACCATAAACCCACGATTCGTCACCAGTTATGACCCTCTGGAGCAAATTTGGGTCGTCGCGGACAGAGTCCAACATCTCATTAGCAATGTTCATGCGATGCTGTTTTTGGTCGCAATTGAGCAATTTTGGTACGAATTTCGCGGCGACCCGTCTCATGCCCAAATCATTGATAAAAATCGAATGGCACGAGCCAATCGATATGTTTAGGTCCTCAGCAACTTCTCTAACGGTGATTCGATGATTGGCCAATACCATTTTCTCCACTTCATTAATTTTTTCGTCTGTTGTTGAAGTGCTCGGGCGTCCGGCACGCTCTTCGTCGTTCACATCTTCTCGGCCTTCTGAGAACATTTTGTACCACCGATAAACGTTGCTTCGGTCCAAGGTAGCTTCTCCGTATGCCACAGTCAACATTCGGAATGCATCCGCGCACTTAATTTCGTTTTTCACACAATATTTGATACAGGTTCTTTGATCCATTTTTTTGAATAGGTAAAAATCGAAGACGATCCAAAACACGTGCAAGCAAAGCAGCTGTCAACAATTAAGTGAACATTCAAAATGACCGAGCTTGTCGGCATAAGTGAGAGACATGAGTACCAACATAACGCGACAAAAAATCGAAATTCGAATATACGTAACCCGCGAAAATTCAAAAGTCGCGATACTTTTTGAACACACCTCGTACATATATATATATATATATATATATATATATATATATATTATATATATATATTATATATATATTATATATATTATTATATATATTATTATTATATATATTATATATATATATATATATATATATATATATACACTTCTGAAGTTTGAGGTGACACGTCCTGCTTAAGTAATAATTCTTTTTATGGGGGGGGGGTTGGATGGTTATGCACTATCTCTTTTTATTGAGACATCTGTGCTCCTCGTTCTTTTTTTTCGATCATGGTCGATTTTTAATCCACTCCGGCATTCACCTTGTATAGATTGGGAACCATGAAAACCAATTTAGGAGTGGCTGGTCTGGGTCTCGAACCCAGACCTCCCGAATGCAAGGCAAAGGCTTTTGCCACTAAGCCATCTTGCTCGGCTAATAGTCTTAAGTAATACAAGCCTTAAACAAGACGTCTTAATTTAGCAAACAACTTAGAAACGTGGGCTGACTCGAAATCAACGACAAAAGAAATAGGATAAGGTACATTTTTACTACAAAATTTACACACAATTTTATTATAACAACAACAACAATACCAAAAATGCCAGCCTACTCAGTGGACTCGCGCCGAGGTAATGGTTTTGGTTCAAATGTTACTTTGGCTGGCTTGCTGGTCTAGCATTGATGGACAATAACAACAACATCGGCCGCAGTTTAGTGGGTTTGTGAGTCTTGCACTCGCCACGCTAGCTGCTCGTAGCGTCTGTGCATTAAGCATCTCCGAAACTTCCCGTAACAAAACGACACAAAAAAAGTTTAACAGCGTTTAAATGTTCTCATCAAGTGTTAGCTCATTTGCAACGTACCTCAGTTTGCTTATCCGTAAGATGATAGAATTCCTGTATTTTTGTAGGTCTTTATCTTGGGTTGATTGGGTTCATCATGATCACCATCACACCGCTGTTCGAGATATTTTCAAGTCACGAGTAATCTTCTCTGCAGCGCTTTGCGGCGAATTCCTCTTCAACCGGACTTGCACGATTGTGAAATTTCCTCGGCTATTTGCAGTGGAACCAACGCAGTCACCACGAAGAGATCAGACTGAGTGAAGAAATAGCTGATTTGTTTGGCGAGCTCAGCGAAAACATTCGTTTACTCAGGCGCGACAAGCTTCGAAAAATAGGCGACACGTCAACATTATATATATATATATATATATATATACATGTATATGTGTGTAGATACAAGCATATGTACACATAGAGCGGGCTAAGTAAAAGGCGCACGCTTTCACCCATCGGAGCATCTAAAGGACGGATACGTATTGACGAGCGGTCAGACAAACAATTGAATATCAGCGACGACGACGACGACGAAAACAATAGCAACAGCGGTGATTAAAACTTTATGACGCTTGGCCCGCGCGGAAGATAAGCGTATCTGTAATCGTTTCTCTTCTTTTATCCCTTTTTCTCTCGTCTGTGTTTCCTATCAACAATACAGGAGCAGTCGAGGGTGAACGGACAGGACACTAATAGTAACAGCAGCGACAATAATAAGAACAACAACAGCAACAATGAAAACAACAACAACAACAGAGAATCTACAGGCTTGACGCCGAAGACTTCTGTTGTTACTCGCGGTAGCGTCGGTCTTAGCGGCGATTCCTCTCCCATCACACGAGCCTGCCAAGCCAGACGGAGGAATTAATACTATACATACCATTCAAGGCGAGCCCATTTCTCGGTTTGGGTTCTTATACTCGACAGAGAAGAGTCTCGCTATGCGGCCTGTTCAAACTATCTGTCGATCAAGTCGCGGCCTAATTAGGCAGCTACGGGTATGACGAACATCGGACGAAGGCGCTCCGGTGTTCACTTGCGCTTGTCTCCATTCCTTAGAAATAAGAAATCGGATTTACTTGCATCCTCGTAGACTAAGCCATTCGTTACGCAAGCACTTTCTTTGTCGCTCGCGCAGCCGTGATGTACTGGTCTATGATACACGCGCCCTTTCGGCCAGTGATAACAGAGGCGTCGACTCTGTGCTGATTTGTATAATACATTGGTTCGAGCAATTTCTAAAAAAAACGCTTGTTCGTCTAGGCTGCACCTCGTCTGGTGTTCTGTTGTTGGGTGCTGCATATATTTGTTTATTGTGGGCAAAGACTTGTCAATCTCAGTATCTATAAGTGTATGTTGTGAATGGGTGTCTTTGTTTGAACGTATGCATATTCTAATATTAAGAGATGTATGTACATTGGTTCACAATATGGCATAATGGTTTAATAAAAGTGAAAGCTCAACGTTAAAATAGATTGTGGTGGGTGAGGCCCGTGCATGCCCACCAGCAACTTGCCTTCATTGACGTAAAGCAGTCGAGTTGTTTTCTTGAAAATGTTAGTCAACGGACAGACAAATACTCGCCGTCGAATTTGAAATCGAACAGGAACATCTCCAACTTGCAACTGATAGTAAAATTTGGTCCGTACCTACCAATTATCTTGTATTTCTTTCGCACCTATGTGTCTCCTCCGGTTGCGAGGCGCAGACTTAAGCCACCACGCCACCGGGCTCGACAAGTCAAGGCTCCCATAGCGGGCACTAGTACAATATTATGCATTATGAGTGTTCAAATAAAAAGGTACAAAACGTTGTAAAAACTAAACCCGCTGAAATTGTAAAATGCCACTTTAGGATAACGTAGCGATCCAGGGGTGCGCGAGCAGAAAAGCAGACAGTTGTGCGTCTCGACCAATTGACGTGGAAGTGCGTGCTATCAGAAGCGTTACTGGATTTCTGATCGTGGAAGTCCGTTTAACCGGCCAATATTCATCGCCGGCTGGTGGATATATTCAGGGGAGACTGTGTGTCCGACTAGAAGAAGTGAGAAGGTGGTCTGCGCGCGTTTTTGAAAAGGCCACACGGTATCGAGACTAGTGCAGTCAAATACGATAATCACGACCGATCTCGTCGAAAAGGCGAACGACCTGGTGAGAAGTGATCGGCGTGTCAATTGTGCACGACAGGTTAGGTTATACGTATGCGCGCAGTGGGTTTCGAAGAAGCTCAGCAAACCGCAAACTGGAACAAGGAACTGCGTGTGAGGCACTGCAACACCTGTTCCGCTTTTCTGGAGCGGATCGTCGCCTGTGACGAGGCTTGGTGTCTTCACTTTGTGCCGGGCCCAACAACGCGGGACACCATGCAATGAACGTATGCGTCGTCACCTCCCTCTAGAGAACAAAGCTGTGCCCTTAGCAGGCAAGGTGATGGCCCAAGGCCTTTTTCGACGTGCGAGGTGATGCTCATCGAATTCCTTGATCATAGAAAAACGATTAACAGTCACGTCTATTGTGAGACACTTCGTAGCCTACGCAACCGCATCAAGAGCAAACGGGCTGGGTTACTCCCGGAGGGTGTGATTCTGCTCCACAATAACACGCGTCCGGACGTCTCCAGGATCACACAGAGTGTACTGACCAAGTTCTAGTCGGAGAAGCTTGGGCATCTACCCTACAGCCCGGACATGTCGCCCTGCGGCTTACATCAGTTTGGACCGCTAAAAATAGCTCAAAGGGAGGCGCTTCAACTCTGACCACGAACTAAAGGACACAGTGGAGGACCGGTTATGTTGATTTCTGGAAGCAGGGAAACCTTCGGCTAGTAAATCGTGGGATAGTTGTGCTCAGGCCGTTAGTGACTACTTTAGAATATAATTTTAAATTATGCCCACGGGCATGTTTTCATCTTGTTATTAGAGCACCTCTCAATAAGGATGGTTCAAAACCGTTTTTACTAATGACACAAGCGTGACACATAGCCGATAAAAGTTCCCTTTGATATTTGTCTTGCTCAAATGGAAAGCGGCTAGTATTCCTCCTATGGTCATACCTCTCAACTGCCATGTGCCGGAGTTCTGTGTGTTTAACTCTGTGTGTTATGAGTGGGGTAGCAGCACGAAAACGTTTTGTCAAAGGCTTGCTTAAATGCCGAATAATATTTTAACGTAAAAATGGCGCTTCATTGATTTTTTAAAAAGCTGTTATTTCCATCATTATTAATTAGCTTAAGAGTAAGGAGATAACACACACACGTGCGGGAAACCGAGATGTTCCATCCGCGCAGAAAAAACAGTAACCGCCGGCAGCATCACCACTAATGCGATGCTAATCTGCTTTTTTGTGAGCCAATATTTTCTGGTTGAGTCTGGTCGTCAAAAGTCTCTTTTGTCTGCGGAAATCTGGCGTCCCACAGTCTGTTGTGTTAAATGTGTGCTATAAATTTATAGACGCCATATCTGGTCACTGGTATATTAACCGGAGATGGTATACAAAGATGTTACCCAAAGAGCATAAGTGGCTCAACGCGATGCGCACGTTGCGACTCTTAGCTTTAAGCGGTTCAGCTTTGCGTTCGTTGCGTTGTTGACATAAGATGTTTTATGTGACCTCTTCGGAGAGACACACCACACGTAAGCCCAAAGGTTGAACTGTTTCATTCAAGGGTCACAATCTATGTACATAACCAACTGTCTCTAGTTAAAGAATATTCTAGCTTTTCAAGGAGACGTTATCGAGAAATCTGTTGGGTGATCGAGTCACCTCTAAGAAGAAAAGATGCCAGCTTTGCAAATGTAATAAATATTTGCGGTTTTGGACACTCAATTAATGAGCTTTTATAAAGTGTATATATACTGCCGATCGTTTTTAGTACTGCATTACCGATTCTGTTCTCTTATTCAGGTCTGCCGTTAATTTATACTTGTTCTTCTTAAACCGATCCTCCATTATCAGGCTAGAGTTCTACCGCTTGTTTGAAGATGTATGCATTCCCATAGGCTCAGCCAACAGGAATAGCTATGTCGGCCCTCTTCTGCTCTCTCTCTCTCCCCGCATTGCCTTTGACGTACGACAACGTTAACGCTAAAGAAGAGAGAGGGACAAGTTAGAGACTTGTTGTTGTTAGGAGTTGTTTAACTCGTGTGAGCGACACAAGGTGGCGAGGTAGTTATTATTAATTAGCTTAAGAGCAAGGAGATAACACAAGCATACGTGCGGGAAGCCGAGATGTCCATCCCCGCACAAGGGGAACAGTGACCGCCGGTACCATCACTACTAAGGCAATGCCGATCTGCTTCTTTGTTCAATTGACGGCTGATTAAAAGCCAGGACTTTTGTCGTCGTCGTCATCGTCAGCGTTGTAGATGCTCGCCGGCCGGCAGGGGACTCGATCCATTCGGTTTCTGTTAGGGGGAATCATGCTGCTGCTGCCTTTGCTACTTCTACTGGGACGGTGTAAGTAACTACTATTGATCCAGGTACCAGGACCTCGTCATTAGGCAGGGACAGTGTATCGCTGCGGACATCCGCCGCCACCCTCCTATCTCTCAGTGCTGACGCTCCGCCCGCCCCGTCCATCTGCTGCTGCTGCGGCTACTGTTCTCGCGCTCCGGTGTCTCGGCCGACTTGAGACCGCCACTGTGATATCAGTGGCCCGGGCCGACGGCGTGGGGAGTGGGGGGATGGGGTACCACACCACTGGTATTGGACCAGCGGGCAGGTTTGTCGGCAGCTTTTATTGGCATATTAGTAGTTTGCTACATTTGGGGACGGGAGGGAGGACGCAAAAGCAACATATATACAATGGGTGATATATATATATATATATATGGAGAGAGAGAGAGGCGTAAGAGGGTATGCAAGAAATAGAGCTAGAAATAAAGGGGAAGGAACGGCTGTTTTGCGACCGCTAACCATCAGCAGCAACGCAACAGCTTTACTTACAGGTTAGCTGATAGAGAGAGAGATAGAGAGATAGATATATAGAGAGAGGGAGACAGAGAGAGAGAGTGTCTTCTCCTTAGCTGACGACGGGCGGCATTCACATCCGCGACCAGGGCGACCACTGATGGTGAGGCTAATGACAATAGCAATGATGATAATGATGATGATGTTGATGATGATGAGGAAGAAGAAGAAGACCAAAATCGAAGTCCGTTCTCCGCCGCTTATCTGCGAAGGGAGACAGCCAAACGACTCTATGCACTCATAGACACATGCTCCACGTCAGCTACAGAAGGCAGGTTCGGCCAGCTTGCCTGGGAAACAAAGAGGCACCCGGTCCACTCAGCTGGCATACGTGGTGCGCTGTTCATTGCCGTATCGTTTACGTGGATGGGTCTGCTTCTACGTGACGGGTGTATGTATGTTTGTACGTATGTATGTATGTATGTATGTATGCTTGTGTATATGTAGATAGGTAGATATATGTCGTTTCTGCAGTCGTCGTTTGGTGTAGTTCCCTCTGCCTGTGGATCCTCGTTGTCAAACCAACTGGCCAGCGGTATAAACACAAACAAAGATGTCACTTAGTCCTCGGGACCCGTAAAGCCGTATATATAATGCTCTAGCTAGGCGCACAGGTGAAGGCGAAAAGGTATCACGAGTGTCGCCGAGAGGGTGAGGTGGAGAATGGAAAAGAGATAGAGATAGAGAAGAAGAAGAAGAAAAAAAGCAGAGAGAGAGATCGTGCACTGAATTTGCCGTGAGCCATGAAAACTTATTGTGAGCACTGTTGAGTACAACTGGCAGGTTTGGCAGGCATTCATTGTACGGTACGCCTAAAATGTATAGGTTCATAAAAAAGCATGTGCAAATCTTTGAACGCGTCTAAGTGTTCATGTGTGGTAAAGGGCGAGTCGGACTTCGCCGCTAAAAAGGTTGCACTCCGTCAGTGGCAACTGAACTTACTGAATTCGTCGAACAGACGGAGGACGGAAGTCTATTAGGTATGAACCTACCGGACATGTCGCGAAAATATCGAGTAATGCCGTGATTAACTGATTGATTTAATTTTGAAAACACGATGGTTTACCTTATCGACCAGCGTCATCTTGTGTAGCATCAAATGCGTTGCTCGCAGCATTAGAACCAAACTATGTTAAACACAGTTGGCATCAGATTTCGTTACGGACAGGTTTCGGCGCGACAGACAGGGTATACATTCACGTAACTTTACTACTGTGAAGTGAGAAAAGCCAATGGTACTCGATAAAGCAAATACTATAAATGTAGTCTCTTGGGAGTCGACCTCGGTGACCGTTATTTCTCCGTGAACAATGTTGCAGCCAACAAAAGCTATTCTGAACACAATTTGTCAGTAAACGGCACGCGCAAAAGTCGGTATTATCCGGAACATGCCAGTTCGCGTGGCAAGATAGCCCATGCCTTTTTCCGGCGATCAACATTGAAGGCGCAGCAGCATTTCTGAGGGTAACGCCTGTTTCGAGCAGAGATATTAGACTACGCCTTAAGTGTAGAGGCTGTTTGCTTTATAAAACTATTTTATCGAATGGCCTTCAAGATGCCTCATACCTTCTATTTCTTGTCGCTTTTCTAATGAAACAACGAAACAAGCTTGATGAACGCCTCTACACAAGAAGGAAGGGAGTTCTTCTAATTTAGTTCCATCCGTATGCAGGGAGTCCTAATACAATTTTCAACTTTTTATGTAAATAAAGCTATAAGGCTAGCATCCTTGTAGTGAGGGCAATGCTTTTCACTCCTGGAATAGGAGAAGAGAACGCGAATGCTGCCTGATAAGTCGAGTATTCTATGAAGATCACGGTACGCCATCTCATCCAAAATCATTCCGTCATCCATATAATAGTAAGTTAAAGCAGCTTTTGGTGATGAAGCCAAGGAGAATCTGCACTGTAACTTGATGAAGATAATTTAACGTTTGTTCACCAGCAGCTTAGACGGTTCTCAGTATCATTTAACTGGTATGTAGCAAAGTTCTAGAATATGCTGTTTAGCAGTTCATAAGACAGTCTCTTCTAACCGACTCTAAGGCATTCTGAAGGTTATCGTAGTGAGAGTGGTAAAGAACAAAAAATCCTGCAAAACATACAACAACCGAAATTGTGGCAAATGAATGGCGAAAGTCAAACAAACACGGCAGCCAGTAATACCGCAAATATGTCATGCAAAAATTTGAAAAATTAACGCAATGGTAATTAGACAAATACTACAATGCGTCCGCGCTAAAATGATACACCTAAAGGCTCTTAGAGGCCTGAAAGCCACTAATCGACGGATGGAAATCGAGGGCATAAGGAAGGCACTGTCAAGTGTAATAGTCTAGCGTGCGGAACATGACGGCACCGTCCAAACCGACGGCTGCCCAAACAGAATCGAGGCTTGATCGTTAGTAGCCCTACCTTTGCAGGACAAGAATAGCTTGGAAATAAGCACAATTGGTGATGAAGCTAGGGCTACGAGCCCGACGAAACCACACAAGGGCTAGAACGGTACACAGAAACAAGGAGCAATTCCTGCTGAGCCCACTCTCAAAATTTTGTTAGAAAAAACAACAGTCTTATAATACTCGCACTACAAACCAAAGCAGCTGCGACAAATGGATAAAGGTGTAAGCCGAAAAAATGTAGAAATGCGTGGGCACCCTACGAGATGACAACAAATGTCTCGCTCCAATAAAAGGCCTACAAAAGCGGGTTTCCCCGAGCATTACCGAGAAATCTCTACAGTAATAAAGAAAATTATTCTCTGTTAAACATATCTTTACTGTTAATCCAAAGTTTCAATAATAGTTTATTAAACTAGGCGTTGATGGGTTCGACAATTCGATTATTTCAACAGAGGTTTTTGTAAAACACATTTGTAAAGATGCTTTTTTTTTAGAAATTAATTCTATAATGAATAATAGTTATATATAGCAAATATTCAGTAGTATAATAATTATATTAATAGTGTATGCATATATAAATGTAAACATTTTATTGTCATTATTATTAATATTATAGACACTTATATATGGACATTTTGCAAATGTTTGCTTTTTATAAATATGATATTAATAAATATATTTCATGTTCCTATTTAAAACTCAAACAATTTATTATTTTTGGCCGACGTTGCAAAACATCGCCTAATTTATGTCCCACACTACCCATAACACTAATCTGCATGTGTTTCCCTCTTAAAAAATGAACTAAGATGTCTCAAAGGTTAGGATCAACTTGGAAGGCATGTCTTTGATGACAAGAGAGGTAAGAAGTGATGGAAGTAGGGGGGATAACTGAAAGCAAGGAAGGCACTGATATTCGACGAATGTCACCAAATTCTAAAACAGAATAACTGCCACCCTTCTACACAATAGGCATTGTATGCCGGTTTTGGAGTTAAATGAAGTAACATTCAATATATAAAAATATATAATCTTACCGAGAGAAAATCATCTCGGAATATATATATATATACATATATATACCAAGACGACCTCATCTTGGTTTGGTTGTGTTATTTTATGACCTGAATATAAGTTCATCCACCGAGCAAGATGGCGTAGTGGCAAAGCCATTGCCTTGCATTCGGGAGGTCGTGGGCTCAAGACCTAGATCGGCCATTCTTAAATTGGTTTTCATGGTTTCCAAGTTAGACAAGGTGAATGCCGGAGTGGATTATATTCGACCATGATCGAAAAAAACGAGGAGCACACATACTTTAATAGGATGAGATAGTACATTATCATCCAACCCCACAATTATCACTATGACTCAACCGACTCAACATCTTACTTGTTTGCGAGTGAAATGAAGTTATATTCCTTCTATAAATTAACACACAAAAAGTAAAACAAAGTGATGTCGTCTTATCAACATATCCTCTTTACATATATAAAAGAGGATAAAAGCGATATCGTGGAAGTAGTAATTGCAAGAAAAGTTACATCGGAAATAAGAGAAAACTCAAATTGTTGTTGTTTCGTTTGGCGTAGTTTCCTCGTTATCTCATATCGCTTCAAAATCGAGTTCTGCTTAATACTGTTTTAAGCGCATAGAAGTTGCGCTTTAAGTTCACTATCAAGATGCCCACACAGCTATCTTTGCTTACACAAATCTAAAGTTGTTCGCTTTTCCGGGATTCCATATCCCGTCGGCACGACATTTCCAATCTGACCGGGCGAGTCATTTCAGCAAATAAATCTGATTTCGTTGTCTCAAAGAGCCGCTAAAATTTTTCTCGTCTTTCGAAAAACATCGTGACTACTGTCGTTAATGAGACCCAGTCGTCGAACAAATTCCCGATAACCTAGGATAAATGAACCTAAACCGAATTCTATGTTTTACGATTTCTAGTTCTAGACCACACGTTGTGTCGGTATGGATTTTAAGGTTTATATGTCTTCTCTAATACGCCAAACCAGCGGTAAACTTAGAACTCGCCGGCTTGATCCTGGAGCGACGCATTCACCTTTAAAGCAAACACTCAATTCTGTAGCGAAAGGTAAGAAACGAGGAAACTACGCCAAACACACTCACGATTAATAACCTGAGCTTTTGCTGTCGTCGAACGTAACGATTTTTTTCTTGTGATTATTACTTCGGTCTTTACACTTTTAACTACTTTAAACATACTGTATGTAGGGTACATATATACTAAGATTACCTCATTGGGATTTGTACGTTTGGGTTGTAATTATTACGGGATTTTAAAAAATGAATACGTAAAGAAGTGGACCTTATTTTACTGATTAAGTGATCATATGCAAAGTAGGAGAACAACCTAGATCGAGTTCTCTGCTGCTCTTCTCTGCGCCCTGTCCTGACACGGGTGCTAGCTCGACGTCCTCAAAGGACCGTGGCATAAATGTGCCAGCACACCAGATGCCCTGGCATATAAAAGGCCATGCAATGTTTGCCACATCACTTACAAAGTTTGTATACGATACTCTGATAAACATTTAAAGTGACTTTACTAAGAGTACTACTTCAGGTATTTCTCAAGCAAATCCAAGCAACGCACCACTATTATTACGAATAATAATAATAAGATAAAAGCTTTCATACATATAACTACATCAGCCTGATAGAACAATGATTGATGTTCCATACCTAACTATGAGTTATCTTTGGAGATTGGACAGACCCACTCATTCACACTCTCTCCAACTAAATCTGCCATGTACGCTTGATGACCCCACGTGATCAACGAGTGGTAAAAATCAAATCTTTGACGAAGAAAAGAAGAAGAAAACGTGTGTGCGCATGTGCCATTCAAAGTTGTCTATTATTTGCTGATCTCATTGCGTTTTATTTTACGGATATAATTTGCAGTTAGTGTGTCGAACTAACAGAGCACTCGCCATATCCCCCGAGTTGACGTGCCACCTTTAAGGTATCCTTTGTCATAGCTCACGAGCATCTTAGCGCGAAATACTACGCATTGAAGTTAAGTTTTCTTGCTCAATAGGAGGCCTTTTTGTCTACAGGCAAATAGAAATCCCGCTCAAGGGGGGTTTCGAAAATTGATGCATGTGCTTATTTTCGCTGTAGGGAAACAAGATATATAATAAATGTTAAGAATTGCTTGTAAAGTACCCTCTTATATTTACGGCGGGATATGTCTGTGTTGCACGTGGTAGTCTACGTTAAATTAGTCGCCACGGATTGGATACTCGTTATCGAACGAGAATTTACAAGCAATAGTTGCGCTCCGAGAATAGATTTTTCGTATTTTGCAAGTCTGGTATGCTTATTGCGTTATCAAGACAATGATAAAGTTTCGTTAACCGGTGAGGACATTTGGCTATTTTTTTTTATCACAGACGTTTCTTTGAAATTGTATGAACCCTTTTTTAAGTGAATCTACCTACCTTGTTACAACGTCACCTTTGCACACTATGTGGTCGAAAGAATCACCTTAAATTGGTTCCCTAATTGTTCTACAAAAAGAGACACAAGTAAACTCAGTACTCTCTGCGGTACTTAGGGTAAGGAAAAACGGCCGAGAGCAAATGTGTACCATAGCACCTATTCGAATTATTATACATATTGGCGAACATAGGTACGTTACCACTTGTCGGTTAGGCAGAATAAGTACGTCCGGTAGTATTCCATCTCGTCTAAATCTCATTACTTCTGTCTATTGTGGGTGGACTTTAAGGCCATTTCTGAGAGACGTAGAACACCACTTTAGTGAATGCCTACTTAAAACACAAATATTCGACTGTACAGAATTGCACAGAGGTAGCAGCATATGTCCTGGCATTTATTCGTGGCTGTCCGTCTACCTCTTACACAGACTGGGCTGTGGACATCGAGAAACTCAATCAGCAACCAGCTTAAATTGTCTACCCAAGCATATTTGTTAGTTTGCATTATTTTAGGTGATGAACTACATCGTCCCATATTATATGATCATGCTCGATTATGCCCCTGGTGGGACTTAGCAGATGAGGTTGTACCTCAGTACCATATAATTATGGAGTCTTTCTATTCGCGGATCAAATAAAATTTAGCGCAGAAAGTTTAATATGTACTAGCCTTTTAACTTAATTGCCGTTGCTAGAAAGTTTTATTTTGATGGTCACTGAATAAATGAGTGGACTTATTTTCCGAAAGCTAGCATTTAGCTGACATAGCGCTTTCATTTTGACTTGCTGCAGACAAACTTGGAGTACCTGAATTCCATATGCTGTCGCTTCACGCAATATGTAAGTTGAATTAGGTCATGATTAACGACAGTTTATAACTGGGCTTACGTAAGCAAGCGTATTGTTCACACATGCTATACGAGCAACTGCTTTCGTCTAGAATCTTCACAGTGTAAAAAATCTTCATGTTTACATACGATAGCTTATCTACAAATTTAGTCAATGTGCGTCTCTTAGAGTCTTTACGTATATTGCAAGAAATCCTTTAGTCTTATATTCTCTATAAAAGAACTAGCCTTTGTACATAATTCAATAAGGTTGCACCTTATTCAGGATGAACTCTCTAGATGGCAGAACAGTAGACACAACCAAATAAAATAGTGTCAGTAAAGCTGTCTAAATTAGTGTCACAGAAATATCAGGATTCTTATGCGCACCTTATCTCTAACACGACGCATTTATGGGTCGCATCGAGGTCATCGCATCACTTTGTGTATACAAAGCTACAACCACAAATTAGCACATCGAACAGCATCTCCTAAAACAATAAACATCCAACGGACGACTTTGCATTAGCTTGTATGAATCCAAATACCACCAAGCGTCATTTTAAATGGCGAGCGGATGCATTCCATTGCACTGATACGGGCAATTCATGGGCATGCGTGGTGTGAGAAAGTGTGTAAAGTATCTGCGCCAGTTTACAATTTAGGTGCATTTAGTAAACATACGAGTCTATGTGCAAATACATACGCATAATCTGCATATCGACATAAGCAGACACGTCAACGCATACTTGCATATATATATATATATATATATATATATAAGAAAAGCTGTGTTTGTGCTCCATTTAACTAGTAAGCGCACAGAGGAGATTGTCCCAATTTTGACACGCGATAGACTCAAATAGCAAGTTGTGTTCGTTCTCCAAAAACATACAGAAAAACAGCTGTTGCATTGCAAAACAGTGTGATAGTATTGATGTTGTAAAACAGACAGATTCAAAATCGAAAGCAAACGAATGCAAAGAAAGTGAGATCTCTGTTGCGGTACCTACTTCGACCGAATGCAAACAGTTGGCGGCGCCTCTTCAAATTTCCAAACAGAAACATCCCAGGAGTTGTACGACGTTGTCTGGGTAAGAAGCTGACACGTTTAATAGAGAGTGTTGGAAATAATGGAAATATCAGGTGTTTCATGAGGCAAATCGTTTTTGGCTGCCTCTGTATATTATCTTTATATACATACGTATATGCACATGAGTAAATCGGCGGGGACTCTTGCTCTCTCGCTCTCTCTGTCTATATATATTCCAGACACAGACGATAGCCT
>QVRM01003124.1:0-30000 GCA_003439945.1 Dermanyssus gallinae | reverse complement strand
TACTTTTGAATGGGAAGTTATTCTTAATTTGTCTAATTGTAAACACGCGCTCCACTGAGTTCTTCCATCGGTCATACATTGCGTTCATAATAGACAAGCACATGAGCAACAATGACACATTAACAACAGCAACAACAACAAAAGTGATTTCAACTTGACACTACGGACACTTCAGAGACATGTTGTTATCGTATACGTTTTAAGACTATTACTGCTAACTTACATGCCGTAGTGCCATTGTGTGACGTTGCTTAACTGCCGTTTCTTTTGACTGCTTCTTCCGTTCTCAGCTTGCTTCCCTTCTACTGCTGGTGTAGCGTCCATGATGAAGGCGACAATTGATTCTTATATATATATATATATATATATATATATATACGCATATGTGAATCTGTGTTTTTATACGAATGCATGCGAGATTATGTCGCGACTCAGTATCACGGATGGCACAGTGTTTGGGCTACATCACAACGCGGACGGGTGTGACGGCGAAGACGTTGAAGAAGATGACAACGCCAACATTAATAGTCCGTGTAGACGTGTACAGTTGTAGCACTGCGGCCAATGGAAGTTGAAGCTGTTGAAGAGCTTAGTAACAACGTGGGAGCGCTTGTGTGCAGCGCTTCCATGCCACCGCCGCTGCTGCTGCTGCATAAGATTGTTCTGTGCACGTCTACAGAATACCGTTTGCATGGCGCTGGCCATTCCCGAGCTCGTAGCCCACAATCACCGTGGTCCCACCGATTCTCTCGACGGCCGCAGCGGCTCTCATCTACATGTGAGCACCATCGTTGTATGTCTCATCGCGTCTCCTGGAGAGTCTCCTCCTCATCGCCATCTTAGAAGCTGCGCTGGTTTGCGCCTCGCCTCTATCGCCTGTAGAGAGCAGAGAGCCTTTTCCTTTGAACAAGACACGCCGCCGCTGATGAACAAACACCACCAAGATTACCAAGAATACAACTTCGTCAATTATGACAAAGTAAACGACGACAACCCCCCACCAGCCTCAGTTTAATTACGACTAGGTCCACCATCATCACCGCCATCCATTCATTCACTTAACGTAGGATGATGACGCTGATGATGGCCCAGACGAGGTGGGGGACGAGCGCCACCTCGCCGACAAAAATGTATACTTAACGGCCGAACTCTACGGCTCCATGTCCCCATGATTAATATTTCGACTCAGCCGTTGCTTTGGCCGTTGCTGGCGTTGTGCAGTCTCACACGCGGCAATCCAGTACTCGTTTAATTGGAACCAGTACTTTGTGTAAGCAGGCATATATGTTAGGTAGCATAAAATTCCACGTTGATCATCGATGGCACTGAGAATTCACTTCGAGAAGTAAAGTTCAGACGGGCAAGATTCATTGCGATTTAGACGTAGCCGCTTGCGATATTTAGACTGCGGCTGATATGACACTTGCATTGCAACGAGCAACATTACACGGGTTAGTAGTATTCGTTTCTCAACAGTATTTGAATTGCTCCTGAAGCACTAGAATATATTGCAATCGCGTTGATGGCGTTTCCTGTAAGGGCTTGTTTAATTATGAAGATGTATGTTTGCATTTCTTCCAGTTGCGTTTTACTTTGATGAAAAGCTCCAGTTCGTTTTTTCATGCCAAGACGCTCGCCACGAGTTTCACTCTTTGGCCTCGTTTGCGGTTACTAATATTTAAAAAAAACGAGGTGACATAAGCGCATGCGCTGGATACATATGTCTACGGGTCATGTGCCATGGCAGCGAACCAGTAGAAAAGAAAACCCACTACACACTCTCATACGTTCTGAGTGAAGGAAGTCGCCTGAGTCTTTGCGCGACACGTTGGGGAGGGCATTGGGCATTGAGGGCCGCGGGCTACTTTAGCACCCCAGAAGCCAGCCTGAACCTACCGGAGCAGGCCATGCCATGAAAAAACTGGCCGTGCCGTCGTCAAGCATGGTGGCGTGGTGCATTCGCTTGCGCCTCGCGACCAGAGGAAACACATAGGTGCGCGGGTTTGAGCCCCACCGCTGCACATTTGTATTTATCGGGGTCCGTCTATGAAGCAATGCAAAAAGCACTACTGTGGACGTTAAATCTTAGCACGACCAGCCCCAAAAAGGCCGTGCCGCCCCAGGCCGGCCGAGATAAATAAGATAGACAAATTGCAAAGTACCCTGCCAAATCATACCAACTTTAGTACACAGTGGCTTTTAAAGCAATAAGCGCTTTAAGCCCTTTGAGATGCCAAAGCTTATTGGCCAAGCTAGGTGAAAAACTGAACATCTGCACATTTGTATTTATCGGGGTCCGTCTATAAAGCAATGCAAAAAGCACTACTGTGGACGTTAAATCTTAGCACGACCAGCCCCAAAAAGGCCGTGCCGCCCCAGGCCGACCGAGATAAATAAGATAGACAAATCTGCAAAGTACCCTGCCAAATCATACCAGCTTTAGTACACAATGATTTTGAAACAATAAGCGCTTCAAGCTCTTTGAGATGCCAAAGCTTATTGGCCAAGCTAGGTGAAAAGCTGAACATCTCGGCAGGGGACAAGAACTTTCCAGTCCTTAGTTAGAAGCTTTTAATTTAGATAAGATGCAAACAGATGTTTATCGAGACACAATCAAGGCAAGTGAAATAGCCACTCAGACAGGAACAACAACATTGGATGATTCTACGTTGAAAATTTTGCTTAAGTCGTACATTTTGAAGGGGGTTGTTTTAAGTTATAGACTGTACTTCGTCTCCTACGGGCTTGGAGTCGTCGTGAAACATATTTTCAATGCACCGAAGGCCCTATCTCACTGTATGTGGTCATTGCCAAGCACTAGCTAGCGCTGGAATAGATAATTTTCCAACAACAGTCAAACCCATCGTAACTTCCAATAAGGAATTCACTGTGGCTGAGCCCTGGCAGCTGTCGAGGACATTTTTCGGTAGCGCCTGTTAGGGTCAGGCTGATTATCTTGGAAGCCCGCCTAATCGATCATAGACAAGAGAACAGATCACTGCGCCCCATCGCCTGCTATACCACCCTGCGCAGGCTTGCAGCCAAAATCGCCTAGAAAGAGAAATAGTTGGCCATCGAATCCGCCCTGGGCGGCTTGAATCAGCTGGGGTACCACAAGGAGGCCGCTGTCTACGTAACATGGGCTTTTCTCAAGTCTCAGCGGTTCTAGTCAAAAACCGGGCTTCCGTAGGGGTCACCTCTTACGATTTACGAACGCAACTAATTTTTTCACTTCTTCCGCCACTCCGAGCTCTCCCACCTACTCATTGAAAATAGATGATAAACCATACCGCTGGAAGTCAGCGGTCATGCTGAAACACTGTTGGGGAAACCCTAGATATCTCAACATCTTCGGCCCTCGGTAAATTGAAGATATACCTCGCGGTGAATTTCGAGCTCGAGTTGGGGGACGGAGGAAAGTCTAGACTAAAAAAACAACCTCCTTAAAAATGTTGTAATTCTTGGTATACTACAGAATGCTCAGCAAAGGTTTCCACTGCATTTACAAGGAGGAGGTCTAACGCGTCTCTTAGGCTATCGTACCTCCGCCACGACAACCTGCCAGCGTACAGGGAAAACAACACTGAGACTTTTCTAGCCGTATCTGGAGTCACGCTCATGAAGAACCATAGCCTAATCGCCTAACTTGGCATTGTGCGATACTTTCCCCTTTCCGAAGACAACGTTGATAAGAAGACGTTCCACGCGAGTCGATGCTTGAAGCTATTGAGGTGAAGCTAGAAGACATTAAAAGACTCGATTTAGAGGTGTGCACCACTGCACGCATCCATTGCCTCGACAAATGTATATACACCGTCTCACTTAATTAAAGAAATTAACTTAATATCCCAAAACAAAGGTAATTTGTTTGTTGTATTATGTACTGTATCGAATATTCGAAAGCTAGCTTTTGCGTAGGGGAAGTGCAATTGATTCGTAGATGTTTGTTTGCAATCGATTTATCTGTCCTTACCGCTAAACGCTCCAGCTATACATACTGGACATTTTTTAAGATATGCAGATACGGGTTAGCATTTAGGACATATCTTAACATTTTTTAACGCCCTGACAACCACATTTTAGACGCTCGTAATGAGCTAAGTTGCCTGTGGCAGGATATCGTCTAAATACACCTATCGTCATCGCATCCTCGTACCGGATTTATATAGGCTTTCTTCAGCAGAGATATGTGGTAACATGGTAATGACAATCACGTCCAACAAATACAACCAGCAAGGCCGGGATTCGAACTTGCGATTGTGTTGCTAATCATAATTACCATGGCAACGCCCCATTTCGATCGGTGCGGTAGCCGCCGAAGTCACCGCCGCTACTAAATCAACTAATATCCAATAAGAATGAAACTTAATTGTTTGCGTGCTCTTAATAAGAATATAAAATTTGAATTGGTAGGCGGCGTTATACTTTCCAGAGAACAAAGCATTGCATTATAATACTAGTCAAATAGTGATGATAATGGCAGACGCTTGCCGCAATTATTTGTATTAATTATACACATAAACATATTTTTGCGAGGAAACAACCAAGGCTGGGTCTGAGAAAAACAATTTTGGCCTGACAATTTTTATTAAAAAAACTTCCTACAAATATAGTCGTACACACTGTCATGTCTATAGCCACGATACAGGTTTCTGCAAAACAATGAAGTACCTGGTAGGTGATAAATAATTAGTCAGTTGGTAGTAACTCTAAGGTATGTTATCTTACACAAAAATAGTCAGATATATATGTTTGTTTTTAAGACACTCATCAGTGTAATGCGGTGATTATTTACATATTCTGGCTAGTGTTTTGGCTTTGCTCGGCACGAAACCACTCTAATATAATAGCAGAGTCTCTAGTGCAATACAGCATCAAACAACGTGTGTGTTTTTTTTTATAAAACGTATACGAAAATGGCTGTTTGCCGGCGCTAGTGGCCAGTCCTTCTTTTCCGATGAAGCCAATGCACACCTTAATAGTTATGCGAATAGGCAAAACTTTAGCATTTGAGGCTCTTAAAATTCAAGAATGAACAATGAGCACTACACATGCATAGTCAGTATTTGGTGCGGATTTAGAGCAGTGTTTGGAGCAGTTTTGGTGTTATTGGTTCTTACTTCTTCATCGAGAACGACCGTGAAAAGACGAGCCACCGGCAGCGAGCTATACCGCGACATGAAAAACTTTTATAGCTGAAATTGGACGGATTGAATGTGGAAGACAAGCGTGTGCCTCAACGAGATGAGTGTACAAGTCACCGAGTGGGAGCAACAATCAAGCTGCTCTGCATAAAATGTCTGAGCTGCGTTATCTCCTTAAGAGTAGACATTGACTCGTAAGCCAGATCCCCGCATTTTAACCCCTTGAACCTCTTTTTTATAGGGTTTTATACATGACCGCGTCTTACGGGGATGTCCCGAATTAGTCCCTAACCTGAAAGACAAAACTATGCCAACACGGTAAGCCACTGCTTGCATGTGGCAGGATGTCGTTTGTCATGGATACGGTCTTCCATACATAATTCTAAAAATCTCATATTTACCGTCAACTAAAAAATAAGTTCAGGACTTTTTCCTTTTTTCATCAAGACGCCAGCGCTACATTGCCAACCCGTTAGGTGTAGCATATTACACTCTTAAACCCTAGAGAGATTCGCGAAACATTTCTAGAGCAACAATTTGCCTGTTGTTACGACTACAATTTGTACTGACGGTAAACACAACCGTCTTGGAAGCAAACCACAAGCGAAGAAACCAAATATTGCAGAGAATCGCAATATCTGCCGAAACGACTACCAGCAAGCGCTGGGAAAGACCGTCTCGTTTCTCATGACGTTTACTGTTTTCATAAAATGCATTGTGTATTGTTGCATTTACTGTGTGCATACCACACACACGAACATATATGGTTTGAGAAACGCAGCTGAGCAGTATCTTTATCGACCTATGCTTAAAAAGCCTCTGTACATATGTTTGCGTCTACAATGTATGAAAACACGTTTTTTGGACTTATTTGGCATATTCTTCACCTGGGCGAGTCGCCCAGTGCAAACTCCTACGACGAGAGATCTCGACTGAAGCGAAGGTTCACGCCATTAGCTGGCAGTACTTCTCAAATGCGCGTTCCGTAAGTGCTTTAGGGGAAATAAAGGGAAATAGAAAGGCTAAGGCTCCTCAACGAATTCGGATTTTTTTCTTCTTAAAAGCCTCCACATTGGGATGGCATTCAATACTTTATGCAACGGAAGAGTGTTTACGGTTTTTTTTAGTTGGCTTATAATAATAGATATATAAAAACAGAGGGCGAATACAGCAACTCTACTTGGCAGACAAACAGAATAAAAATCTGTTGTTAGTGTCCGATCGATGATTTCCACGAGTTCCCTCACGACGAATGCATATTTATGAGATTTCAAACAATAGATCGAAATCACGTGGTTCGTTTACTAGCGAATGGCGGACAGAGTATTAGTCCTTATGTAGCTACTTGTTTTGATTTTCTTTCGCAATTTATTTGAACTTGTGCAAAACCGTGGTGCAAATTAAGAGTGGAACACACCAGCTGGTGGAAGCCGTACACAATATCTACTTTGTGTGAGCCATACGTGCATGCCATTCCGTTTTAAAGGTTCCTGGTGACTTTAAATTGTCACAATATGGCAGTTTGTTCCCTACACAGTTTCCCACTCTAACGTGCTATTGTTCTCGTGGTAACATATCAAGAATTCATGTCCGCTATCTTGTGTTCAGAGGATATGAGGGTATCTTAGGCAAAATGTATTGCCTACGAGTTTCAGCTGCCTACTTTACGCAAGCTTGTTACTAACGAGATTAACAGCTACAACTGTATATAGGATCGTTTGCGTAATTGATAATCGCTCCATTCACCTATTCGATTTAGAAAGTCGGCAATCAACAAGACAAATTCAAGTGAGCTGAGGTCGTCATACCATGCAAACCCTGTGTGTTTGCCTACAAAATTGTATCATGTTCAGTTATATCGTGGTCTAACGTAATGTTGTTCTCATATTTAGCTTTATTAACCCTGGAATCGTAATGAATATACGTATATGTAATTGTGTGCCTTTTCTCTACGCGCAATATTTTGAACTAGCTATCCGTTGATAAAGCTAAAAGTTAGTGACATTATGTTGTTTGTTTGAAGTATATCTCGATAAATCGAATTTGTTTAGAGCTTTTGCTATCACATGCTGATGATCTGAAGGTTGCAGTATAACTTGATCTATGCAACGAATCACCGCATCTACTCTTTGCAGTTATTTATTGCATTTATTGAAATTAATATATTCATGTCGCACCAACTTACCGAGAAAGTCAGTCAATTTGATTAGCTCACAATTTCAGATGTTTGTGTGAGTAATTTATTTTCTAAACGCAAACGCTACGGTATCGCTGAGGCACGCGGGGAACGTTACCGGCACCACCATTTTCGATGACTAAGATGCTCGAAGCTGTACTAATTAATGCAAATTTGATGGCTTGCAAGTAACGCCGACGTCGAAAAAATTTTGCACAGTTCTCAGAGTTAACACATAGTTGAAGTTCAAGAAAAATTGGCCCAAATACATCCACTGGTCATAAAATAAAATTCGTTTTTTTGTCACTAGAACAACGTGCGACACGTGCACAAATCATTCTCGCCTACAAAATTGGCAAGTTAGGTTGGAAATTTCCCTGCTCCTTGCTCTTTAAGATTGCCTCCCTTGACCAGTAGCTGAGAGTCGTCTTAATCGTAAGAAGGCGCAATTTTGTAAGAGATGCATAGATAGCAACACTTATTCTAAAGCCAGAAGTGAGCCCTTTTAGAAAAAAAAAATATACTTGCATACGCATGTGTATGAGATAGCGTATATTTTAGCTTTTCTACCTGCAAATTGCGACCACATAAACTACAACGGACCTACATAGGTTTACCGGTACTTTGACTTGCGAAAGCGCCCCGACATCCAGAGCTTAATTACTTTTCGCAGAAGCGGCATATTTTCGGCTGTTTCACGAGCCGAAGAATCTCCCATTCCCAGGATTCCAGCGTCTCTGAAAGAGCAAGCGACTGCTGTGTACTTCAATTCGTCGTCCGAGTTAAAGCGCCTCTGTTTCAGATGTTTTTTTTTTATCTCCGACATATCCGTACTATAGAACATGCACTGGAAATAGTTGACTGGTAAAAGGAAAATGGAAAGGATATTGCAAATGTTTATGGGACGAGTACTTTGTGCTTCTAAAGGTCTGCCCATTACAAAAACCCTGCACGATTATAAAGAAAACAGGCTAGAAAGAAACAGTGTGCTTTACTATACGTAGCAAGAGTCTAACATAAAATTATGCTGATACCTTGGAGGAGAGCGCGTGCTGACCGGAATCGAGTGCTTACAAAATGCGTTGACTTAAAAGAGACTTTTTGCAATTCCCGTAAATCTACTAACTGTACGTCTTGTGCGCAATCTTCAAGCGATAATTACTCCAAAATGCTTGCGTTTTTAAGCAAAGTATTGTGACTGTAAACAAGTTATTTGATGCGGCACAACATGGTTTTGCGCCTCGTTACGCAGCAACACAGCCAACAAACACTTCTATTGTATTTACTTTGAGCAGAAAAACACTTTCGATAGAGTTGACCACAAGACCGTAGTCAACAAAGTAAGAGCGCTCGAGGTCCATCCACAGAGCTGTAAATAGTTTGCAGAGTTTTTACGCAACCGGACTTCCCGAGTCAAGTCAGGGAACACCTTAAACAAAAATTAAATTTTTTTCAAGGAGGTTGTTTTAAACCTTAAGCTGCCTGCGTTCAGTCTGGCGTACCGCTGGGGAACCGCGTCTCTACGCTTTTGAACACCAGTTTTGTTCTAGATATATATATATATATATATATTTTTTTTTTTAAATATTTTCCGTAAGGCAATTGCCCGTGTACGGGTTGTTCATGTCATGGCTAATTTTAATCCACTCCGGCATTTACCTTGTCTAAATTGGAAACCATGCAAACCAATTTAAGAGTGGCCGGTCTGGGTCTCGAACCCGGTCCTCCCGAATGCAAGGCAAAGGCTTTGCCACTAAGCCATCTTGCTCGGTGTGCTCGGATATGAAAATCTATATACTATCTAGTGTTAAACATCTCTTACTCAGAAGATCTTAAAATATATAGAACACTTGACTTCTCATTAGCGCACACAGCACTGCAGTCTGTTTTATACGATGTCAACCGGTAGTGCATTAAGAACGGTATGCAATTCTCCGTTCATAAATGTCTTGTCTTAAAACAAGGCTCCTCCGAGCTAAGCTACTTATTTAGTAGGTCAACATTGCCAACGGCCAATGTGACGCGGGATTTGGAGTCTTAATCTCGACGGACGTCACCTTGAAATATATATATATATACATGCTCCCAGCAGTGTGCTGTGTTTTGCATGTAGCTTCGTGAAAAAGAACTCGTATGATTGGACCCAGTGTCTCATACCTGTGTGGTGGTTGTAACCCATGTGAAGTGCTCAGCACCGCGCATCGATGTTGGGGCGGACATCGCACCAGATTAATCGGCGCCTTGGCTGTCCTGAACTGGAAGGCGCTGGCTCAAACAACGCCCTATTTCTGGAGCCCTTATTTTTAAACGCGATTAGGAGTCTCGTAGCGATAAACACAGTCTCTTGTAAGTGTCAGACCTTGGCCAAGTTATACGCAGCTTCCGGGTTTCCGTGCCTACCGGGAACAACGCAAGCACATCAGGAGTGGACGGACGAGACGACGAAGCCGACGGCACCGCACAAAGTGGCCCAAGGCTCCAAGCGGCAGTTCAGAACTTCCCGCCAAACACTTCCAATGCTCCTATTCCACTCTGTCGATGGGACGGTCGCTGAATTTTTCAAACTGTATCTCATTGTATGCCATCTTAAAGCGCAAACTCTAAATATATACAGGTAGTTCAACAAGTTCTTTAAAGAAACCAAGAAATTTCCAAATCTTGGTTTTAATTTTTTCTTATTCGATATACTCCCCGAGAAGCTCAATACACTTTTCCCACCGAGATTTCAGAGCATTTATACCTCTTGAGTAAAATTCCGCGTCTTTAGACTGAAAATAGGCATTGACAGCAGCCTTAACCTTTTTATTGCTGGAAATACGCTTTCCACCGAGACTATTCTTCAAATGTCCGAAGAGGAAATAATCAGAGGGGGCCAGGTAGTCTCAATGTAGTCGACCAGAATTATTCCAAATTGGTTCCAAAAAACCGTAGCCATCATCTTTCCGGCCGATGCCGTTGTCCGACCTCTTCGGAGGTCCTTCACCAGGTGCACACCATTGACGAGATGCTTCTTGGGTTTTGGGAGTGTAGTGATGCACAGCTTTCATCGACGGTTACGAATCTGCGCCAAAAATCCGACGGATTTTTCGACATCTCGGCCAAATTTCGCTGTGAAGCGGAAACACGCGCGTCTTTTTGACCTTGGTTGAGCAAATGCGGCACCCATTTTGCTCTGAGCTTTTTCATCTTCAAGTTCTCGCGCAGGATGAAATGCACACTACCCAAACTGATCCCCAAGGTCTCCGCTATCTCCCTAATGTTCACTCGCTTATCTGCGGCAACGATTTTCCGCACTTTTTCCACGTTTTCCTAATCAGTTACCGTTTTTGGGCGTCCTGAACGTAGTTCATCCTCGATGCTCCTGCGACCTCTTCTTAACTCATTAATCCAGTTGGAAACAGTGGCAAAACATGGCGCAAAGTCACCGTACACCTCGTCTAACTCAATTTTTACTTGGGTCGCATTCCAACCTTTGAAATAGAAATGCTTGATAACTACTCGAAACTCTTTTTTTCTTTTAAAATCACACCGACACGTTGCACGGGAAAAGCGATCAAACGAAATCGCAACGGCCAATCACCATAACATTTTGCCTGCTAGCAGTCGAAAAGTTGCCGTTTCCAATAGCGGTAAAAGCGCGCCAAAATTCGAATTCTGAAAAGCTCACTTTAAGAACCTGTTGAACTACCTGTATATATATATATATATATATATATATATATATATATATATATATATATATATATATATATATATATATATATATATAACTAAATGCATACTCGTACTATCGTTCTAGTGGAGTCAGGGTAAATGTATCTGTGCATTGAAAAAAAAATTATATATATATATGTAATTTTTTTCAATGCACAGATACTTCTACCCTGACACCACTCTAACGATAGTACGAGTATCCATAAAGAGAAAAAGAGGGAGAGAGAGAAAATGGAGGGCAACTTTGAGAAATCGCGAAGCTTTATTACTCTTAAACAGACGATCAAGTGCAGAGCGACAAGGTGGCACACAGCGTGGTGTACTTTGGTGGCACACAGCGACCGTGGACAATTGGCATGTGACCCGCTGTTGAGAGAGAGAGAGAGTTTAGCAGCTTTACACATCGAGAGGTGGCCGATCTTCGTAACTGAATTCGCTACCGCTGCTGCCGCTGCAGCTGGACCCACGACGGTGAGCCTCAAAATGTCGCGTCGCAGCTGATCCGACGTATTACTTACGCACTATCTTGGATCCAACTTTTCGCTGCCAAAAAGCCGGCAGCAGATCGGACACTAGCTAGCGAACACAAACTCGACACAAATAGCTAGACCTAAGCGAAGCGAAGAAAAAGCAGATTCAGAAGCAAACAGCAATCGTTAGGGTCGAAGATAAACACTGGTTTAGATGGCGATAACCGGCGAGAACCGTCAGAGAGAAAAAGCAGAGAAAATCGTGTGCGTTTGTTGATATACAACACCGAGCCAGCAGGATAACGGGAAACGGACGCCAATACAATTACGTACATCAAAATGTATATTATATGTATTTATATATATATCCCTTATTGATATCTGATTTTCATCTACATTTTTTAAAAGTTTCAACGAGTGTTTTGTTTTTACCGCAATAATAATAATAATAATAATAATAATAATAATATAAATTACCAATACTGAATTAAAAGAAAAAATATTTAGAATGACGCCAATATTGATGGTAATTACAATATTATTAATAAAGCTGATATCGACAAAAACAAGAAAAAGTGGAGCGACTACGTTGCCAGTACTCTGACTCAACTTATAGTACTGGCAACGTAATCTCAACAAGGCGACAATTAAAAAGGCTTCTCTTCTAATAATAGTAAAAGCTAACAGCCACAACAACAACAAAAATAACTGCACAAACGCTAAACAACAACAATTACTACTAAAAGTACTCGGGTGGTTAAAGAATTGAGTAAGGAGTGGTGTCGACAAAGTGCTACGCAGGAGGAGGCATCCAGATTGCAATTGATGTCCTTATTTCCCCGCACACTGGCCCAACTGCCGGCCACTTACTGCCTGTTTTGTAGTGTCTTTTTTGCTCTCGGGGTTTGTTTTATTGGTAACAACACTTAACAGACTTGATTCCGAAGCAAATCTATGTGAAAATAATAACAGCAATCGCTTAGCATTCCACTTCACTTTACAAATAGCTGAATATATATATATATATATTTTTGCAGATCTGTCTGGGCAACTAGCTATCTTCAATCTACAAGCTACCTATCTTCGATTGTGATTATGCTGCATCAATTATTGTACCAAAGCCGGCAGAGTCAAATTTCTAACCCACTCGCGTTTTAGTGTTGTCTGGTCATGGTTGATATATATATATATATATATATATATATTACTTTATTGCATGTTAACAATGTTACAGTTGTGAGGTCTGAAAGTCTATATATATATATGCATATTTAATTTTTATAATATTGGTGCAATCCAAAGGCTCACGATATAGTGCGCCAATCCATTTAGTTATCAAGAGAATCACATACCAGAGATGCGATAAGGCAAACGGCTCGACGTACTTGATTGACTTCTAGTGCAAATTGAAATTTCTGAATTTCTTGTCTATATGTATATATATATATATACATGTATATATATATATATATATATATATATATATATATATATATATATATATATATATACATGTATATATATATATATATATATACAGTTCCGTGTCTCTTACGGTACTCATCTACTGTGACGAGCATTTTCACTTTAGACATCAATAAACTCTGACGCTTATGAGGGGTAAATCGAAGTCGTTTATACCGATACGCTCGGGGCAAACTAAATCAAATGGGCGATAACAGCAATATTATTGTAGTACTGTAATATTGCAAAAGCTGTGGCTGCTACCTAACGGTTAGACAGTATGGCCAGTGCATTTAAAATTAGCATCGAACATAACATCTAAGTTTTTTTTAGAAAAACGCTACCGCCAAAGGTGTAGTATACGCCAGATCGGCGGCATTGATTTCATCGGCATTGATGAAAGCAAACTTATGAAGTGAGATTGTTCTGTTGCTGTTTTCGGACAATTGCGGTTTGCAGTATTGCCTTGTCACCCCCGAATTTTACAAATACGTTTTGGAATAGCCTTTTTCGAATTGTGCCATAGTATCAAACTTCGCAGCGCACCTAACATATATAGTCTTGAAAACCACCCGACGTAGCACGACTGGACCTAGAAGTGATGCTTCAATCCCTTAGTCAGAAACGGCAATTCTTAGATAGCATGGTGCATGCGAAGACATAATACTCGTAGTGCTTACAATTTTTGCAATAACCAATGCATAATCTACCCGTTCAAAAGTACCACGTAAGTAGTGAAAATAAGTTGAACTCGTTTTTTCGCCGGGATTTTTTGAAATTGCCGAATTGGAACAACGCGCTCTCTGTGCGGGGTCGAACAGGCTAGAGGTTTCCATGTGTCATTAGGATCTCCAGCCAACAAAAGGTTGGATGAGTTGCGTTCATGGTAACAATCCCTTTCTGGTAAATGTCCATGGCTATTTGGGTCTAGAACCACTAAAATATTAATAGAATTTGTCAACCATATTTTATTTCAACGGAGTCCTAGGCTATACGATGATAATGATGAAGATGAGCGGGAATAGAAGATGATCCCGCTAACCGCTACGCTAGCAAGGTGTAGCATTAGACTCCTAAAATGCTATGTATACGTACTCCCTGACGTTAAACGATCTTGAGAATAATAAAGACTCAGCTCGCATATCGGCTAGCTAACGAAAAATATGCTTTACTATATGTTATACGGAAAATATATGGGCTGACCGAACATAATGTTGGCCGACAAAGGTTTCTGTCTTTTCGGAATCCCCCACTAATAGTTTACCGACAGTCTCTTGCCAGTTTGCTCATTATTAAGCCAAGACAGCTCAATCGGTACACCTAGGTTGACTGGGTCCGGGGTATTAACCAGTCGGTCGGGAATCAATGCACAGACGTTATGGAGTAAGCCCTAACAGCCTTTGAGTGAACCATGACAATATTAATTTGTTGCCATATAATCTATATCCTTGCCTCCCATGGCCCAACGTGCCTAGAGGCGAATGTTACTATAGAGAGTTTACACATCTGACTAACTCTCAATTTGCGCTGAAGGTGCCGCACAGTACGCGTAACTGGCGCACCGCATGCCAATGACAGTACGAGAGTCATAGTTAGCCCCGCAATTGCAGTTACTACCCACTTTATTTTACTTGTATCCTTCAAGAAACCTCTTCCGTCGTTAATATTTAGGCAACAATCTTTGGACACGGTAGTCAACGAGTGAGATCGCACGTCAAATTTCACCTGAAGGTGACACTTAATAGTGTGGAAGCCGTCTGGCTTTTACACGTTGTATGTTACTGAGCGGAGAAAATGTACTTTAATCGTTAGGTATGTGTGCCTTAAAGAGGTGCAGTAACAGATTTTTAAGTTTTCAGGCGCTGACTCTGGATGCACTGGGCTGATCTGAAGAAAACAGTATACCGATCCGGGCATGCAAAAGTGACATTGATGTTTACAAAGTCTGTCTTTCCATTGGGTCTACATAAAAGTTTTTCGGTTTTTTAGTGATTCTCTACGGACAAAACCGAAAAAACTTTTTTGTAGCCCTATATTATAAGTCATGTGCCATCCTGAAACGCACGAATAAGACATACGAATTTAAAAGGATCATGCCACGTGATCAGATATCATCGGGGCAGGAGTCGCGGGCAGTCTAGACAAGCGGAATACCAGGTTTTCTGGGTTAGTATATACAAGGTCTGGTGAGTCAGTGAATTAAGTGAGCAGAAGTTTGTGAAAGTGTGGTGCTCCGTAAATTTGTTAAACGTTAGACCAGTCTATACCGGAAAGATAACCGTATCAACATAATCATATTGAAGCGTCACACTAGCAAAGCTTATCTAAAGCATTGCACAGAGTGCTCATCTTGTGTGCTAAATCAGCGGTAGAGCCAGTTAAGATTAAGTAATTGCGAATTCGCTTTTACGGTTGTGTCTGTTTACAGACTAATATGGACTACAACAACTTCTACAGAGGCACCACTGATTGAGATCTCGAATTTGTTTTTCTTTTTGTATAATAGACGTCGCCACCATTACTTCTGTACACATGCTTACGACAGGAAACATTTTAATTACCGCCGAGTGTGAATCTAGGCTTGATGAGAGCCAGTCTATAGCACAGACGTTACAGGCAAGCATGACGTTCCTGTCGTGAACTACACAAAACTACTGTAAAGTATCATAGTCTTGCTTTTACTTTGAGATCGCTCGCATTGAACGATAAACATAGGACAAATGGTTTCTTCACATTTCTGGTATTACGCTTTCTCCCTTCAAAGACTGGCGTTAGGCTTTCTCTTTTCGCAGTCAGGCATTAAGTTTTTTTTTCTGTTAAATAGGAAAATAATTCCCGACTTCTAAAGTTAGGCACAAGCCATTGCTGAGTCCGTATCCTCGTCGTCATGGCCACACAGGGTAGCCGCACAGGAGAAGTAGCGTGTCGCGACTGTCGTTGACATGTACAATAGTCAGAGCGTGATCCCTCGTCATTCACCTCCATTCATGTTTCCTCGGAGGCTTACGGTCTTAATGTATTTTTAACACACATGCGGTAAGCGGTGAATGCCCTCTACTGGAACTTTGTACGAGCTTAGCAAAGGCATTCTTGTATTTTAAAATCATACAGAGTTATTGACGCCTCGGGAGAAGGCGCAACTGAGCGAAAATGCTGTGCGAGCATGCTGTTGTTTTGCGTTTACGTGCATACATTAAACACTCCACATTAAATAACTTCAGTGTGTCAATGCAGCAGCCTCCTTGAAAACAATTATTTTAATTCTCCTTTACCTTTCTCTCGGCTTTCGTGCAACGAGGCCTTAAGTGCATGCACATTTTTAATCCGAGTGCGTAGAAGCTTATTTGTAGCAAAAACGTCAGCACCGTCGACGTCTACAAATATCAGATAGTCGGAAGGTCAAGTACAGATTCAGCTGCATTTAGCATCTTGGCAGAGATTGCAGTTACGTGCAGCTACGCGCTCACACTTGCTCATCTTAAAAAAAAATACTATTTTACAAGCAGAATGATCGGGAGAGGGGGTACTCAATAACAATACAGACAAAAATAATAGTTCTCGTAAAATACTAAACACTTGCTACTTAGTGGCCGAAGCAGAAGACAATTATTTTACTATTTGTTTTTGCAAACTAAACTGGCACCTGACATTTAATCTAAAAGCAAATCATCATATATATATATATATATATATATATATATATATATATATATATATTAGTTTTCGTTTCAATTTTTACATATATGCGCACGTTCGCGAAAGTTCTCCGATTGTGGAGATGCAAAGTCGTGGGTTATAGCAGTGGCAACATTGCTTGCAACCTGAGCTGAGCGTCCAAATGCTTCTTTAAAGTGCGTTTATACTGTATGTCATGTAGCTGTAATATGAGCAAAACCGAAAATAATTTGTTGAGTTTCCTTCTACAGTTTCCTGCATACTTTTGAGCTTTTTAGTATTTCTAATATGATTTATTATTTTACCCAACGTGTATTGATCACCCTTCATGACATTGCAATTTTGGCCTTCTTAGAGCCAGACAATCTCTCGACGAAAACGAGACATTCAATAAGAAGATATGTAGCTCCCCATAGAACCACCACAATAATAATAATAATAATAATAATAACAGCAACACGCTGATCACACTCGCCAATAGCAACACACGACGGTGAACGCCGTTTTCTAACCGACCACGGCGGACCGAAGACAAGAGAACCGCACAAGAAGGAATGCGAGAGCGATAACACGGTGTTCTTTTATCGACATAAATCTCGCGAAGCGCCAATAGATAATCGTTAAACGACAAATGCCACTCTTTACAACAGTTGCTGGCCGAAACAACAAGTTGTCCGGACCTAACCGCACGCGCTCTATCAGCACGTGTCCGATATATTGTATACACGGTTCGCTAAGATCACATTATAGGTGTTTCCAGATAATCTTACATATATGTATATCGCACAACAAACACTTTCGACCTTTACAAACTCAACGAATCATCTAATCAGAGTGCTACTTACGGTTTTGTGCTTCACAGGACGGATTTTCCTGTAGCGGTATGAGATTGTGAAGCAGATGCCACAGGATCACGGCACCCCCGTCACTATCCAACACATATCGGAAATATTCGAACTCGACCTCGTTGAATGCAATGTGTATGCGCAACAAGCGTTGTTTGTGCCAAGGGCGACTGGAGATAGAGGTCATATGTGCTTAACGGCGCAGTGCACAACGAATTGACGATGCGCACATATGTGAGCTGTACGCTGAGATGTTCGTTTGCGGGTAAGCAACCCGGAGCTGCGGGTAAGCAACACAATTTTTCAAGTGGGCTCAACTCTACAATAAAGCGGCGACACGCTGGTGAAAGTTGCCCTAGCTAGGACACCAATTGGGCTGGTCTGGGGAGCGTGTTTGTTGTCTAGAACGGTTTGTTGGAACAACCCCTAATCTAGCGCCGCGAAGTTTTATATATTCAGCTTCAGGGAGAGAAGTAAGCAGATCAAAAACAAAAATTGCTAAAACGTAATAATAATTGCTAGTTAAAAACGTGAACTGACTGTTTGCCAGCGTTTTACGTATTTTTCCTTTGTAAGGGAGTTGAGGGTTTAAATAACAATTACGTACGACTGAGTAAAAGTAAAACAGGACTTGGATAGCTTCTTAACGTAGTCACGCTCAGACTGCGTGGGACTTAGCCATTTCAGCGGCAAGCGCTTGTCAAGACTCGAGCCGTAGGATTAAGTCAATACCCCGTGAAACCCTACGTATATACACGACAATATCATATGTAGGTTTAAGATAATAAGAACCGGGATCCTTAACGCACAAAAATAACTGCAGCAATATTAATAGTGCTTAGCAAAAAACACCGCTAGTTATTAAAGTCAGCAGGTTCGGGTGCTGCAGCAACTCTGCTTCCATACCTTCTCCTCCCTGCTTTTTTCATGCTGTATATAATAATAATAATAATAATAATAATAATAATAATAATAATAATAATAATAATAATAATAATAATAATAATAATAATAATAATAATAATAATAATAATAATAATAATAACCAATCAGCAAGGGAACCGAAGCATTTCTCAAAGATTTGAGTAAGCGAATTCAGGAGGTCACAGGCGACCAAAGAGAGGGTCAATTCTTGAGGCAAGCGTTGTCTTTGGCCGTTTGCAGAGGAAACGCGGCATGTATTTTAGGCGCCATGGAGTGAAATAATTATTTAAAGAATTTGCAATAATACGTTCAGACCTCACAATTGTAACATTATTTAACATGTAATAAATAATAATAATAATAATAATAATAATAATAATAATAATAATAATAATAATAATAATAATAATAATATAAAACTAGAGAACACGGAACCGTAAACGCACATGTGAGTCAGCGAAGCACTGCATCACTGATTCTTAGAGACTGGGGAACTACATTGTTCCTTATGGCCTAATGCATGATGACGTTCAAACGTGGTACGCTCCGTCGAGCTAACCACAGGCTATGTTCTAATCGGATGGTGGCGTTAACTCTACGCACTGCAAGTAACAACGCTTGATAGTGTTTTGCTGTCCTTCGTTTATAGTAACAATATAGTAACCACAACAACAACAATAATAATAGTAGTAGTAGTAGTAAGAACTAGCAAAAGTGGTGGCCGCTAACATACGCAAAATAAGGGTGTTTGCGAATGAAGAAGGAACAGTCCTCAATATTTCCCAATAAGAGGGCATAATGGTTGGGGGACACAGAACCATTGATGCTGCTATGTTAACCATTTATGTTGCCGACCGAGTTAGAGCTCCTCAGGGCTCCGTTTAGTCCTCAGAGTATTTTCAAGACCTTAATCAATAAACGCTACGCGTTGCTTCAGACACGACCTTGCTTTTTGGCTATGCACCAACAAGCGGCACTATGCCTTTGGAGATATAGTTTAAGCTCCCTGAAATTCAACTTGACTCTGCGCACCTCACCGACAAGGCCATATCCCGTCGCCCTGCAAGCATACGACGACTCTACGAGGTACATACTGAGTCAAGTCCTTAACATTGACTTGACGACAGTATGCAGCAGAGAGCAAGCCTCTACATAAAATAAGTGGACTGGGTATTCGATCAAGATCATAATTGGCCCCCATATGTTACGCAGCATTACTATTCGAATTTGGCCAGCTGGCGGAGACGGTAGTGGCAGAGACCTAAGTACTCATCACCACATAGCTGAGCAAGAGGCAAAGTCACTAGTCTAAATGAGGTTGTATCCAGGTCCTTAGGAAAGAACATACAACGCAGGGTGTGCTAGACAACTACAGATGCAAACTCATAACCCTTGAGATCATCAAAAGCCTTGAGTCTCTTTCAATCGGCGGACCGATATGCACACCACACATTTGCAAGGCCTGTGGAAAACCAGTCGAACATGATAACCTTCCCCCATTAAACTGCATCAAGAGCCAGGGCCGGGCTCCTAGGCACACCGAAATGCACTAGTTCAAAGAGCTCTCCTGGGAGAGAGTGGGAAAACCTGCCATGCTGGAACCTAGACTGGGACTTCATGACGATAAAAGGCCCGACGGTGTCACCATCCCGTCGTGAAATAAAGACAATTGCTTGGTTTGGGATGCGATAGTCTCCTGGACAACCGCACCGCCCTATTTGTGCCACAGCGCCGCCGAAGCGGAATGGGTTGCCGCACGCGCAGAAAAAGAAAAGTGGCGTAAATACACAAAGTTAGAGCCGATATATACGCGCCGATTGCAATAGAGACAATGGAACCGGTCAGCGGAAGCACAAGGACATTTATAAATAACTTAAGTGATCAAATACAAGCAAACATCGGGAATATGCGTGAAAGCAAGTTTCTAAGCTGCTTTTATTGGCAGTTTGCAGAGGAAATGCCGCGTCGATATTAGACGCGGTGGGCTGAAAGTAGCCGGAGTAAAACCGTGACATAACGAAGATGTATATTTACACCTCACAATTGTATTTCTCTAAAAACAACGCACTGGTTTAATGTTAGGTTAGTATTATTAGCATTGAGCCCGGTGCCGGAGTGCATTTGCGTGCACTTCGCGACCGGAGGAGACACATGGGTGCACAGGTTTAAGCCCCACCGTTGCACATTTGTATTTATAGGGTGCGTCTTACGAAGCAATGCGGAAGCAGTCCCGTGGACGTTAAATGTTGGCTGAGGGTCAGCCCGAAAAGGTTTTAAGGTAAGGTATTATTATTAGTGTTTAATTTTACAATTGTGATGAATAAGCGTTTCCAGGGTTATTAGTTAATGCCGTGTCAGGCCATGGCGTCTCTAGTAAGGAATTCCTACAAACAGCCAATTGTCTGATCTGCTTCAGAAGCATCGTTTCGCCTTATTATCAATCGTACATTTTGCAATATCCCTGAAAAATGCGGCTCCGACACGAAGTGATAGCTCCTTGACTGCCGATATACTTTCTTCACATTTCCTAATCCGCGTGTTCCGCGATCCATCCACGCCTCACAGAGCTGTGACGATTGTATGGTAAATCCGCCGTGCACGAGACAGTTACATCCCAGCGAGATTCGTAGCCCTTCCAACATCACAAGCCCAAGCAGTAGCGTAGCCTATAGAATGGCTTGCTCATTTCGATACGTACCCTTCTAAATAAATGTTAAACACCTCGTTTAGAATAACCCCAGTAGTAGTCTCAAGGTAAGTAAAGGCTGTCGGTATATATGGGGAATACAACAGAATCTCAGAGATACTTGCAACATGTGGTTAAATCTTGGTAAGCCTCCATTGCTGTGCCACCATAGACAGAGGGCCGAATGAGGGTTCGTAGTTGTCGAACGTGGGCGGATTTTTACAAGGGCTCCTCATTTCGAAACGAAAAGCCCGGAGGATTCCTCCACATATGACGGGAGCAGCTAGAACATCTAGGTTATCCTGCGTCGTGACTTATTCCGGGATGTGCTTGCGGCGTCCATCTCCACTTTGATCAGAGGAATTGCTTTGTCTTGTTTTTGTGGATTGCCTCCTATAGAAGCGTTGAGTACCAGCCAGCCCCCCCCCCTCTGTTTCTCAAAGTGTTGCAGTAAACGGACTCTGTAGATTTGACATCAGATCAGAAATGCCAAGACAAAACAACGTTGGCCCTAGTGAATCTCCCTGCTGGATGATATACAAATAATCATATGATTATCAGCATTATCATCGTCTAGAAGCGAAAAGCGTATACAGTCGCCTATCGCCGTATGACGGCTGTTATGGCACACAATCAATTATAGAGGAGCAGCACTGGCGGCTGCGGATTCTGTAGCCGGCAACCGATAAACGCTAAGCAGGCAATGAATGCGTTAGCCGTGTCTAGAACGACATCCATTGAGAAATCCATCGGCTCTGGGTGCTGAGGGTTGGCCGCTGGTTGCAGCCCTGCTGCAGCCATTAATGTGCTCGGCGCCGCCGAGGTTCTTGAAGACGTCGTCGTCGTCGCCGTTGTATCTTCGTTGTCTCCCAACGTCTCATCTTGCGTTGCTGGGTTTTTATTTATTTGATAATGATGATGGTACAAACTTAACGAGAACGCGCTACAAACGACATTGCCCGTCCGACAAACCCCAAACGAAAAATGCAATAATTGTGCAGCTGTTTTTGTCGCTTTTACGCCTTAGGTTACGACGGTTGCTGTCATTGTTGCTGTTGCTGCTGCCGCTGCAGGAAGAATGTTGTTGTTGCAGCTGCTGTTGTTGTTGTTGTGGTGTTGCAGCATCTGTTATTGTTGTTGGTGTTGCAGCATCTGTTATTGTTGTTGGTGTTGCAGCTGTTGCTGTTGTTGTTGTTGTTGTTGTTGTCGCAGCTATTGTTGTTGTTGTTGCTGCAGCTGTTGTTGCTGCTTGCTGCTTGTTGTTGTTGTTGTTGTCGTTGCTGCTACTGCTGTTGTGATTGCTTTTACTTCTGTTGCTGTTGTTGACAGTGCTAATTTTGACAGTGCGCATTCGAATGCTTCATGTCTGTTGGCTTCTCCAGATGCTGGCTTTGGTGTGCGAGCCGGGTGGGCGGCGATCGTTGTTGTGTGTCGGTTGATCCAACCTATCCACCACGACCACCACCACATCAACTTGAGGTAAGTCTTTGGGCGTGTAAGAGTTCATGTGTGCTGTTTCGTTCACTCTCTACTCACTTGCACTTACTTGCATTCGCACTATTTGACTCCGGTAGCTCTTCTTCTCTTCCTCGTCGGCCTAGCGGAGGACGCGTGCGCGCTCGAGATAGTGAGAGGGGAGGGGGTGAGGTGTATGAAGGAAGCGAGAGAGAGAGAGAGAGATCCTCACAGAGATCTCAGTCGATTTCTCTGATTTTGACTAGCTCTCTCCGTCGCACTCGTTTTGCGCTGTTTCACTTTCTGTCATTCTCCCCGCCCTGCTTCACTTCTCTATCTCTCTCTCTCTCGCGCTCTCCTGCAGGTTAGATCGTAGTCGTAGACTTACAGCGCCTTTATTGAAAGTGCAGCGTCTTGATTGTCTCCTCCCACTATTCCCCTCCCTTTTCTGGCGCCGATTGGCTCCGCCCTATGCCGGCACCGCGGACCGACCGATCGCCCGCCCACAGTCACGCGGTTGCCATGGTTACGGCAACGATGACGTCCACAGTGGTGGCAGCGGCGGCGGCGGCAGCGTCAGCAGCAGCAGCAGCGGCCGCATTTAGCGGAGGCTTGACCGCCGCTGCCGGCGCTGCTGCTGTTGTGGCTACGGATGCTACCACTACCACCGCTACTACTACAGCTATTGGTGTCGATGAGATGCTGCAGCAGCAGCGGCGGCAGCAGCAGCAGCACCGTCATAGACGACAAATACCAACATGATCGAGTAGGAGAACGACGCCGCCGTCAACGACGACAACGACAACGATGATGATGATGATGATGATGACGACGACGATGATGCCAATGTTGTTGGCTGCGGTGGTGATGATTGTGTTGTTGTTGTTGTTGTTGGTGGTGGTGGTGGTAGTGGTGATGATGATGAAGTTGATGCTGCACTGGTAGTCGTCGTCGTTGTCATAGCAACGGCGGCGGCGGCAGTGGCGGTGGCGCTGTGGCCGTAACGCGAGAATATGACTATGGGTGGTGACGGTGGCTTGGGTGAGTGGGCTGAAAGAGAGTAAGTGAGTAAACGGGCGGGTGGCGTTCATCTCGTCACATCAACTAAAGTGAAGTCATCGCCGCCGCCGCCGCCACCACCACCACCACCATTGGTAATGGTGCGAAATGACGGAGAGCGTCGTTGATGGCTCTGCCGTCGCGGCCATAACGGCAAGGCGACAGTGGTCGCGGCGACGTTGAGGAAGGACCTGGTTGTCGTCGTCGTCGTCGTCGTTGTTGTTGTTGTTGTTGTTGTCGTCGTTAGCAGCCGAAGTCGTCACAATGCTGCTATTGTCGTTGCTGCGGTCGGCACTGAATAATGATGGTGTTAATGATGATGATGATGGTGATGATGAGGGAAAGAGGAGCAGCAGCAGCAGCAGGAATAGGAGGAGGAGGAGGAGGTGAGGGAGAAGGACGTAACGAAGGGGAAGGAGGAGGAAGAGGAAGGTGGTTCGTTGAGGGAAAGGAGGAATGGTAGCGGTGGCGGGGACGACAACGATGATGACGGTAAGGACAACAACATAGTAGCAACATAGCAACAACAACAACAACACCGTCCACCGTCACTACCATGTGGCGGCAGCGGCAACGGCAGCAGCGGCAGCAGGGAACAATGACAGCGAGCAGAGGGCGACAACCAACCACCGGCGACTTGCTGAAGTTGCCGTGCCATAACCAACCAACCAACCAGCCAACTAAACAACCAGCCAGCGGCCGCGGAAGCAGCAGCAGCAACATCAACGGCGACACTGGTTGTTGCATATTTTGGCCACAGCCGGCGCCAGACGTCGTCGGTAGACGACGACGTTGTGGTCGTCGTCGTCGTCGTCGTTTTTCTAGGGTAGGGCACCAGGCAATCAGACTGACAGGCAGAGAAACAAATAAACAGACAGACAGAGAGAGAAAGAGAACGAGAAACATTCAAGACGGGGAGAGGGGGGAAGACAGAGATCAGACATAGAAGGGGAGGGGGAGGGAGAAAGGGGAAGACAGAGATCAAACAAAGAGGAGGGGAGGGAGAGGGAGAGAGGTGGGAACTGTCACTTATACAGACAGACGTAGAGAGACTGACTGGGTGGCTGGCTGGTTGGTTGCTTGGTTGGTGGCTTGGTTGGCCAGAGGAATAGTATAGTGGTGGTAGAGCAGTTTCAGAACAACAACAACAACAACAACAACAACATTAACAGCAACAACAACAGCAACAACAACAACAGCGGCAACGGCAGCGGGAACAACAGCGGCGGTGGCGGCGGCGGCGGCGACGGGAGGATCGGTGGCGACATTAGCCACCGCTGCCATCGTTACGGCAACCGCAGCGGCAGCAGCAGCAACGTCGGCGGCGTCGGCGGCGACACGAACGGCTGCAGCAGCAGCAGCAGCGACACGAACGGCCGAATCCCGCCCGCCGCCGGCCATCCAGCCAGCCAGGGATCCAGCCATCTAGTCAGTTAGTCAGTGTGTCTGGCTGGCTGTCTATATGGCGTATGCCTGCCTGGCTGCCTACCGTGCTACGTTACGTTTCATATCAGTTCTGCAGACGGCAGCGATAAGACGCTGCTGTTACCAGGCTAGCAGCGGCAGCAGCAGCAGCTGTGACAAAGAAACGACGACGACGACGACGACGACGAAGTTTACTACTACTACTACTACTACAGCTGCTATTTCAACTATTACCACTAGACACAACTGCTACTACTACTACTATTGCTATTACTACAACAACGGCGACAAACCATAGCGTATGGCAGGCAGTACAGCATAGCAGTGTCGCGCTCAGCTACAATATCAATTATAGAACTGGCCAGCACCCATAGCAGCATCTATTATAGCAGTCGTAGCACCCATAGCAAATCCTATAGCAGCAGCAACAGCAGCAGCAGCCGTAGAAGATCAGGCAAGCCTTGAGGCCAAGCTGCAGCTGTCTGGCTGGTTATCAGCAGTTAGCCCAGTCGCCACCACCGCGCCCGGCACAACCCGGCCGCTGCTGCTCCTACCAGAGCAACAACAACAACAACAACAGCAACAACTGGAGCAACATCAGCTACAACAACAACAACAACAACAGTAACAGCCACAACTAGATCAACAACAGTAGCAACAACAACAACGACAACTGGAGCAGCAGCAGCCGCAGCAGAAGCCAATTGTGGCATTTGCCGCTGCTGCTGCCGTTGCCGACGACGGCCACATCCGAACTAGACGTCGTCCTTCTCAACCCTCGTCGTTGTCGTTGTCGCCTGCCTTCAACGGCGAAGGAGGTCCTTCTGTTGCTGCGGCTGCTGCGGCGGCGATTGCTGTTGTTGTTGTTGCTGCTGCTGCTGTTACTGCGGCTGCTGCTGGAGACGGTGCTATCATTGCTCATTGTTCATATCTTTGCCAGATCGTCGTCGTCACCGTCGGCCTCATCGTCGTCGTCGTTGTCTACCATTGCGGCCGCTATCACCTCAGCAGCAGCAGCAGATGATGATAGCGGCCGATCGCTATCACCTACTAGTAGCTAAACACTACTACTACTACTCCTACTACTCCTACTACATCATCCACTACCACGATTACGACTTCTTCTAGCACGACGACTATCACTGCTATCAACAACAACAAACAGCAACAACAGCAGCAGCAGCAGCAACAATAACAACACTGAGGACACCTACGATACGACCGGCACGCCAAGGATAACGTTGACACACGTTGCTGGCACACATGCTGAGGACAGCTATCCTCGACATACACTAACTTCTACTACTACTACTACTCCTACTACTACTACACGCTGTGACGCTCGTCAACTCGAAACCTAAATGTGTCTGTGTGCAACCTCACGCTCATGTCCATCGGCCACCGAGTTTACCCCATAAGCTAGTCTGCCGAGCTACTCGGATGCTGTCTGTATCTTCGAGTTCTACCTCAACAATCTCAACAACAGCATCAATTAGCACCGTCATTCCAGGAAGAGTGAAGGCACTTTGCGACGATACTCAAGCACGATTCTAGAGCTCTCGAGACCATGGTTCGGTCAAGAGTCGTCGACGTTTGACTCGAAACTCGAAAAACGCGCGGTGTTGAGGATACAAACACGCGTTGTTGAGGATACAAACCCCTCTCCAACGACGAAGAACAAAAGAACGCGCGCGAACATTTGCTTGCCCGACCGCGCACCGCCATAGTCTTGTGGTGGTTGGTGATCTGTCTATCCAGTTCAGCTAGTTAATCACCTGCTTTGTTGTGTGGCACAGTACTTGGATTGATCTATCTGGGCAAGCACCAATAGTTCCGCGTTGCCGTTTTTGTGTGTGCGTGTGCTGTAGGGAGCGGTATAATACTTCCATACGCTTACTAAGTGATCTTTCTTGTGCTGCTAGTTGTTCGCGTTGTAGTTCGGGGTAGTTGCGTTGTGCTTGTATATCCCTGCTGTAGTTTCAAGTTGTAGACCCCGTTGTAGTTCCAGCTGTAGTTCTAGTACTAGTCATAGTAGTGATATTCATAGCTAGATCAATAGCAGTGCTGGTGTCGTGAACAATCGAGGTGACGCTGCTGAAGGAAGCAGTGCCTGTAGAAGATTCGATATATCGATTGAAGATTGATCAATCGGTTGGATCGGGGCTGTTTCGTTGAGTGGTAGTGATAATGGGGTGGTGGGTGTGTCCCACGGTCGGTGCCACAACAGCTATTTCGACACAACAAGCGACCTCTGCCGGTCGACGATGCGGCCTTGCTGTGACGTTGGCACGTACCTGCTCACGAGCCTAACATGCTAATGCCTGACATCCCCGTACACCATCTTCTTTACAGCCGTGTCGCGCTTCCGCGCAGAAGTGTCATAAGCAGGAAGCTGCAAGAAACGAAAAGACGAAGAGACGAAGTCCCTCTCGTGCTTGTGCCCTCCGACAAGGCCGACAAGGAGGTGGTGCTCTACAACACGGAGTTTGAATACCGTCAGAGTCAACAACAACAACAACAACGACGACAACAACAAGAACAACAACAACGGCAACGGCAACAATAGCGTCAGCAACAACAAAGACCCTCCGGTCACAGCTCTGCTGCAGAAATCCAGCAGTGCAGGAAGTCCCCGATCTACTGCAGAACAAGCTGTCGTTGTTGCTGCGCAGGAAAGTGCTTGCCCCCCCCGATGCTTATAGGAGCTAACGCTAGTTTGTGCGTCGCGACAACTACATAGAGAAGAACAGTGCCAATGTCGGTGCCGATCGACGGTGCTGACAAGTGATATTGTTGTGGAGTGGTGCGGTGGTGTGGTGGTGGTGCTGGTGGTGATGTTGTTGTTGGTATGGTCGCCCGTTATACCTCTGTGAACAGTGATGCCGACACAACTACCCGATAGCGTACTGCCGAGTGTATCCGATGGTTTGTGAACACTTCTGATGGTGATTCTGATGTTGTTGTTGTTGTTGCTGTCCTCGTCGTCGTCGTCGTTAGTGTTGATGTTGCTGCTCACCTAAGTTATCGTCGCTTGGTGGTGCTGATGGTGGTGTTTGGGTCGTGTCCAGGCCCAGTGTTTGCGCGTGCGTAAGTGTGGTGTAAGAGAAAACAACGACAACACCAGAAAGGACAACGAAAAGGACGACAACAACAACAACATTCACGACGACGACAACGACAACAACAACAACTTCAACTACAATAACGAAAGAAACCGGCAAATTCCTTGTTGCCGGTGCTGGCAGCAGTAGGACAGCCCGAAAGGCTGGAGTGGGTAAACCTTCGTTCGGCCTTCGACTCTCTACGGCTGTCGCATCCATTTCTATATTTTCGCATATACATCTAACGTGGCAACAAGCGTTAGACCGGTGACCTAAAGCTAGGTAGGTAGTCAGCTCGGGAAGCCCCGTCGATCCGCGCTGGATCCGCAACGCCACGCAGACCTGCTCGTTGGGCTCGAGGAGGATTACGAGCAGCGGTATTACCATCACCATCATCACCATCACTACTACTACTTACAACAACAGCAACAACAACATCGGCGACGACAGCTGCAACAAGAACAACATCAGCAAAAGCAACAGGAACAACAACAACAGCAACAAGCGCAACGGCAACAACAGGAGCAGCTGGAGCAGGACGGACTCCAAGGACAAGGAGGGTCACGACGCACGGCGGCTGGCGGTGCCCAGTGCGGCGGGCATGCTGCAGTATCTCAAGTCGAGCGTGCAGTGGACGCCCGACGCCGTCGGCGAGATGGACCACCCCTCTGGCTATGTGACCTACAATGGTCAGACATACCCGACGGCCGGTTCGAACCTCCGCCAACTCAGTGAGGCGAACGGAATGCTCGGCTGGCCGCCGGCTTCCAGCCAGGGCTACCCCGATCCAGTAGCTACAGGCTTCTCGGGCTACCCGTCAGCCACCAACCCGCTGGGAATGCCGATGGGTACGTATGACGAGAAAAACAGAGAAAACACAGCCTAACTAACGAACTAACTAACTAACTTATTGATTGACTGACTGATTGGTTCATTGATTGAGTGATATTATGCGTGTGCCGCCGCTCTTGCTGCTGCTGCTACAGTAGCTTCTGCCGCTATATCGTGACCGGTAATGAAGCGAAAAAAAAAACAAATTAATTGCAAGAACTTCCGCTTGTCATAGCTGTTTATTTGACCATTAATCGGTCGAGCCCGGTAACGTGGTAAATTAAGAGTCCGCCTCGTAACCGGAGGAGACACATAAGTGCGCGGGTTCGAGCCCCAGCATTGCACATTTGGATTTTAGGGGGTCCGTCTATGAAGCAATGCGAAAAACAGTTCCGTGGACGTTAAATCTTGGTCAGCCCGAAAACTTTACTAACCATTAATCGAATGAGTCAACAAACGAGTATAGTTCGTGCAGGCCCAGCTCTGAGTATAGTTTCGTCAGGCTGAGTTTGACGTCGTCCGTCCGTATATTTGCGGGCCACTGCATCCATTTCTTCTAAAATGGAATGTTTGCGTTCAGTTTGCCAGAGTTAACCTAATGCAGACTTAAGTTGTGGATCTGTATCTTGTAATTAACATTCTCTTTGTAAACCACGAAGTTCCAATGTAAAGTGACCACATTGGGACGTCGTTGTAAACAGGGGAAGCTCCACAAAAGTAATCTCTACAATGTCATCCTTGACATACAAGCTTCGACAGTAACGTAGACAGACTTGAAATAGGCGAAAGAGTTCAAACGAACGACACGTAACTACTGCGAAATATTACCCTATCACTAAGTGGCTAACAATATTTTAAGCTAAATGGTGGCTACATTTCCAGAGATCGTGTTGGAAAGCTTTGCTTACTGAGAAACTAGCAAAATGTGGACTAAATTAACTGTAGTGGTTTAAGCGGCTGACGCACCGTTTCATACAACCGGGCCGATCCCATTCATAAAATCGAATCCTGCTCGGTTAAAATTATTTTGG